>ML799685.1:145177-159212 GCA_009831015.1 Picea engelmannii
AAGAACACTTTCTTGCATTTCCCTATCATCATTCATGTGTTGAATACATTAGTTTATATTTATTTCTAACCATTCCTTGCATGATCTAACATTTTTGCAAGTCTTTTTGAAAGGGAGTCTCTTGGTTTTTCAATTGTACATATATCATGCACCGACTTGGCCAATTTTATCATCTTATCTCTCATTATCCATTTTTACCATTCTTATACGATTCCCATATTGTGAAACCTTGCTTGTGTGTTCCACCATCATATATTTCCAGGGCTTAGAAACACCTACTTTTCTTGGGTACTTGGTGGCTATGAGTATATTGATTTATCTGATCAATTAATCTTTATATAGTAAACTTGTTCAATAACGTGGTCTTGGGTTTGTGTTCTCTTAGTCAATTTGAGTCTTTCATTTTTTTATTACAAATGAGGTATGATAGTTAAACTAACATAAAAACCTCACACCATTTAATTATACATGACCCTACCATGACTTCAAATTGGTGACCAAATCCATCCTTATATTGTTTGTCAACAAGATAATTGGAGGAACTCTACTATGTAACGAAGTGATAGTGAAATGTGTCCTTACCTTGTCTAGTAGTTGATTTCTATGTCATTCACCTCAATTTCTTAACTCACTCACATTTTGCATTGATGTATGCCCAACAAAACACACACATTTTAAAAAACATGTTACTCCATAACTAGAATTATGTTGCTCCATAAGGATGTTGGGTGCCAATTAACACTTCTAAAGAGTCCGTGTGTGTGATATAAAAATCATACAATTACTATTACATTTAGAAATGTAATAATTTTATAAATCAAAAAGAATCTTAATCACAGTCTTCCATTTACATAACCTTTTCAAACTTTTTAAAAGATCAAGAAAAATTGTCTACTAATGATGCTCCAAAATCACTTAATTCATGACATCTCATAAAACATTTATGATGTTATGAAATGTAATAATTATATACATCAAAAAGAGTCTTAATCACAGTCTTCCATTTGCATAACCTTTTCAAGTTTTTTAAAAGATCAAGAAAAATTGTCTTTGAATGGAGCTCCAAAGTCACTTAATTCATGACATCCCATAAAACATTTATAATATTATGAAATTGTCTTTAAATGGGGCTCCAAAATCACTTAATTCGTGCCATCTCATAAAACATTTATAATATTATGAAATTTCCTCCTTAAGTCAAATAGAGACTTGGATGTGGCTCCAAGCTACACTCCAACTTTAACCTCTTGAGATATAAAGCAACCTATAGTGAGAGAGTATCATCTTTTGAATTTAGCAATATGTGTAAAAGAATTATTTTTCTTTTTTTCTTTTATGCGAGGATAAATTCATATTTTGCAAATTGTTTTTACCATTTATATAATCTATCACAATTTTTTAGTCTCTCTACAAACCTTCTTTATAAAGGGCTAGTCAATGAATATATGAGAGATTGTTTCCTCTACTTTTTGGCATGTATACATATTAGTATTGCACATATCGTGGTATTATCGGAATTATCATGATAATATCTCCAAAACCCACCTTGGCGATAATATCGTCTGTAATAATCGTGATCATTTGAAATTTGGAATTTATTATGATAAATTGAAATTATCATGATAATTAAGGTAATTATTGCAATAATTTGGAAATAATCACTCTGTCTGCATCAATATCACTTAATAACCAAACTCTTGGTCATTTAACCCTCATTTTGTAAAAGTGAGTAAGGGGATTGAGCTCTAAGGATACTGTGACTATTTTCCATCAAGCAAACAAGGGGAAAACTATTGTTTTAATTTCCCATGATTCTCCTTCATCTTTCATTTTCATAATTTTAATTAAATTTTTAACATTACCATTACTTGTTTCATGATGTTTGAGAGTGGTTCCAACCTCATTAGATTTCATACGGAGAAAGTAGAATTTTAGATCCCATTCAAAATTCAGTAAACTTAACATTTTTCAAGATTTTAGGATAGGCAGGATTGCAACATTTCCACTAGATTATATCATGTATGAGGGTATGGAACTAACATTTAATCAAGAGAACCATGACCTCTATGTACTTCAATGTTGGTGGCATTGATTGTTGAACTCCTCTATCATGACCCTAGTAAAAATGTACCCTTCACTCAAGCAAAATCACTGATTAGACATGTTAATCTTTTTCTATCTTATTTTAATGCTTAGAGGGTGATATTGATGATGATGATCCCAATATAGGCAGGGATTTTGATGATATGTAACTATTTTTTGTAGCATGATTTTTGTTTTGGACTCTAGAGGCCATTTAGAACCTCTTTGTTAATGTATTTTGGTTCGGAGATGGATTGTACTCAGCGCTATTTTGGTTATATGCACCCTTACTTGCTATATACATAAGTTTTGCATATTTGTGTATATTTTACACCACAAGTCTGTGGAGTGTAACGTTCCCCAACCTAGCTAAGGTCCATTACGTACATAAATACTCATAAAATTAAATTTTTTTGCTAACTAATTTAATGTAGTTTACCAGCTACGAATTAAACATAGATTTAACCATTATCTAATACCATTAATTAAATGCATCTACATCATGTGAAAAACGACATGAATGCAGTTTAATAACTCAACACAGTAGCATGTAAATCCTTTTTAAACACAGAGCGAATGCACAAATATTTAACTCATAAATATAACACATAAAATAGATAAAAACACTTATCTTTTAAATCAGTTATGCAACCCACTGCTTGAGACGGATGTTCCACCCAATCATAGACTTGTTATTCCAAATCTCAATAGAAAATCAGCCCTGAAATGGGGCTAGCAATCCACAAAAGAGGGTGGTCTCTCACTGTCCACTCACAGCTCAAAAAATCCCACAACCCACTGGTATTCTCCTATAGCTATCACGAGTTTCCACTGTCTCTCTTCCTCTCGACTTTCCCAACCCAAGGAATATACCCCTTCACTACTCTCAATCCATCAGGTGTCCCATTCGTTTATCATGATCTCTCTAGCACAGGTAATGAAGAATATCACTACTGGGAAACTCAAGGGAGCTCACCTCTAGGAAAACTACCAGGAAAAGCAGCAACAATCACTTGTTGTTATAGTGAAACTCACACAAGATTTCATTCTTTAGTCCTGACAACCTAGATCTACATTCTTCTACTTCAAATGTGCTCCATAAGTCGCCCTCCATGGTTGCTCCAACTCCAAACTCTTATTTCTTGCTCCCTGTTTTTTGTTCATCCAAAACATGACTGTCTAAAACTGTTGTAATTGGCCCTACGAATTTTTCTTCTTTTTGTTTTCTTGCTTGACTTACACTCTCCCCAAATTGATTGTAACCAGCCTCCATGCTCCCAATAACTATGAGATGTGACTTCTCACACCCACCCTCTTACATGTATTCAATGATTGGCTTTGAGAACATTCAACAAAAAATTAGAAGGTGCATATGCCAATAGTAATTTTAGGAAATGGGTTGAATTAATATACATGGGTAATTCCCCCTTGGACCCTTCTCTTAGACATTCTCTTAGACCCTCCCCTCTCTTGTGGATTAATTCATCCCCAATCTCTATCCATGTCCCCTAGCAGCTAGCATCACATTTTATTTATTAAAATTCAGAAATCAATTCACATATTACATCGCTTTCTCATAGCCACACATTATATCTACATTAAGCAATAATTAAATTGGGGATTATAGCAGGGATGTTACATTCCCCCTCCCCTACAATTGTGTGTCATCTTCGATGCACACTATGTTGATATACATATACAATTTTACATCCCAATGCTTAAAGAAATATAATTCTACAATATTACAACTCCAACAACAGTTCCAACCATAATCTCTCATTCCTCTCAACCCGTTGACCCAAGGAATGTACACCCTTCAATGTTCTCAATCTATCGGGTTGGATTATTTGTTTTTCAGGGACCCCAATGCAATTTGGCTAGGACTCTGAGATGTGGTTCCAGAACTCCAACTGCTCAAAATAGAGTCTTCAAAATTGACAAACAATTGTGGGCATTCCTCCTGCATAGTTTCTTCGTTCTTCCATGTTGCATCTTCAGAACCATAGAAGATCCTTTGAACCTTTACCATCCCTATGGATTTGTCCCTGAGCACTTTGACTTTCTGGTCCAAGATGCGTACCAATTCCACCCAGAAATCCCCTTTGTGTTCTACCTGGATCACAGTCCAATCAATTACGTGGTTAAGGTCAGACACACACTTCTTTAATAATGACACATGAAATACATTATGCACTCTCATGGATGTAGGAAATGCTTGTAACATCCCGCTCTGGCGCACTGAGCGAACTTATTCTTTGAGGACACTTACTCGCAAGTGATCCGGATTATTATGCTATTAAAACTTTTGACTTTGATTATGATGCGTTATGGGTAGATGACATGTTGTTTTACTACATTGACATAGGCAGGTGCTATTGACTCGGTTTTACTGAGTGTACAGGGTTTCAGACCTTGAGGATGCAGAGGCATCGATGGAACCCCTTGGACTCCAGATCGAGTCAGGGAGTGTGCCATTGGGGTTTGATTTCTTTACTGTGATTTTAGTGCATCTGACTTAATGATATGATATGGATATGTTCTGACATGATTTGATGATGATGCAGGTTGATGATAGCTTGTCGACCAGACTCACATATGGAGTAAAGGGGTCACACACGACTACCAAAGATGTTGAGGGAGAGGTGTGGACAACAGCCCTGCCACAGCCTACTAGCACTCCCACCGTGGCTCGAACTGTAGGTTAACGATTACCTAGTTCGAGAGGACCCACGATGCCGTGAGGGAAGACTGCGATAGTCACTCACGATGATTCTAAGGGGCACGCAATAAGGCGGGGGCCTTATTCCTTAGAATCCCTTAGTCTCCCACAAGTTCACCTGGTGGAGTGTTGACTCCAGGGGTTATTGATGTCTACCAAATCAGTCAAGAGGCGAGTGGCACCCTTGGAGCACGTAGTGCGTCCTGAAGGGCATGTCACGCAAAGGAACAGATGAGGCGAGTGGCACCCTTGGAGCACCTAGTGCGTCCTGAAGGGCATGTCACGTTGTTGATGATAGAGGGATGAACCTAGATGGCCCTAAGACAAATAACGTGTTAAGTAATTTTTAAAACAATTTCCCTATTTAATTGTTGCCCAATACAAAATCTAAGGTCTAAGTCTAAATTACGCTAGTGGTAAAATTTAGTCTACCTTTAAAAATAATAATAATAATAATTAAAATAAAAACAACTTAAATGATAATTATGATCTTCATAAAATCTTGTAACATGAAGGGAGTAAGAAATTAATTTATTTATTAAAATATATATATATATATATATATATATATATATATAATAAAATCTATGGTTATAAAATATAAAGAGGGAATTAATTGTTTTATCTTTTGATAATTTAAAATATATTAATTTAATGATAAAAGGGAAAAGGGGTTAAATTCCACACCTGCCTTTTTGAGTTATAAGTAAAAAGGGGAAAGAGGGAAAATAAAAAAAATAGGAAACTAGGGAAAAGAGGTAACATAAAAAGGGAAAGGGGAACTTAAAAAAAAAAGCGGAAAGTCAACTTAGTAAAGAATCTACCATTTAAGAGCCTTTTAATTTTACACTGAATTAGAAACTTCATAATAGGGAAAGCCTTTAAAACCTGTAAGGGAATTTGGGGACACTTAGGAGTGATTCTAGGTGTAACTCTAGGTGGGTGAGGGAAATAAGATAATTAATTAATTAAAGAAATTAAATAATGGAGGAATGTAGGGGCTGGGTGACACTTGTACGGAGAAGAATTTTTAAGAATTTATTTCTAAAACTTTAATTAAATAAGATTTTAGGAAAGAAAGGAAGATCAAAACTCTATATAATGAAGGAGGAAGAAGGATGGAGGGCATCTTCTGTTTGCGTAACGTTATGCTGTAGAAATATCAACTTGACTAATTTACTTGTGAGAGTTGGGATACCTAGCTCGGAGAGGAGTGGTAGCTCGGCCTTGCGAGGCGAGCTGGGAGCTAGACGAAATCTCTGGATAGTGTGTGTGTGGCCCATTTGCGGCTCGGGGGGCTAAGGGGGAAGAAGAGTACCCCTAACATTGGCTGGGAGGTACAGGTGAAGTCTCGACGGTCGGCGAGCGGGAGCTGCACAGAGCGCGCAGACATCACTCAGAGCGAGCGAATAGGCAACGGTATGCTTTCTTCATTTGAATGATAGATTGTTGTAGGTTTATGATTGGATATGCATGTTGATTATGTAAGTAGATTGGATGTTTAGATTGATATCTTAAATTTTTCTTAGCCTAGCTCATTGGTTGTCGTCTCCTATGGCCTTGTTTTCTCGCATGTCGTGACCGCCCTGTGGGTTGATTGTGACCTTGAGGTTGTTTATCCTTCGTCCCTAGCTCACTAGTCCTCCCCTGAGAAGTCGACCAGGAGCCTAATCTATGGTCGTCGCCTTAGCGTTAAAAGACCTATGGATCTCAACGCCCTGCTTTTCTGTGCGAGGATGGTGAAGCAAAGGCGAACCTTTCAGCCGTCTACCTCTGTGGATGTCCTTGCCAGATTTTTGACTTGCGTCCTTCAGTGCGACCTCTGTGCATGGATTGTCTTGCCTCCTTGTGTTTTTCTCTGCGCCTTGAATGATAGAATCCCTGCGATCCCTTCGATAAGTTATCCTTATGGCCCTGGCATCTCTCACTGTTGCCAGCGTTTTTATATTGGTATTCTGAGATGTAAAAGTATTTAACTTCAATCTGCATTTGGGTGCTTGATGGACTATCGAGTTTTTATTACTTCTGCGATTGCATTTGTGTAACTGATGGAAATTATTACCTCTGTTGTTGTAATTCGGTAATGGATGTATATATATATATATATATATATATATATATATATATATATATTACTTCAGCGAATGCATTATGTGATAGCTGTAAAATCTAGCCTTGCACCTTCATCAACTAGCTGGCGAAATTTAACTGTGTAAAAAAAAAAATCATTGTTGGTGAATTTGTTTCTATATGCTCATCTTTTGGTAGTGGCCCAACCAGCATTGCGCCTTCCTCACTTAAAATGGTGAAGTTCACTGTGTAAATATCATTGCTGGTGAATTGTTTATGTGTGCTCTTCGTTGATAATGACCAATTAGTCTCTACGTCTTCATCAGTTTTAACAGAAATTTAACTCTGAGCACTTATCGATCAATGGTAATTTCGTCCTGCATGTTCATCACTTTATTTTGGCAAGTAACTCCACCCTTCATCCATCCTTATAGCCCCGTTTTTCCGCTTATCCCTTTTCCTGCGTTGGGTTGGCGTTTTATTATTCATGAGAAGCATTATTCCTTTGTCTGCGTTATCTGTGGACGTCGTTGTTTATGGTAGGTGTTTCATGCAATTTCATCCCAATGTTCCTAAAATGTCAACCAATACGACCCTAACTATTACCAATATCAATTAATAGCCTATGATAACAAGCCGCCTCTATGGGAACGTTGGCCAGAGACCGCCAAATCCTCAACCAGGCAATGTATAAGTATACACAACATCAGGTGTTATTATGATCATTCGATCAACCACTTATTCTTTATCAATTATTTAATTGCATGACTTCTTTTATGTTATTCTTTTATGTTCGATACGTGTCATGATGAACTATTGTTTATAAAATAGAATAAGAGGACTGCAATGCTGATGTGCCCACACGTTTGCCTAAAAGATGGACCATCGTGCTGTTGAACTGTTTAAAACCTCATTTTCAGGCTCTCAGCTAAAATTTTCATTACATGAATGGATTATTCAACCTCATGGTTGTCCCCTTTATTCTCGATGGAAGTGCTATAATTATCGAACTGGCAGTGAACCTTTTAAAACAGGACAGAATCTAATTGAGTGACAGTCGTTTTGGCAGTAAATTTTTATTTGTTAGTTGAATGGCAGCTGAAATAACAGTCGTTTTGGCAGTGAATTTTAAATGATTAGTTGAAACGACAGCTAAATGACAGTCGAATTGGCTGTAGATTTATGCCTGAGTCCTTACCTTTATTTTTATTTTTTTTACCTGGCAGTAAATAGTATTAATGCCGTATTTATTGCTTTTTATTTTAAAAAAAACGCCTTGTTTTTTGCTTTACATTAAATGCCGGTTATTTGTTCTTAAGTGTCTTCTTCTTCGCTTCATTGTTCATTTTAATGGTAGCATTCTAGTTTAAGATGGTTGCATTTAAAAGCCTAATGATTGTAAATTAATGGCTAAATCATAAGTCAGACAATCTAGTTAGCTTTTAATTAATGATTAATATATGAGCATATTATCATAATAAATGTGTTATTTGATGTAACATAAATTTAAATATATTGATGGTTCTCTTATTTTTGAGAACAAGTTTTAAAAAAAAAAAAGTTTGTTATATAATTCTATTATTTGTTTTACTATTGGTATAAATGAATTTGCTTTATTGTTCTTTTTCATAGAAGCTAGACATTTTTGTATATTATATTTGAATGTGATTTTGTCCTTGTGACATTTGTTTTTCAAAAGAGATAAAAAAATAAAAAAATAAAAAATTCTTAATTATTTGCTATCATTTTTAAGTTAATATTAATGGCTTTTATGTTGTAAATGCCATATACACTTATCAGTAGTGGTACTCAAGTTCCCTTGTTTATTAGAAGTTCTTCCCATTGGTAGGGTTATGAAAGTGACTTTGAAAATGTGTTTCTTAATTTTCATTTCATTGAGAGCATGCCACTTAATAATGAGAAATTCCTCGTGTTGATTTCCTTATGTAATACTTTGATTGAAAACTATACACATATCAAGCATATTGATAAGTTCGTTTGATATAGATTTTAATTTTGTGTAATTGTCTGGGGTGCGTGGGGTTGTTAGGATGATTGTCCTTAGCTTAGTAAGCTTGATCTGTTTGTGTCAGGCGGGATGTAGACACCTCCCTGTTCCTCAGAACAGTCGCCAACCCTGAGACCTTAAATGGTCAAAATCGATGGGAACCTGGGCTTGAGCGTTACTTATGTGCCCTGGAGGTCCTAACCATTGTAGGGTAGGATGGGCGGGTAGTCAATCTTATTTTTTTCGTCGATTGATTGTCGTTCATTACTTCCAGGTGCTTGATGTGCATCTTAGGTCGTTATGTAGTTGTCGCAGTTGCATGCGACATGTTCGTCGTCGTGTTGCGACGCAAAGTATAATGTCTATATTACCCTTGT
This sequence comes from Picea engelmannii, assembly GCA_009831015.1. NCBI lineage: Eukaryota > Viridiplantae > Streptophyta > Pinopsida > Pinales > Pinaceae > Picea > Picea engelmannii. Next base: position 154,434 of record ML799685.1, read on the forward strand.
ACACCCGCACACACACAAAAAAAAAATTGCACTTTCTATGAGAGGTTTGTTGTCGCACGAAACGGGAGGTCTGTTACATGTGGTATCAGAGTGGGTTCAACCCGCGACTTGGGATCGCCACGGCTTTCGTTGATATGATTTGGTTATACGGCTGTTAATCGAGTTGACTTGTGTGCATACAGGTAATCATGGTTAGAGGACACCGCAGAGGCAGATGATGGGGTGCTAGGGGAGGAGGTGCGACGCCTCCAATAGCATCCATGCCCGAGGGGTCTAACCCCCAGGGAGACGAGCAGGTTCTCGGACAGGAGCAGATAGCAGTTGGTGATGTAGTCGAAATGATGAGATCTTTTCAGCGCATGTCTGAGGCACTGATCAGTTGTTTGGATAGAGATGAGGCCAGGGCGCCGACACCCGCTAAGGTTCCACCGCGTGCTCCGGTCAGTACTGGTAGCGTTCACCGTGAACTCGAGAAGGTCAAATTCCCGAGTTCTTTGGTGCCCCGGATAGCGCCGCCGCCGAGGCATGGTTGGAGAAAATGGCGATGTGCTTCGCACTTCGCGATTATACCTCCAATATGAAGGTCCACATGGCGGTCTTTCAACTCAAGGGAAGCACTCTTCTATGGTGGAAGACACTCCTACCATAGTTGAACATGGTCGTCGAAGACGTGTCATGGGAACTATTCGATGAACGGTTCAGAGAGAGGTACCTTTCAAAGGAATTCATTGAGTGTTAGCTCAATGAGTTCAACGCCTTACGACAGGGAGGTCGTACGGTGCCCGAGTACGAGGCCCATTTTATGGAGCTGCTCTGGTATGCTCCGCACCTTAACACTGAGAAACTTAAGGTCAATAGGTTCGTGTTCGGCCTTAATGGAAGCCTGCGTGCAAAGGTTAGGATTTTGATGCCTCAAACCTTGCATGATGTCATCCAGAAGGCCCTCATAGCAGAAGAGGAGCTTATCAGCGAGGGTCAGACTAGGACTCCGCGAGACCAGCAGGGCAGGTGTCATCTGGAGCACAGCAGCATCAGACACCAACCATACATACACCGGGATATCGTGACTTCCAGAGGGGATCCACTTTCACTACACCTCGGCGACCGACGCCTCAGCAGTGGACACCTTATCGAGGACCACAGCATCAGTAGCAGCATCGACCGTAGCAGCAGCAGTTTAGGCCTGTTCAGCAGAATAGACCAGGGTTCCAGGCCGTTGGGCCGTCATCTTCTACTTCGGGTACCAGGACTACTGGGCCGAAGAAGGGGTGTTGGACGTGTGGGGAGCCACACTACCAGCGCGACTGCCCAGTGGAGAGAACTAGAGTGTCCAGATCAGTCGGGCCCACTACCGTGGGAGATATGGACAAGGCCCATCAGATTCATGCAGCGGTGAATAACCACCAGGCAGAGCATCAGTCGACTGTGCTCGAGACGACAGGTACCGTCGCTGACCAAACCCTTAGTATTTTGATAGATCTCGATGCTACCGAGAGTTTCAATTCTGGTGCAGCGCTAAAAAGGATTAAAGTAAAGGCAGTCGAACAGGATGAGTTTAGCTTCGTGGAGATGGCTTCAAGAGCCAAACAAAAGGTTGGAGGAAAGGTTACGGGATGTATCCTTAACCTAGATGAGTTTGTCACCAGGGCCAACCTGTACGTCACGATCTTAGGATCTTACGACGTCGTGATTGGTATGGACTGGTTGGAATCGCATGAGGCGATACTCAACTGTAAGACGAAACGGTTGAGCTTGGTCGATGACGAGGGACAGAGACGTGTGATTGTAGGCCGAAATCCGGGAGTTTCCCTGAGGTTCATCTCTTCCTTGCAACTTCGGAAGAGCATGCGCAAGGGGTGCAAGCTTTATGTGATCCTTGCGCTAAACGAGAAGGGAGTAGCGGAAGGTCTAGAACACCTTCCGGTGGTGAGAGAGTTTGCAGACGTCTTTCCGGAGGAATTACCTGGGATGTCGCTGGAGAGGGAATTGGAGTTTACCATAGACCTAAAACCAGGGACTGAACCGATAGCAAGAACACCTTATCGGATGTCAGACTCCGGAGTTACAAGAGTTGAAAATGCAACTGAAGGAGTTGTTGGACCTGGGTCTGATACATCCTAGTGTGTCACCGTGGGGTGCACCTGTTATTTTCATACGAAAGAAGGATGGCTCGTGGAGGCTCTGCATTGACTATCGTCAATTGAACAAGGCCACGATCAGGAATCAGTATCCGTTGCCAAGAATCGATGATCTGTTCGATCAAATGAAGGGTGTGACGGTGTTCTCCAAGATCGATTTACGATCAGGGTATCACCAGTTACGAATCAAGGAGGATGACGTCCTTAAGACCGCCTTTAAGACGAGGTTTGGACATTACGAGTTTATTGTTTTACCGCTTGGACTAACAAACGCCCTATGGGTATTTATGAGTTTGATGAACGGGGTGTTCCGGGAGTACTTGGACAAGTTCGTCCAAGTATTCATTGACGATATTTTGATCTACTATCGGACGACGGAGGAGCATGACGAGCACTTGCGCTTGGTACTACAGTGTCTGCGAGAGAACAAATTGTATGGGAAGGTGTCCAAATGCTCTTTTTATCAATCAAAGATTTACTACTTAGGGCATGTCATCTCCGGCGAAGGCATCGTCATGGATCCAACAAAGGTCGAGGCTATTATGGAATGGCCTGCACCGACGAATGTCCCGGAAGTGCATAGCTTCATGGGTTTAGCAGGATACTATCGACGATTCGTCGAAGGGTTTTCGAAGATAGCAAATCCGATCACGGAATTGCAAAAGAAAAATAAGAAGTTTGTTTGGACTGAGAAATGCACGGAAGCATTTCGGAGGCTCAAGGAGTTGTTGACAACAACACCAATACTAAAGGTCCCTGACATGGACATGGACTTCTTGGTATGCACTAACGCATCCAAGGAGGGCTTAGGTGGGGTCTTGATGCAAGACGAACGAGTGATTGCTTACATTTCGAGGAAACTAAGAAGGCATGAGGAGAACTACGCAACGCACGATTTGGAGTTGTTAGCCATCGTATATGCCTTGAAGGTTTGGAGACACTACCTTGTTCAACGAAAATTTGAACTAAAAACCAACCACTGTAGACTACAACACATCTTTATGCAAAGCGACCTGAACGCGCGACAACGGCGTTGGTCGGAATTGCTTAGCAAGTACGACTTTGAGATTACTTACATAAAGGGAACAGTGAACCGAGTGGCGGATGCATTGAGTCAGAGACCACACATCTTTTCGGTGTTGCCTCTTCAGACGAATCTACGTGAAAAGATTTTAACTTTACAGCGTGACGATGACTGGTACAAAGAGGTCGAGAGTTTTATCGGACAAAACACAATGATGGTACCACGATTTGAGGGATTTTCATTTGATAGTGATGGCTTATTGAGGTTTAAAAGTCGGATCTACGTGCCGCCAAACGATGAGTTGAGAATGTTGATCCTAAGTGAGGCTCATAGAGTAGTATACATGACTCATCTGGGAGTCACGAAGATGAGGGCAGACCTTAAACCCTTATTCTTCTGGAAGGGAATGAAGGCAGACATAGTCAACTATGTGGTCAGATGTCTAGAATGTCAGCAGGCAAAGGCTGAACATAGACACCCAGCAGGATTACTACAACCACACACTATTCCGGAATCGAAATGGTAGGTTATTTCGATGGATTTTATTGTTGGATTGCCACTGACGGCAAAGAGACATGACTCGATTTTCGTAGTAGTAGACACTCTGACGAAGAGTGCTCACTTTATTCCTGTGCGTACGACGTATCAGGCACCTGACATAGCTAGAGTTTTCATCAGTGAGATTGTGAGGCTGCATGGCGTGCCTAAGAGGATTATATCCGATCGAAGATCGGTATTTACTAGACGATTTTGGACGAGTTTCCAAGAGGCCTTGGGAACCCAACTTAACTGTAGTACTGCGTATCACCCGGAGACTGACGGGCAGACCGAACGAATGAACCAAACCTTGGAGGACATGTTGTGCATGTACGTAATGGACCAACAAAAGCGTTGGGAAGAATTCTTGCTACTAGTGGAGTTCGCTTACAACAACAGTTACCAGAGCACCATTAAGATGACGCCTTTCGAGTTTCTTTACGGCCGACCGTGTCGAACGCCCTTGAGTTGGGATCGGCTTGAGGATAGGGTCCTGGTGGGACCAGAAGCGATCCAAGAAATGGAAGAGCAAATGCAAGCAATAAGACAAAGGATTAAAGAAGCGCAGGATCGACAGAAGAGTTATGCCAATGCACACCGTGTCGACCGTAGTTACAAGGTCGGTGATCGTGTCTTCTTGTGGGTTAAACCACATAAGAGTTCGATCAAGTTTGGGAAGGGAGCTAAACTCTCTCCTAGGTTCATGGAACCTTTCGAGATTGTGGAGAGAAAGGGGCCCGTGACCTATTGACTAGCCTTGCCTGATTCTTTGAGATGTATGCACGATGTTTTTCATGTATCTGTTTTGAGACATTATATTAATGATCCTACACATGTTATTGACATGAGTTCCTTGCAGGTATCGGGCGAGGGAGCGCTCACGGCTGAACCGGTCCGCATCTTGGATCATCGCGTTCGACAGCTACGACGTCGAACGTGTAACATCCCGCTCTGGCGCACTGACAAAACTTATTCTTTGAGGACACTTGCTCGCAAGTGATCTGGATTTTTATGATGATGAACCACTTAACCTTGATGATGATGCGTCATGATTGATGACGGGATGTTTTACTATTGCTA
>ML799685.1:159312-169773 GCA_009831015.1 Picea engelmannii
ATATATATATATATATATATATATATATATATATATATATATATATATATATATAATATGTGGTTATAAAATATAAAGAGGGAATTAATTGTTTTATCTTTTGATAATTCAAAATATACTAATTTAATGATAAAAGGGAAAAGGGCTTAAATTCCACACCTGCCTTTTTGAGTTCTAAGTAAAAAGGGGAAAGAGGGAAAATAAAAAAATAGGAAACTAGGGAAAAGAGGTAACATAAAAAGGGAAAGGGGAACTTAAGAGAAAAAGCGGAAAGTCAACTTAGTAAAGAATCTACCATTTAAGAGCCTTCTAATTTTAAACTGAATTAGCAACTTCATAATAGGGAAAGCCTTTAAAACCTGTAAGGGAATTTGGGGACACCTAGGAGTGATTCTAGGAGTAACTCTAGGTGGGTGAGGGAAATAAGATAATTAATTAATTAAAAAAATTAAATAATGGAGGAATGTAGGAGATGGGTGACACTTGTACGGAGAAGAATTTTTAAGAATTTATTTTTAAAACTTTAATTAAATAAGATTTTAGGAAAGAAAGGAAGATCAAAACTCTATATAATGAAGCAGGAAGAAGGATGGAGGGCATCTTCTGTTTGTGTAACGTTACGCTGCAGAAATATCGACTTGACTGATTTACTTGTGGGAGTTGGGATACCCAGCTCAGAGAGGAGTGGTAGCTCAGCCTTGCGAGGCGAGCTGGGAGCTAGACGAAATCTCTAGATAGTGTATGTGTGGCCCCTTTGTGGCTCGGGGGGCTAAGGGGGAAGAAGAGTTCCCCTAGCATTGGCTGGGAGGTACCGGTAAAGTCTCGACGGTCGGCGAGCGGGAGCTTCACGGAGCGCGCGGATGTCACTCAGAGCGGGCGAACAGGCAACGGTACGCTTTCTTCGTTTGAATGGTAGATTGTTGTAGGTTTATGATTGGATATACATGTTGATTATGTAAGTAGATTGGATGTTTAGATTGATATCTGAAATTTTTCTTAGCCTAGCTCATTGGTTGTCGTCTCCTATGGCCTTGTTTTCTCGCATGTCGTGACCGCCCTGTGGGTTGATTGTGACCTTGAGGTTGTTTATCCTTCGTCCCTAGCTCACCAGTCCTCGCCTGAGCAGTCGGCCAAGAGCCTGATCTACGGTCGTCGCCTTAGCGTTAAAAAACCTATGGATCTCAACGCCCTGCTTTTCTGTGCGAGGATGGTGAAGCAAAGGCGAACCTTTCAGCCGTCTACCTCTGTGGATGTCCTTGCTAGATTTTTGACTTGCGTCCTTCAGTACAACCTCTGCGCATGGATTGTCTTGCCTCCTTGTTGTGTTTTTCTCTGCACCTTGACTGATAGAATCCCTGCGATCCCTTCGATAAGTTATCCTTATGGCCCTGGCATCTCTCACTGTTGCCAGCGTTTTTATGTTGGTATTCTGAGATGTAAAAGTATTTAACTTCAATCTGCGTTTGGGTGCTTGATGGACTGTCGGGTTTTTATTACTTCTGCGATTGCATTTGTGTAACTGATGGAAATTATTACCTCTGCTGATGTAATTTGGTAATGGATGTAAAAAAAAAAAAAAAATATATATATATATATATATATATATATATATATATTACTTCAGCAAATGCATTATATGATAGTTGTAAAATCTAGCCTTGCGCCTTCATCACCTAGCTAGCGAAATTTAACTGTGTAAAAAAAAAATCATTGCTGGCAAATTTATTTCTATATGCTCATCTTTTGGTAGTGGCCCAACCAGCATTGCGTCTTCCTCACTTAAAATGGCAAAGTTCACTGTGTAAATATCATTGCTAGTGAATTGTTTATGTGTGCTCTTCGTTGATAATGACCAATTAATCTATGCGTCTTCATCAGTTTTAACGGAAATTTAACTCTGAGTACTTATCGATCAATGGTAATTTCATCCTGCATGTTCATCACTTTATTTTGGCAAGTAACTACGCCCTTCATCCATCCTTATAGCCCCGTTTTTCCGCTTATCCCTTTTCCTGCGTTGGGTTGGCGTTTTATTATTCATGAGAAGCATTATTCCTTTGCCTGTGTTATCTGTGGACGGCGTTGTTTATGGTAGGCATTTCATGCAATTTCGTCCCAATGTCCCTGAAATGTCAACCAATACGGCCCCAGCTATTACCAATATCAATTAATAGCCTATGATAACAAGCCGCCTCTATGAGAACGTTGGCCAGAGACCGCCAAATCCTCAACCAAGCAATGTATAAGTATACACAACATCAGGTGTTATTATGATCATTTGATCAACCACTTATTCTTTATCAATTATTTAATTGCATGAATTCTTTTATGTTATTCTTTTATGTTCGATACGTGTCATGATGAACTATTGTTTATAAAATAGAACAAGAGGATTGCAATGCTGATGTGCCCACGCGTCTGCCTAAAAGATGGACCATCATGCTGTTGAACTGTTTAAAACCTCCTTTTCGAGCTCTCAACTAAAATTTTCATTACATGAATGGATTATTCAACCTCACGGTTGTCCCCTTTATTCTCGATGGAAGTGATGTAATTATCGAACTGGCAGTAAACCTTTTAAAACAGGACAAAATCTAATTGAGTGACAGTCGTTTTGGCAGTAAATTTTTATTTGTTAGTTGAACAGCAGCTGAAATAACAGTCGTTTTGGCAGTAAATTTTAATGGGCAGTAAATTTTAAATGATTAGTTGAAACGACAGTTGAATGACAGTCGAATTGGCTGTAGATTTATGCCTGAGTCCTTACCTTTATTTTTATTTTTTTTTACCTGGCAGTAAATAGTATTAATGTCGTATTTATTGCATTTTATTTTTTTTTTAAAACGCCTTGTTATTTGCTTTACATTAAATGTCGGTTATTTGTTCTTAAGTGCCTTGTTCTTCGCTTCATTGTTCATTTTAATGGTAGCATTCTAGTTTAAGATGGTTGCATTTAAAAGCCTAATGATTGTAAATTAATGGCTAAATCATAAGTTGGACAATCTAGTTAGCTTTTAATTAATGATTAATATATGAGCATATTATCATAATAAATGTATTATTTGATGTAATATAAATTTAAATATATTGATGGTTCTCTTATTTTTGAGAACAAGTTTAAAAAAAAAAATAGTTTGTTATATAATTCTATTATTTGTTTTACTATGGGTATAAATGAATTTGTTTTATTGTTCTTTTTCATAGAAACTAGACATTTTTGTATATTATATTTGAATGTGATTTTGTCCTTGTGACATTTATTTTTCAAAAGAGAGATTAAAAAAAAAAAAAACTTCTTAATTATTTGCTATCATTTTTAAGTTAATATTAATGGCTTTTATGTTGTAAATGCCATATACACTTATCAGTAGTGGTACTCAAGTTCCCTTGTTTATTGTAAGTTCTTCCCATTGGTAGGGTTATGAAAGTGACTTTGAAAATGTGTTTCTTAATTTTCATTTCATTGAGAGCATGCCACTTAATAATGAGAAATCCCTCGTGCTGATTTCCTTATGTAATACTTTGATTGAAAACTATACACATATCAAGAATATTGATAAGTTCGTTTGATATAGATTTTAATTTTGTGTAACTGTCTGGGGTGCGTGGGGTTGTTAGGATGAATGTCCTTAGCTTAATAAGCTTGGTCTGCTTGTGTCGGGCGGGATGTAGACACCTCCCTGTTCCTCAGAACAGTCGCCAGCCCTGAAACCTTAAATGGTCAAAATCGATGGGAACCTAGGCTTGAGCGTTACTTATGTGTCCTGGAGATCCTAACCATTGCAGGGTAGGACGGGTGGGTAGTCAGTCTTATTTTTTTCGTCGGTTGATTGTCGTTCATTACTTCCAGATGCTTGATGTGTGTCTTAGGTCGTTATGTAGTTGTCGCAGTTGCATGCAACATGTTCGTCGACGTGTTGCGACGCAGAGTATAATCTCTATATTACCCTTGTACACACGCACACACACACACACAAAAAATTGCACTTGTTATGAGAGGTTTGTTGTTGCACGAAACGGGAGGTCTATTACAATGCTATCATGTATACAATTGGCCATGTCTTCTATAATATTTCAAAAGGTCCATAATATCTTATTACCAACTTTGGGCAACTTCTTAATCATAGCAAACTTCTCTTCGCCTTCACTTTAAAAACACATGTTCACCCACTTTAAAATCTATGAAAACTATGTTCTTGACTGCATAACTTTTATGCTTGTCCTGTGCAGCCTTTAATTTATGCCTGATCTTTTCCATTTGCTCTTCCATTTTCCTTAAAAAAATCTTCCCCAATCACTGTTATGTTTGCTAGTTTGTCCCAACTTACTAGTGTGTTATACCTCATACCATATAATGCATCAAATGGAATCAATTTTAACAAGTCTCGATACCCATTAATGTAAGAAAACTCCACTAAGTGGATATAATCCTCCCACTTTGATGGTTGGTCCATCACATACATTCTGAGCATGTCTTCAATTATTATGTTAGTCATCTTCATTTTCTCATCTGACTCTAGGTGATACATTGTAATGAAATTTATATTTGTCTCAAAACCTTTGAACAAACCCTTCCAAAAATTGGAATTGAATTTTGGATCTATGTCTGAAACAATTGTCTTTGTCACCTCATGTACCCTGGTAACTTCCTTCATGTAGATTTCTGCAATATTTGTTGTCTTGCGTGTAGTATTTACTAGAATAAAATGTGTTGCCTTAATTAATTTATCCACCACCACCATGATGGAATCATGTTGCTTCATTGTTCTTGGCAGCTTTGTAATAAAATTAATTGTAACTACTTCCCACTTCCATTATGGAATAAGCTATGGTTGTAACAACCATGTTGGATGTCTATGTTCAGTCTTCACATTTTGTCACTCTAGACATATGACTATGTAATTAGCCACTTCTTTTTTCATTCAGGGCCAAAAATATTCGCTTCATACAGATGTAATTATTTTCTAATATCTTGGGTACCCAACATATGGCACATTGTGCATTTCCCTTAGCACTGTATTTTTCATCTCATTTGAATTTGACACATATACTTTGCCTTTGTACATGATAATTCCATCTTCTTTTAGTTCAAAGTCTTTAATTTTATGTTGTAAATTTCCTTAATGTAATATTTCTTTTATTTGTAAATATTGTTGATCTTAGTTAACTGCTACAATAATTTTAACTTTCAGATCAATCATTTACATGATGATGGTTGCAATATGTGTCTCGTGTGCTCTCATGTTGAGTGCATCAACCACTTGATTTTATTTTCCTTTGATGTGATTAATCTCAAAGTCATATTCACTTAGAAATTCCAGCCATCAAGTTTACCTGGAATTTAATGTGGGTTGTCCAAATAAATGTTTCAGACCACATTTGTTTTTCCTTAGCTAAAACCTCCTCCCCATGAGGTAATTTCTCCACATTTTTAATGCATATACAATTGCTCCTAATTCTAAGTCATGTGTAGCATAATTCCTCTCATGCTCTTTTAATTTTACTGACTCATAGCATACCACACAATCGTTTTGTGTGAAGACTCAACCGAGCCCTTCATTGCATGCATCAATGCACACAACAAAGTCTTCATCCGGATCTGCAATCTTCAAGATTGACGCACATGTCAATACGTCTTTCAGCTGTTGAAATCTCTCTTCACACTTGGAAGTCCATTCAAATTTCACTCCCTTCTTTTGCAAAGAAGTAACGGGGCATGTAATCTTTGAAAAACATTTTATGAATCTTCGATAATAACCTGCAATACCCATGAATGATCCAATCTATGTGACATTTATTGGTGCCGACCATCCTCTAATGGCCTTTATCTTCTTGAGATCAATTGTTATCCCATCTACTGAAATAATATGACCCAAGTAATGAATCTTCTTTTGATAGAATATGCACTTACTTAGTTTGGCATACAACTTGTGCTCTCTTAAAACTTTTAGCACCATTCTCAAATGTTGTTCATGTTCCTATTATGACTTAGAGTAGATGATTATATCATCCAGGAACACAATCACAAACTTTTCCAGGTATTCCTTGAACACTCCATTCATCATACACATGAAAATTGTTGGGTCATTTGATATTCCAAATGGCATTATCATGAATTCATAATGACCATATATTGTCTTGAATGTTGTCTTGTTGATATCATCTTCCTTTATCCTCACTTGATGATAACCTGATCTCAAGTCAACCTTGGAAAAGATTCTTCCACCCTTTAGTTGAAAAAATATATCATCAATCATTGGCAAATGATTTTGTTATTTATGGTGACCTTATTTGGCTGTCTAAAATCAATACACGTCCTTAAGGTTCCATCTTTCTTCTTCACAAAAAGCACTGGGGCTCCCCAAGGTGACACACTTGAGCAGATATACCCCTTCGTTAACAATTCTTCAAGTTGCATCCACAACTCCTTCAACTATGGTGTGCCCATTCCGTATGGTGTCTTGGACACTGGGGCAACTCCTGGGACCAAATCAATAGAGAAATCAATGTCTCCCTTTGGTGAAAATTCTGAAATTTCTTCAAAAACATCTTCAAAATCCCTCAAGACCGGATGGTCTTCAATGCTTGCCACTTTATCTCTGGATACCTCTTCCATATGGGATGCAAAAATCCAGCATCCCTTCCTGAAACTCTTTTTCAATTGCATAGATGAAATTTCTCTAACAACTACAGCTCTTGGAATGCCTTGAAACTTGTCTTGCTACCCTTCTTCATCGATACAAGTGATTGTCTTGTTGTAGCAATCTAGAACAACATGGTTTTTTTCCAACCAATCCATGCCAATTAGACAATCATATGAAACCAATGGTATGATGTTCACATTTACCTTTGCGTTAATGGACTCAACTCATTGATTTTCCTCTTAGCCCCTTGTGGCTAACTGAACTAACCAAGATTTCTTATGCTTAATCTTTTGCAAGTGAGATATTTCAATAATGTTAGAGTTTATGTAACTATGGCTAGCTCCAGAATCAGTTAAAATTGTTATGGGTTGGTTATCAATCTTACCTTCCACTTCAATCATGGGAAATTGATTATGCTTGCTTGTTGTCCAAGGCTGCATAAATCTTTGGCATGTTTCCTCCCATATATTCAACTATTTCAGGCTCCTAAATGTTGTGAACAATCCTCATTATTTCTCCTTTGTGAGGGCAGTCCCTATATAAGTGATTTCCCTCACATCCCCAACATTGTACAGGCTGCTACCTTGGACTTTTCCCAAATGAATCTACAGTCTTGTGCTAGTTTTGGATTGATTGACCTTGTTGATTTGTTTGGGAGTTGTTCTTGAAAAAGGGTGGTTTAAAACCTTTCTGCCTTTGATCCTTTTTACTGTTCATCTTATCATTCCAAGATTTTTGGAAAAATGGTCTTCCTCTGCTCTGCTCATAAAAATGTTTTGCTCTCCTTATGGATTCCTTCAAAGTTCTATGGTTATCATATTGTATCTTGTCACTGTAGAAAGAAAGTAACCCACTTAGAAACCTTTGGATCCTGACTTTCTCATCCTTTATGAAGTCAACATATTTCAACAACTCAAATAACCTCTTCTCATATTCATCCATTGTCATGCTTCCCAATTTGAGTTCAAAGAACTCTTTCATATTCATTTCATAGTAATGCTCAAACGAATATTTCTTTTGGAAATATCTTTTGAACAGCCTCCATGAGATCCTCTTCTCATCAAGGTGTTTGGCTTTGCTTAAGTTGATCCCACCACACGGTTGCCTTTCCTTGCAAGTGGTAGGTTGCAATTATAGCTTCTACCCTTGAGGGGAAATCATGCAGCTAGAAATATTTCTTCATTTCCAATAGCCATGCCTCGACTTCTTCTCCCTTCCTATGCTCACCATTGAAAGTTGGTGGCTTGATTTTCTTTAGTTCACCTTGCAAGATGTCTGCCTCAGGCCTTCATCTCTGCCTCCTAACAGGAGACACACTTGGGTTGCTCCCTAGCCCTGAACTTGCATGAGATATTCTAGTGGATTACCTCAGAGAATGATGGTGCATGCTCGTGCTTCTTAACTTCCTATCATTCCCATGATCATACATCTTGCTTTGGGATCTGGATGTCGTCACTTGTCTATCACTCGTTGCTTGCTTGGTGCCAGAGTCTTTGTTAACTTGTCTATGCAACATATTCAAACTCTGAAGTATCTCTTTCTGAGCCTTCATAATCCTTTCACTATATGCCCTATAGATCTTCACTTCTCTATGCAGGATTCTCATAGTTACAGGCTCATGTCTGCCTCTTCTTCCATTACACTCTGTCTCAACATTTCCCATGTCGACATGAAAACCTATGACCTCCTCCTAATGGTTGTAAGATCCATAAGAATATTCCATAAATCCAATCTTCATATATGAACCAAAATTATTTTCTTGTAGCTCTACAATGCAAGAAATGTGCATGTCATAATTATTGTTAAAACATGCATACTATAAAACATTTCATTAGTTAGAATGCAGGTTATTCTTCATCTCAATTTATGAGGAGCACAATGCACTAAGTTAAAATTTGATTCCTTAGACACATTCTTCTTTGAAACATCTCTCCAATGGTTGTACTTGTGCCTTGTTGGCCCTTGACCAAGTTTTGGAGAACTGTGGTCATGTTTGACCATTTTTTGGACTTCGACAGGTTGGTCGAAGGCGAAGCACAAGGCGAAACGGAGATCGCGGGATCTCGCCCCCTTTTTAGGGATTTTTGGGTTTAGGGTTTATGTAACGAGTAGGGGATGTCGGCCCATAGGTTTACCCATGCCTTGGCCCCTTTTGTAATGTATAAATAGAAAGCTAGGAAATGTAAGTAGGGGGAAGGTGGCGCTAAGTGCTATATTGTGCTGAGTGCAAGTGATGTAAGTAGTTGGATCTATGTGATTGAGCTAGCTTTGTGCATACTGTGTGTTGAGAACTTGCAGAGCTAAGTGCAAGTGACTGTAAAGAGGCTTTGTGATGTGACCTAATTCAGAGAAGGAGGATCTGGCGAGGTGTGCGCAGATCTCCTGTCCTATACGAAGTGGGTCTTGTGGCTTTGTGCATTGAACGAAGATAATAAAGAGAAGAAGAGTTGGTGGACGTAGCCCCACACTGGGGGTGAACCATGTATATCCTGTGTTGTGATTTCTTTGTGTCATTGATGTATGCTTAGTGTTGAATATTTATGTATGTTAGATGCATCTGATATAATAGCTTAGTGCTTAGTGATGTGAATGAATGCTAGATCTGATCTATTTCTATATGCTAAGTGCCTGGATGTGTTAGATCTTGTTGAGTACTACGATGTTCTGTAATTAGGGTTTTCTCCTGCAAAATAGATAAGAGTTAAATATTAATGAATATTAATTACTAAGTGCTCTATTAAGTACTGTGATCACAGATCTGTGTCCCAGCCAGGTTGTAGACGCTTGAGTCCTGCAACCACCCCTGCCTCTACCTCGGGTGAGACTTCATCTACTTCGCAGGTGTTGCTGAAAAGGCCGATAGTTAGGGTTTTGTTGGTGCGTTGTTGAAGCGTTGAACCCTGGGTCTGCCCCTGTGCCAACAAATGGTTCTGTTGTCGGGACCTGAAACTGTGATTGTTGGGAACTGAAGAAAAGAGAAAGCTTTGTGCGTAGATCTGTTGCTTTAGTGTGCAATATTCTACTTGACTTGTGAAGCTCTGTGCTAAGAAAAGAAATCAGATCTGAAAAAAAGAGGTAAGATCTTAAAGCTTTGTGCTCTGATAAAGGTAAGATAAGTGAAAATTTTTGTTTCAAAAGAATGGATCTAGGTATGTTTGATAGATTTTGTCGTAGTCTGAAAACTAGGGCACAACTAGAAGAAAGAAGATTTGATATGAATAGATCTGATATAACTAGTGAAAGATATGTTATTCCTATGCATAGAAAGAATGTTCAGACTAACACATGGATGCAGGATCCTAGAAAGAAATTTTTACAGGTTCAACATTGTATCTAGCCATAGGAGCGAATGTCTCTTCATAGTCAATGCCTTCCTTCTGGGAAAAGCCACGAGCGAAAAATCTTGCTTTATATTTCTCAATACTTCCATCAACAACATGTTTTATTTTGAGGAGCCATTTTGATGATACCACATCCTTACTTTTTGGTCTGGGAACTATTTCCCATACATCATTCTTTATTATGGATTGGTATTCCTCTGTCAAGGCATCTTCCCATTCCTTCTTTTCTCTGAATGGCTTCTTCAAAGTAGGTAGGCTCTTCATCTGGGAGATCACATATCAAAGCAGTGTAATTGGAGAATGGCTTTGGTCTTTTCACCTGTCTCGAGGTTTCTTCTGGAACAACATACTTCTCTCCATCTTGAATAAGCTCTCTTGCCCAAGCAAGCTTTCTTTTATGGGAGAAGGTCATTTGAGGAGGTTCTTGAACTTCTACTATATCATGGTCTTCTAGAAGTTCCTCATCAGGGGAAGTT
>ML799686.1:14740-48496 GCA_009831015.1 Picea engelmannii
AATATAAGCATAAAAACATATAACCTCAATTGTCTCACACTAAGTGGGGATTAACTTCTCTTACTCTCATTAATCAACATGTATTACAATTGTAAGAAAATGTTATCTTTGAATTTTGAATATAAAAAATAGATAATCTTAGAATTTTAAACCTATTGTATGAATCAAATTTGAAGGAAAAGGTTATATTTCATTTTGAAAGGTTATTATCTATTCAAAAATTTATTAATTCATAGCCATTGGATTAAGCTAGTGGAAGGATAGCGTAAGTGGAGGTGTTAACCGACGATAAGTGGTCATTGTCACTTTATGACCACTTTGGCAGGTATAACTCAGGAGGAGTTGAGCAACTTGAGAGTTGTAATATCCCGGAGTGTTGAAGTCCCAAAATAAATAAGGATTGTTCATCTCAACACCTGATTAACCTGAGATCATTGATTTTGTTGAAGCCTCCAGATGGGTCGGGATCATCTAGTCAATGAAAGATTAAATCTCAACCATCTGACCTACTAGTGGAGATAATATAAGTACTTTAGCGAAGTATACTTCGGGAAGTATTACTTCGAAATAATGAAAGAATGTCAAAGTTTGGAGGGCCTGGTTTCAACACTGGTCTCATGATAAGGTAAAGGGGTTGATCAAAGGCCCAAACAGTCACCCAATGAAAAGGATGATCTGATGGTTTTGTTAATAAACCATTGAGACCAACGGTCCGTGCATCTCAACATGGTGGCATATTATCATATTTTCCACCGTGCACGTTAATCCTAGGATGACAAGTCACCAAATCGATTGATGGTATAGATCTAAAGCGCGTAACCTCTAGAAAATTATTGATCGAGCAATTTCAATTTGTGTTATGGATCTTCGTCGTTGGATCTTATCTTGATCTCGATCAATGGTGCAATCCACCATTGATCATCGCTAAGAGTGTATAAGCCCATGGTTTTGATCCCACGGTCATAAGGAAAGTGGATTGAAGGAAGCACCTGTGCATAATTCAAATTATGTACCAGTTTAAAGAGCCCATGGAATACTTTGACAAAGTTGGCACACAACTATTCCATTGCCGCTACAAGATCTTGTTTGCACGAAAAGGGTGAAAGTGGTTTTTTTCAGGAAGCCATAACTTTCAACTCATAGATTGTATTGGGGCATGGGAATAGTCATTAGAAATATAAATCAGAGGAGAATAACATTGAATTGTTATAAATTGGAGAATGCTAATATATTTCTTCATGAATTGAGCAAAAAAAGGACATGTAGTATTGTTTGGAATTTTTTTTTTATATTATGCATAATTTTGACAAAATGGTTGCTTTCACATTTTGAAGAATTAGGGAGTATAACCATATCAGTTCAAGATAAGAATGCATATTCAAGAAATGGGGGAAGGAGAGGGAGCCTTCAATCATGATATAGAAGCCAAAGGTCAAAATATTAGTGTTGGTAATGTAGAGACATAATCAAATGGGCACAGGAGCAGAGGGGAACAAGAAACCTTAATAAATATTGTGAGAAGCCTGAAAATAGAAGTGCAGAGTTACAAAGAAGACAATGAGAGGTTGATGAGAGAACAAAACCAGATAAATTCTCAAGTAATGAAAAGCCTAAATTAGTTGCATAGACAAGCAAGGGATGGATCAGACTTAAGGCAAGATGAAGAAGAAATATGTCATGAAAGAAGAGGTAACTAAAGAAGAGTTGCTCATTCAAGAAGTGCCAACAAAACCCATAGAAATTACTCAACTCCTTACTCAACAAGGAAATTTTATGCATCTGAAGACTCCATAAGCAGTCCAGAAGTGTCTCATGTTAGGCACCAAAGAAGAAGGCATGAATTGGACAGTTTGCAAGGAGAGTCGAGGAAGCTTAAGCCACCATCCTTTGATGGTGAAAGAGAAAGGGAAGATGATGTTGAAGCATAGCTTCTTGGAATCATGAGGTATTTTCAATTGCATAACTACTCCTCAAACCTAGAAGCAAGAATCACCACATACCATTTACATGGGAAAGTTGCTATGTGGTGGGATCAATTGAATAAAGTTGAGAATATTAATGAGAGTAGGATCACTTGGAAGCAGTTCAAGAAATATTTTCAGAAGGAGTACCTTTCAGAATACTTCCATGAAAAAAARATGCAAKAKTTCTTTGAGCTAATGTTGGGAAGCATGACCATGACATAATATGAGAAGAGGTTCTTGGGATTGTTAAAGTATGTAGGATTTATCAAAGATGAAAACGTGAAGATACAAAGGTTTTTAAGTGGACTTCCATCCTTTTATAAAGAGAAGATTCAATATGATGAGCCCAAAACATTGACTGAGACCATCATGAGGAATGATAAGTACCTGTATGAGCAAGGAAAGGGTAGAGAATCCATGCATAAATCTTGGAAGGATAAGAAGAAGGATAAATATGATTAGAGGAGGAAGGGGTTCAAACCTCCTTTGAATAGAAACAACCCTAATAAAAATCAACGAGATCAATCTGCTAAGGATGAATCCAAGAAAGAGGATTCCTTAGTGTTGTGGGTGGGAAATCCATCCTACGAACTAGCATTAAGGGTTTTATCATGCATGCAGAAATGACCTAAAGTCTCCTACCTTTTACCAACATCCCAATCATAACACCCATTACTTATATCCAAATACAAGGCTAAAGAGATCTGGTTACTGTACCTTAGTTTTCATGTTTGATGTCGATCCCTTTAATGCTTGGTCACTCTTTGACTGCAACTCTCCTCCCAATGCTGACCTGCATTCATAAAAGACAAACAAAGAACTCCATATGCATATAACCTATAAACTAATGGGTTAGAGATTCTATCAAAATATAATCAACTTTAAATATTGACAATCTCATATGGCGGGACGGGAAAAGTACTTCTTTTATTAGTCTCACAAGAATAAACTTACAATGATGAGATCAACCACTGCTCCTCGAATCTAGTCCTAGGCTCCTCTTCAACTGTGCTCCAACTGCTTCTGTATATGCCTCTCTTCACACAATGGTTGCAAAAAGTTGGGGCAAGGGGAATACTAAATCAGGTATAGTTTCTTTGATATGATTTTCGTCCTTCCAAATGGGACCCCTACCCCTTCTTTTATAGGCTAGAAAGGGCTAGGAAATTAATCGAGTGACCGACTATGGATAGTCAGTCGGTTTAATTAACTTTGCCAAAATTGTGTGTTTCGTTTGCAACTTTCCATTTTTTTGTGCTTTTTAGGTATACATGGGCTGTAGTGGGTCAGCCAGTGTACACACGCGTGCAATAGTGGAGCAGGGTGCATATGCCTTCAAAAAGAGTGTTTTTTAAGAAACTTTTCAATAGTTGCTTGGCAAAGAAGTCAAATGAGATGGCTTGATGCTAGGTAAGCATGTCTGGTGCAATTTAGGGTTATAAAAGATGCCGCCTAATGTGTGAGGTCAGAAGAGCATCTAATGGTCGAAATACATTATCAATCTTCACCAACGTAATAAACAAGTGAGCCCAGGAACCATAATTCGGGAGGTGCCATCTACAAAATAACAATTGTCTCACCGAGGTGGGCATACCCATGCTCAGTTTGAAATAAAATCATGGCTACCAATAAAATACACTATAGATCCATGTCATATAACTATATAAAGTGTAGTCGCGAGCAATACACAATGGATCTACATCTCGAAATCAAAAAGATATACATGTATAGTATCCATCTTAAAGAGGCGAATAAGGCCTAATGGCTAGAGATGAGGCCTTCAGAGCTCGAGCAATAGCTTCAAAATCTTCATAACTCGGGTAGGAGTGTAATATGAGTGTGTGAATTCACTACCCAGAGGTCTTCGACGACTAGTCAGGAACAAACTAGAGGATTTTGATGATCGGGTTGAGGGATTCAAGGATTTCAAACAAAGATTTGATTGGGATTTTGGGATGACTGAGCATGAGGGTAAGAGACATTCTACAGAGGGGGGGTGACTCAAGATTGGTAATAACTTCCCTTGGACAATAGCACGACATAAGATGAGATTCATGCAGCGTGATATTTTGACATAAGTTCACGATGCAGGAGGCATCGCAAACTCTCCATATGTTTGGAAGAAAAACCAAATGGAGGAGGACACAACTCGATGTAGTGAGAACAAATTCCTAAGGTCATATTAAATCTTGGGGCTTGAAAAACAAACAAAAGGATGTGCTTTGTCCAAGGGTGACTCATTGTGCTGCCAATAAAAAAGAAAATGCTTTTCCCTTCCTCTTTTTGGGGTATATTTGATTTTTTTGTCTTTTTCAATAATTTTGGAAATCTTTGAAAAAGAATAAAATAATACTACATTACAAAGGAGGATCAAGTGTCATAGACATACTAGTTCCAAGCGCATGGAACACATGGATTCTTAGGGAAAAGGGACATATGCAGGAAAAGGACACTCGAGAAAAATCCTCCAGGGGCCAAAGGTATCAAGAAGTAGAGGCAAAGTGCTACAGGGCTTGTGTATAAGGCATGCTTTAGATGGTCTAGTTGAGAGCAACATGGAGCTGGCAGTAGGCCAAAGACGTAGGTATGCAAATGTGATTAATAATACACACAATGGTAACGTCCTTCGATGTAATTTTAACGATCCCAGAGAAGGTAAGCTCAACAATTTTTCATATTTCGAGAGTCTGAAAAAGTGTAAAAGGAGACTCCAGGGGGGTACCTTTTTCGAAGATAGCCTAGTCGGTTCGAAAAAAGGGTAAAATAGCACCGACCAGGCATCTATTTAAAACCATTTTAATGAGTGTGATAAAGACAAGATCACTCGACAATTTTTTCATTTTTAAGGAGTCTGAAAAAAGATTAACTATGGAATCCATTAGGAATGTTCTTATGGACCAATTTAATGAGTGTGAAAGAATAAGGTCACTCAACGAACTTTTCAATTTTAGGGATTCTGAAAAGAGCTTAACTATGGACTCGGTGGGGGTTCCTTTTTCGCAAATTTAGTCCCTCAAGCCTGAAGAAGGGTTAAAATCATACCTGAGAATACTCTTCTAGGGAATCGAAGCTCCTAGAGTATACCTTTGTTTTCACAGTTGACCGTCCGGACCGAAAAATGGGTAAACTACCACCGGACAAACGTGACTTCAAATTTTAGTTTAGCAAGCGTGAAGGTCAACAAGATCGCTCGACAATCTTTTCATTTTTAGAGGGTCTGAAAAGGGCTTAAAAGAAGATCCATCATGTTCTGGGAGTCCCGAGGGTGAGGTCAAGAGTGATAATGCATCATGCAAATGAGGCTCAAACTCGTAATCAGGATAAACTAAAAAGGACTCCTGGGCCTATAGTCATTAATGACAACATGCACGCCAAAAAACAACCAGGATCTATCTAGGGCATCCATGTTAAGGTAGGCTCTACCACTAAAATACGACACTTCTAAAGTAGCAAAGATGGTTCCATGTCGCAAATTGATGGGATCGATCCTATGGTGTAGTGGTAAAGAAAACGAGATGCAGAAAGTAGAGGTGAGATCCTAACTTAAATGCAACAAGTTGGAAAAATGACTTTTTACCAAGGGACCTTTAAAAAGACCCAAATCTCCAAAAAGTTTCCAAATACCCAAAGTAACACTTATCATAACAATCCATAGAAAACTCCTGAACCATAGTAAATGATGTTCAATTTAGAAAAAATGACACCGGGGTCCAAAAATTGACAAAAGTTGCCAAAAAGGTTTATAAATAAAAGCTGGCAGCTCATTATCACTATTGCAAATTGAGAAATTGACTAAAAGCCAAAAAGGACCCCTTTGTGAAAAGAGTTGATTCTGGGAGCCCCAGTGGACAGAACGAGCCTCCGTTTGGACCAAGTAAGTACATACTAACCCCTTTTGCAATTCCATACTCCATTTAAGCATTTCATTTTGTTTTTGGAGGGGGTGCTGACCTTTAAAAAGGTCGGCCCTATGTACACGTGTGCAGAGGAAATACTGCATGCATGCACATGTGAATGTGTGCACATGTGAATGTGTGCATTATAGTTTGCGTGTACCCTCTAAGATAAGAAAAAAATTAAAGAGTGCAAGGAATAATCCCCCCTGGACTTGTTGATTGCAGGATGTATGTTCATTGGAGGGAGAGGGGGCATGAGGATATTGATTTTTTGGTCGGTGAGGACCCTGCTGCTACTGCCACATTGGTGCAATGTAGTTTGTTAAAGTTCTTCCAGTGTCCTTTCATGCGGGCACAACCTAGGATACTGAACACCTTAGTTGATTATTGGCATCCTGATGTAGAGGCCTTTATGCTTGAGGGACAATCATTGATTCCAACGACTGAGGATATTTACTTTCTGACTGGCCTCTCGAGGAGAGGGGAACCAGTCAATTTTCACACTTTTCCCTCAGGGCCACACAATATAGTGGAGTTGATTGGACTCCATTGTGAAGCTGGTACAAGTAAGATGGGCACTCAGGTGCCAATAAACAAGATCTCATACCTATCACTAAAAGTGATAGTTTTTCTTGTTGGGTGGATTACAGGATTCACAAATTTGCATCAAGATTCCCGCGCACACATGAATTATGTGGTTTAGTGCTTAAATGCACAAGTTTTTGACTGGAGTACCACTTTACTAGAATGTATGAAGAGGCAACTTATAGAGTGTCGCATGCGGAGGAAAAGGAACTTTGGGTTTGGGACTATTATTTGTGCTTTCTTCTTCAAGAGAGTACTGAGTCTTAGCCCGAGGGATATAGTACGAGGGCATATAGCCTCTTCTCCAGTAGTAAACATATGGGTGTTGTTGTTGCCGTGATAGGGGGGAGGGAGGACTATTGAGGCCTTCGATGACAAGTTTTTCGATTGGTGGCCTCGATAGATTCCGGCAATACAGGGCTATCACTATGCCAGAATTGACTTTTCTAGGGACCCAGACATGGGTGTACCTCCCAGAGTGGTACGAGGAGAGCTAGATAAGTTTGCTTTTCAATTTTTTTTTTTTAAATTTTTATGTTGTTTTTATATATGTCATTTTTTTGTATACCAAAGTAATTGACAGATATGTGTTTGTTGTGTGCAGATGTGGGACCAGTGCATCTAGCGGATTTTGTGAGGACTAGGCGACGTCCTCGACCAGAGGCTGCACCAACTGCAGCTAGTGGACCAGTAGTAGCAGGGTGACCTCCAACCGGTGAGGCTGAGAGAGTTTTGAGATGTGTAGAGTGGAACTTTACCTCGCTTACTCACACAATCCCCATGGCAGAGATCGAGGATCTGCCGCTGTTGGAGCCGCCCTTAATTTATTATAACCCTTCACAATTTTTAGTCTTTGATACTTGAAATATAAAGATGGCCTTTTGATTTTTTCCCTCCCGGAAGTTTGAAAAAAAACTCCGCAACCTTGGCGAATAAGCAACAATGCTTTTCCTCCCCTTAAAACAAGTCCATTTTTGTAATAACGTTCGATCTTTTGCTGTATTTTGGGATCTCTCAAGTCAGATACTTAATCCTTGAATTCACACGTCCCAAGTCATGAAACGACGAACTCATGTTAAGTTTTCACTCAAGACAGTAACCAAGGTAAAGTTTTTTAACTCAGCGATTACACGATGTCGGGGTTTTGCACCTCGGCATTCGTCAAACCCAAATTTTCTTTTCCACAGTCCCGAGAGCCGAGAACGTGAGGTACTTGTGGGTTAACCCTGGTCAAAGATTAAAGGAAAAAAGCTAACCATGGTTAAAATGTTTCTCGGTGCTTTGCCACTCGACGCTATCTTTTAGAAAATCATGGTGTTTAAAACTCCGACTCATGAAACCACGATGTGATTATAGTATGATTAATTAATCACCTAATCCAAGTTTTTATTAATCCTAATTAAGTCTTAATTATCGCTATCTCGCAGTTTCGTGACTCGGCATACTAGTCTCCCAAAATTTTATCTTTGAAGTTTCGAGTCGCAATACGGCGAGTAAAACGATTATGAAATTAATCATGCCTTAAATCACGATTACCTTTAATTAAGCCAAAATCGGTACTCGCAGTCTCGCGAGTTGAAGATTCAAAATGTTGAAGGGAAATCCACGATGCAGCAAAAAGCGAGAAATTTTTTAACGTTGCTAGGTTTTGATATTTTAAAATAAAGCGAGATATGTCCCGCGCATTGAGGCTTACACATTTCCCGAGGTAACTATTTTCTCTCCATACTCCAACTGACTATCAAACCGCCAAAATTTATGACATTAATGGGAAGATAAGGTAAATCTGTGAATAAGATCGGATTTTTTACGACATGAGTTATTGCTAATTTCGAATTGACAGGCTTGTTCTAAAAGGTACCATTGTTTCAAATATATGCAGAATTTACGTTTCATTATTCATTTTCATAAGCATATTTTCATAAGCATACGGAGCTCATCATTTTTGTGTTAACTATTTTCTGCATGTATACGCAGTTCTACCAAAGGAGAGCTAAAACGCAAACTGCGGCCATGGCTCTACGGAAAGAAACAAAGGCAAATGTCGAAGTCAAAAGTCAGGGCTCAGACAATGTCTTTGATACTTCACCCCGAAGTGTCGAATCAATTCCCGACTGGTCGCATGTGTCCAATGTTCTGCAGGCAGAATTAGTCGATTACTCAGATGAATCTGACGACAATGAAAGGGATGATTTACACACCAAGTATAAGATAGTCATCCAGTCCGGGATGTACAGAATAGCAACTAGGCCCCGGTTGCTTCCTTATTATGACATGATCCAATGGGCGTTGGATCATGTAGACTTACCTACCAGAACAATTATGAACAGCCAGCGAGTTACTATCGGAACTTTCCGGCCCGAGCATTTACAAAGCATGTACAAGCTGCCTTCTACATATGAATATACATATGGTGCAGATTTCTTGGAGGAATTCAAGGAAAAAGAGTGCATCTAGTACGAAAAAACCATGCCTGGTTTGATCAAAGACTAGGTTTCGTGGGCCACGAAATTCAGAGCAAATGAGCAGGGCATTTATTCTATTTCTTCTTTGGAGCCACAGTATAAATATGTGACCATGATGACATGTCGGCTGTTCGGGCGAGAAGACACATCGCATTTCTACATCTCTTGGGTGCCTCTCATGTTTCGGGTCGCCGAAGGCTGCTCGTTCAATTGGGAAAAGATGCTCTCAGACAGCTTGGCCAACAGGGTCACAGAGTATCGGGAGCAAAAGGCAAATGGGAAACCATTAGCGTTTTATATGTCAGCATATATCATGGACGTGATATGTTCCATGACACCTTTCCCCTTGATGAGTTGGGCTTGGACTCCAACACAAGAAAAACCCATGCACGAATATCATGATAAATTATGGGAAAATAAAGCAGGAAAGTTCCCATATGAGATTTTCAATTGGGTAATGGTGCCCCTGCACATCACCATTTTTGGTCACCCGCCACCTCGCATATCAGACAACATTTCAACAGGTCTGAGTGGCATCGCGGATTGGTATGTAGAAGCAGAGTTCTCATACATCAGAGTTTTCGGGGCTTCTATTCCCCCTCATGCGTTGCCCTTGTTCATCCCCGATAAACTAGCTTGTCGAGAGGTTGCATGGAAAATGGTAATCGGAGGCGTGAGCAAAGAACTCAAGGGCTATTCAAAGAAGGTATGGCCTTCTTTTCCCATTCGAATGAATTCATATTCTTTATTAGATTTCGGGCATGCCAAAGCCGAGGTTGCTACCCTGGAGGACCTAAAGTTGGTCTCCATTGAGATTAAGAAACATGATCCACAGAAAATTGTGAGCAATCATTTGGCTCATGTTGGGCTTAAGAGATTTGAACATGAAAATTCCCCCTCGGACGACATTTTTCGAGGAGCGAGATCTTATGAAGAAGTGCTAGCCCGGATCCAATCATTAGCACCCGAAGACACAACATCTGTGTTAATATTTCAGGAGCATAGGCGAAGATGTCTCCCCACTGTGTTGGGAGGTTTGGCCATTGCTGAGACAAAACAAAAGGATGCTGAAGAGTCTGCAGAGGTAAGGTCTATCCCTGGACAACAACAGGAAGGGGAGCAAATGAGTAATCCCGAAACAAAAGAGAAAACTCTAGACCCTCCAAGCAAACAGATTTCAGAGGCTGAGGGAAAAACTCCAGACCCACCAAGGAAGCAGATATTGGAGACTGAAAGAGAAACTCCAAGTACTCCAAAGGAGCAGAACCCTGTCGATACTCCAAAGGAATCGACAAAACAAATAGGAAAGCCCATCACCTTGGTCACACCCTTGCAGTCGGCACAGGGAAATGTTAGCGAGGGATGGATATTTGATGAAGAACTGAGGCCTATAAGGGCAAAGGAACTCCCTCCAAATGAGTTCTTTTTTGATAAAAAGAGAAAAGATGTAGTGAAACAAGAGTTTTATCAAGAGGGAGAATCCACTACTAAAAAATACAAAATCATGACAGATGGCAAGAACAAGAAAAGTGACCAGCTTGCTACTGAAATCGGTGGAACACTGGGGGCCTATGCTTCGACGAATTTCTCGGTTGGGCAGATGAATAACCAGCTAAAAAGAAAAAATCGCCTCATCAGGACCCTCGAGGCTAGATTGGCTACAACCACAGAAAATGCCAAAGGCCAGGCCAACATGGATATGGAATAGGCTAGATTGGCTGATAAAAATGAAATAGAAACGCTCAAAGACAAGCTGGAGCAAGCACACCTAGTGATCCGAGATGGTCGGATACAGGCGGGTCAGCAGAGGAATATGATCACAGAGCTCCAGGCTCAGTTAGAGGTCACTGAAAGTAGGGTGATCGACGTCGAGGGGTTTAAATCCCAAGCGATTGATATTCGGAGCAAGATCTCTTCTGTAAAACAAAGTCTACTAGACAAAGTGGGAGTGATTCGAGAATATTGCCTATTGATGCATCAGATTTCCGAGAATCTGACTGTCAGAGAAAGGAATGCAGAAGCTGCTCGGGTCGCCTTTCAAGAGGCGGTGATAGCTACTAACAACAGATTTTCTCCAGGTTCTCCCGGACTCACCGTCGCAGAACAAACTAGAGGTAACATTCTGTTAAAGGATTGGGAACATAATATTACTTTAGGCAAGGAACAAGCCCAAAAAGTAAGCAATTCATTAGAAGAAGCCTTCAATGCTATAGATGGTGAGATTTTAGGTATGGAGAGTGGAGGTGACTCAGAAACGTTAAGACAAATGAATGTAGATCAGATTTCCCTCGATCTGAAAGAGAAGAATGAGAGAGATTCAACGGATATCTCTAAGATGGATAGGGTGGACATGGCTCAAGTTGACAAACACTTAATTCAACCTAGCGCACAACTAAGTGCCCTTGACATCGTTGATTCACAAATAGGGGATAAGCTGCCACAGTTAGCTCGAGAATGTTATTTCACCGAGGCCAGCTGTCAAGCGGAACCTTCACAGCTTGTATCCCAGTTTGTGGACAAATGTATCATATGTACTGAATCCACGCAAAGACAAGCACCCGACACCATTTGAAAATAGAGTAGGAGAAAGGGAGTGATTTCGCTCCTCTCGGTTGTAACTGAATTTGTGAAACCGTTGAGTTTCTAAACTGATCTACAAAGTTGTATAAATAGATCACAAAAAAAGAAGAAAGGGATGGACCTTTTTGGTGTCGATTGTAATAGAGTTTTGCATTTGAAGAAGTTAATATATAAGCAATTTGAAGATTCTCGATTCCGTCCAGACTATGTTACAAGTTTGTTTCCTTGTATTTCATGTTTCATTTCATTCCATTCATTCATAATTGATGTGCTTTGTTATACTTTAGTACGACCACTACTATAACAAAGGAATTCTGGTTTTCTGTATTTGTTTATTGTCTTTCCTCTGCACCAGCTATCAGCGGGTGTAAGACCAATTTACACTTTCAGAATTCTACGTTTTTTCTTCGCTATGTCAGTTATTTTCTTACTAATTTCCTCCTCTGTTTATATGTGAGTTTTCTCTTTGACAGGAATCTTGCGTTATATGCAGCTAAATGTTTCTCTTTCACACCACACCTTTACAATTAAAATATAATACAGTTTCGGGAAAGAGCCTTCAAATCGCATTTCTATTTTATTCCTAAAACGTAAAATTCTCTTTTATTCGACTGAATCGAGACAACATTTAATAAATCTTTAAATCCCTTCATATTCTTAATATTCCTCCATGACTGTCCCTGCAGCGACACAGCCTAATATTGAACCCGGACTATCTAACCAAACAGATATCGCCTTAAATATTTTTGACATAATCCTTAAAACTGCAAATAACCGGGACGAACTTGAGCGTTCATGGGCAGCCATTGAACAAGATATAACTGCTCATGAGCAGTTGGAAGCTAGACGATGAGAACATAGAAATCTGCCCTAGTTTCTTATACCAAAGGTTGATATTCTTCCCTTACCCATATTTCACCTACTTTCGGATGCCTTGACACTGTACGTTAAGCCTTAGTACAGACTCAGCAACAACATCTTTCTGGCGCCGTTGCCGGGGAGCGAAGTTACGAAATCTTTTCCCTGGAAGAGCGAAATTTATTTCGTTGAAAGTGCTACTCCTTGATAGTGAACATAGAGTACACACATTTTTAAGGCTTTTTCAATCTTTCACTTGGTGACTCCACTTAAACATAAACTGGCTTCTGGTAGAAAGAGTACCAGACAGAACCCAGATGGCAAGCTGATTACGCCTATTACTGATCCTGAAAAACTTTTAAAAACAAAAAACCAACTTTCTAAGACTAAATACCATTCAGAACCTTCTACTTCACGAAGTCCTCTGTTCGATACTAAAGATCTGACGTCAAACTGCTCTGAAGTTAGGAGTGAGATTCATTCGTCTTCCCCATCCGTACACAAGGGAAAAGGTCCTCAAGAAAGTTCATTGACCGTTGAGATACCAACTTTTCTTCGACAGAATTTCCCGGTCTCGCCTGATACCAAGAAGGGTGTTACACCCTCTTTTTCTACACCCAAATCGATGGCAGCCGCCGGAGGAGGTGGTGGAGGTGCCCCAGGAGGAGGTGGAGGTCAAGGGCATGTCCATCCTCCCAGAGTATTCACAAAAGTAGTAGCGAGATACGCTCCCCTGGTGTTGCCGATCCCCCTTCATGATCTACCTGAAAACTACATCAAAAATCTTCCGAAGTTCACTTGGGAGGGAGATCTAACCGCAGCTGAGAATATTAATTTCTTTGACCAATTCGAGACATCTGTGGTTTCGAGCATGAATATGTCTATTAGAGACTCCTTGTCCAGACCTTTGAAGGACCGGTCCGAACTTGGTTTCGGAGCCTACCCACAGCTTCTATCCTATCATATGACGCTTTGGAAGATGCTTTCATAAGACAATGGGGAGAGCGAAAAGATCACTTATATTATCTTACTGAGTTTGGGTCCCTAATGAAAAAGAACTCAGAAACAGTTATGGAATTTATTCTAAGATTCAACAAACTGTATCATAAGATTCCAGCCGCTGTTAAACCCTCTGAACCCTCAGCCAAAGTAACCTTCACAGGAGCTTTCGAGCCGGATTTCGCCCTACTGCTGCGAGAGAGAAGAGGAGCCACCTTGAATAGAATGCAAGACGATGCTGTTGAGATCAAATCTAATATGATGGTTTTGGGAAAATTAAAAGCCAAAGTAGAAACAATCAACTGCGAGAATAGACGCTATAGGGAACTAGCAGGTCCTTCGGGTTCAAATAGATACACTAATGACAGAGTAGATGATATGACCCGACTGATTAAAGAACTGTCCAACAAAATTTCTAGGATGGAATTGGACCAGGCTAAAGCCGATTCTTCTAATAAAAAGGACTTCAGGAGAAACCCAAATCCCCAAAATCAACAGAAAAAAATTAAGAACGAAGATCAAAAAATACAAGCGCCATTAATGAACGAAAATTTTATAGGCGCAAATGACTTCCAAGATTTTGGAGATTCGGAAGATGAGGTCGCGAATTTCGGTGATGATTGTTCACAGCCGTATCTCACTCGTGAAGATTATGAAAAATCTTTGAACCCCCCACAGCCGTCTAATGAAGATGAAGAAGGTGATCACACTGATCCCTGTATATCTCAACCAGAAACAGAGATGATAATGACCGAGTTTCAACCAAAGTACAACCTAAGATCAAAAAATAAACCCACCTCAACGGATCAACCTAAGAGAATCCTTCAAAGGGGTCAAGCTCATGAACCTCCTTCGAAAGAGACCATGTTACCCAGTAACAAAACCAAGGTAGCAAAAACTCAAGGGTCCGATGTGAAAAAAGTTGAAACTCAAACACAAGAAACCGAACCAGTAGATAAAGTTAGGTCTTCAACTAAGAAGACGAGTGATAAAGTGATCCAGACAAGTAAGTCGGAAAGAAAAATTTTGGAAGTCTCAACCAAAGAAACAGAAAAGGTAAACACATCTTTCAGTATTGAAAATGAGTTAAACAAGATTAAAATACTGATTCCTTTGGTAGAATTAGCAAAAAATCCCACTTATCGGAAACAAATTGCCAAAGCGATGGGTGTCTGCGAGCTAGAAAGTTAGTCCGATGTTATCAACCTGGAAGATGATAGACCGAACATCACTTTTGGTCATCATTTTGAAGGGTCCAAAGAAAACATCGCTCCTTTTTATATCACCTTGAATATACATGATCAGTTGCTACATAATTGTATGTTAGACTCCGGGGCTTCTCATAATGTTATGCCCAAAATTATAATGGAAAAGCTAGGTCTACAGATCACAAGACCTTATGGGAATATGTACTCTTTTGATTCAAGAAAGGTTAAATGCTTGGGAATGATAAAAGATCTGGTGGTTACCCTGGCACAAGTCCCTGTTAAGAGTATCCTGATGGACGTGGTTATCGCCGATATTCCCCCTAAATATGGT
The DNA here is from genome assembly GCA_009831015.1 of Picea engelmannii. NCBI lineage: Eukaryota > Viridiplantae > Streptophyta > Pinopsida > Pinales > Pinaceae > Picea > Picea engelmannii. The sequence continues at coordinate 29,627 of ML799686.1, forward strand.
ATGCTATTATCCAGGTCATGGGGAGCCAAATTGGGGGGTTCTCTTCAGTTAGACATGTCTTATACCATGATCCCTATGTTCGGTGGTCAGTTTACTCGTTTATACAGAGAAACAATATTAGCATACACGGTCAGCGACCCCCAAAACCCACACAACTTCCCCATTTACGTCGCAGATCAAGATCTGGGAAACTGCATTTTGTCTTTTGATGATGGATTGGATGGAGGTCCCAAGGATCTTGATATGAAGCAAGAAGAGTTAAGCCCCTTGACAGAAGAGCTGTGCAATAATGGTGTATGGAAAATGTACTTCGATGGCGCTTCGTCATCTGAAGGAGCTGGTGCTGGGATACTTTTGGTAGCACCCGAAGGTAAGTTCATGGTTCCTTTCTCTTGTCGTTTGCAGTGGGACATAGAAAATACCAATAACGTATGTGAGTATGAGGCATTGATCTTAGGATTAGAGGCTACGAAGAAGTTGAATATAAAGAACTTGGAGGTATACAATGATGCAAAATTGATAGTAAGACAAATAAACTGACAATACCTAGCCAAGCATCCAAGACTAAGAACATACAGAAATTGTGCTTGGGATTTGATGGAAAACTTTTTCTCATCTATAAAAGTCCATTTTATCCCTCGCACAGAGAATCTACATGCCGATGCCTTGGCCAAGGCATCTTCAACCTTTTCTCCACCCACGACCGTCAAACTAAAATATCACATTGAAATCAGATACAAACCTTCGATACCAGACAATATTCGACACTGGCAGGTCTTCGAAGATGATGAACAAATCAAGAAATTTCTTACAGCAGTAGGTGAGTTCTCCAAAACTCATCCAGACCAAGAGAATCAAAACGACTCAATGTGGATTATGCAAGAAGGGGAAGATCCTGAAACCTTCCGAGAAAAAATAGCGGATCATCGTATGTTGGTCCTTAAAAACAACCAAATTCCGAAAGGATTAATTCCTTTAGAAAGACTTTTCGATCAGAACGACATACCAGTGAAATCCACTTTGCAGCCCCAACCAGAAGAAGTGGAGGACTGCGATATAGGAACTGAGAAAGAGTCCAGGATAGTGAAGATATCTAAGTTCCTACCTCCCAAAGTAAAAGTCGACTACAGAGACCTACTCACGCAGTATAAAGATGTCTTCGCTTGGTCCTATGATGAGCTTAGAACGTATGACACTTCCATAATTGAGCACAAAATACCCTTGAAGCCTGGGGTCAAGCCGTTTAGGCAAAAGCTTAGGCAAATTAACCCCATTTTGTTTCCTGTAATTGAAAAGGAAGTTAAGAAGCTTTTAGATGCGAAAATAATTGTACCTCTGAGGTACTCGGACTGGGTGGAAAATTTGGTCCCTGTCAGAAAAAAGAACGAAGAAATCAGACTGTGTGTGGATTTCTGAAACTTGAATAAGTCTTCTTTAAAGGATAATTATCCACTCCCCAAAATGGACCATGTCCTGGAAAAGGTAGTTGGAGCCAATCGAATGTCTATGATAGATGGGTTCTCTGGATATAACCAAATCGCCATGAATGAGCTAGACAGAGAAAAAACTGCTTTCACCACACCATGGGGTACATTCATGTATGACAAAATGCCGTTTGGTTTGATGAATTTAGGTGCCACGTTCCAGTGTGCTATGGACATTGCTTTCGTAGGAGAAAGAGACAAGTTCGTAGTCATCTACCTTGACGATTTGATGGTTTTCTCTAAAACTGATGAAGAACATTTGGTCCATCTAAAGCAGACTTTCGAAAAATGCCGCAGGTATGGTCTGTCCTTGAACCCAAAGAAATCACATTTCTCTATGCGGGAAGGTAAGCTTCTCGGACATATCGTTTCTAAAGATGGGATCAGAATTGATCCTAAGAGGATTGAAGCAATAGAAACCATAAATATTCCCAGAAACGTAATAGAAATTCAATCTTTCTTAGGTACAATAAATTTTTTACGAAGGTTTATCCCCAATTTTGCTGAGATTGTCAAATTGATCACAGGAATGCTGAAGAAAGATAGCAGAGTAAATTGGACGACTGAGGCTAAAGCGTCGTTCGCACACATTAAAAAGGTCATCAGCGAGGCACCTGTGTTAGCAAGCCCAGACTACTTGAAAGATTTCCTCATCTTCTTGTTTGCTTCTGAACATACTATCGCCACGGTGCTCCTGCAAAAGGATGACGAAGGTTTCGAAAGGCCAATCGTTTTTTTTAGCAAGAGCCTTAGAGACGCTGAATTAAAGTATGACATAATAGAAAAACAGGCGTACGCAATGGTGAAAGCGCTAAAAGCATTCAGAACCTATGTACTGCATTCAAAATTTATAGCGTACGTGCCAACCAGTGCTGTGAAAGATATATTGGTACAGCCTGATAGTGATGGAAAACGAGGGCGCTGGCTCGCTAAAATACAATAATTCGATCTAGAAGTCAAGCCGACTAAATTGATAAAGGGGTAGGGTCTGGCCAAACTCTTGGCCGAGTCGAATCTTAGAGCTCTTGATATTAATTGCCTCCAAGGGGAAGACGGAGATGCACACCTGCACGAGCCGGATGACCAGACAATTTTAAGCAAGGTCGAAGAAAAGTTCATGTCATCAAGATGGTATAAAGACATAGTGTTCTATTTGTTGAAACTAAAGTGCCCAGATGGACTATCATCAACCAAATGCAGAACTTTAAAACTCCACGCGGTAAAATATTGCATCGCCGAAAACCAGCTATACTGGAAGGATCCGCTCGGGTTCCTACTAGTCTGTTTGGTTGAGTCAGAAACACCACGGGTTATAAAGGAATTTCATGAAGGGATATGTGGAGGGCACCATGCATGGAGAGCCACAACCTATAATATTTTGAGGGCCAGATACTATTAGCCGAAACTATTTTCGGACGTCAATGCCAAAGTGCGTGCCTGCAACCCGTGTCAACTTTTTGCTGGTAAACAAAAACTCTCTGCATTTCCACTCCTTCCAGTCAAAGCCGAAGCTCCATTTCAACAATGGGGTCTAGACTTCATAGGGGAAATTAATCCCCATTCCAGTGCTCAGCATAAGTGGATCTTAATAGCCACGGATTATTTTACAAAGTGGGTGGAAGCCATTCCAACCAAAAGGGCGACAGATTCGGTGGTGATCGATTTCTTGGAAGATAACATCTTGTCAAGATTCGGGTGTCCCCGAAAGATTGTTACCGACAACGCCCAGGCCTTCAAGTCCATGGCTATGATCAACTTCTGTCAGAAGTACAATATCGTTCTCGGCCATTCCACTGCTTATTACCCTCAGGGAAATGGGTTGGCTGAATCATCAAACAAGAGCCTAGTAAACATAATCAAGAAAGTACTGGATGAAAATAAAAGGTCCTGGCATGTGCACTTGAAGTACGCATTGTGGGAAAATCACATCAACACTAAAAGGTCTATCGGAATTTCGCCGTTTCAAATGGTCTATGGCACCGATGCGGTTCTACCTATAAACTTAGCATTTCCAGTAATGAAGTTATGGCAGGATCAGAGCGAAGAACCCAATCATGTAACCAGGAGAATAAACCAGCTGATCGAGGTTCAACAACATAGAGTGGAGGTTGATGAGAAGATGCAGAAGTATCAAGATGATATGAAAGCATTGTTTGACCTCAAGGAAAAGGACAAAGAATTCCTCCCAGGTGACTTAGTATTGAGATGGGATGCGAGAAGAGAAGAAGCCGCCAAGCATGGCAAGTTTGACCACCTTTGGTATGGACAATACAGGGTTTTTTCTTCGGAAGGGAAAAACTCCTTCCTGTTGGAGAACATCGACGGAGAAGTCCTCAACGCCCCTGTCAACGGGCGATATCTGAAACATTATATGACATTAAAAAAAAAAAAATTGTAAATAAATAAATTTCATGTTTGTACATACAGATATTGTCATTTTAACATTTATTTTCAATTTTTGGTTTTTGTTCCTAAAAATCTCGACACATTTCTAATATGATTCACATTTTCTTTTTACAGACTTCCAGCTTAAGACGAAACTAGTAGGGAAAGCAATTTGTAGGTCGGTGTCAGAAATAGAGCGGAATAAAACAGGTGATACCTAAAAATAGTTTCATAGTGCACCAACAAAATGAAAAGAAAAGATAAAGGTGAGCTTTCGAAAAAACGCAGGTTATAAAAGACTGTTTAAGGTAAACCAAGGTAACATTTTTCAAATTGCAGCATGGTCTAAAACGTTAGACAGTAGAATTGTTGTTGTTTATATAATCTTCGAGGTAGAGTGATTTGAATGAATACACTAAATCTGAAAACAACGAGTCAGAATATCTGTCCCTAAAGATACCCATAAAAGACAGTCTCAGACTGTTTCGACCTTTTGTGTTTTCAATCGCTAAACCGCTGCCTTATATCCTGTCCATCTCTGGGTCTAACTTTTAGCAAATCATTATCGTTCTGAATCATTGTGAAGAGATTTAAGCATTTCGTTTTAAACCTCGGGGGTTTTGAAATAGATCTTGATAGGAAAGCTGGTCTTCACAACTACTTGATTTCCTGCTAAACAAAGGAACATTTAGAGTGATCTTAACTTTCCTAGGTTTTTTAACAGCGTCGGAAGAATCAAAGCTTGCTCAAATAGGATGCCCCTTAAGAAATTATTATTTTCCCCTGTCTCCCTAAGAACGAAGGTGTTGTGAGGGTCAAGGGAAGCTTGGTACCGAGTAATCAAAATAGGTTGACAGACCTCTGATGCTAAATATTACACCGATATCAGCCCTGATACAAATTGATTGCCCCCATCTTCGTGCTCAAAAAGTAAATTATAAGACAGGTGGTGAAAGGAAATTCAGAAATGATTGCCCTTACCTAGTCCAGGAAGACGATGAAAGGAAATTCAGAAATGATTTCCCTCGTCTCAGCATTTAAATGCATAAATATTTTTCGAAGTGGTGAAAGGAAATTCAGTGAAAGGGGCCAGACAACTTCACCGAGGTATTGAACAGGCTCGCTAGCAGTGAAGCAATGTCTGAGATATCGGTAAGGCTGTTATACACAAAATATCACTCTACTCTGGTAACCAATGCTTTCTAAAAACCTAATCAACACCCCAAATTCAGACGGGACTTCCCCTTTTAAAAAATGTATAATATCATCCAGTTGATGCAGGCCGAGAGACTCAAGCGCTGTTAAATCTCCTAGGGTTGTTTCAACTGTCTTGAAACTTACCCAAAGTTAGTAGTAGGAAAGGGAAAATTGTGAAAGGGACTACAACTGTGTTTGGAAGGAGTATCTGATTTTGAAAAACTTCTCGAGGTAAAAAACTAAGTCTTTTCTCCCTTCAATCCTTTTTCCTTGGTTTTTTCCGCATATGTGAGCTTCTGACTCCATTTACCCAATTTTGGCACGTGGTATACTGTTCTTCCCGCCTCACAAGAAGGCGTGATCCCTAGTTGGAGCCTATGTTGGAGCCGCTCTTAATTTATTATAACCCTTCACAATTTTCAGTCTTTGATACTTGAAATCTAAAGATGGCCTTTTGATTTTTTCCCTCCCGAAACTTTGAAAAAAACTCTGCAACCTTGGCGAATAAGCAGCAATGCTTTTTCTCCCCTTAAAACAAGTCAATTTTTGTAATAACGTTCGATCTTTTTCTTTATTTCGGGATCTCGCAAGTCGGATACTTAATCCTTGAATTCACACGTCCCAAGTCACGAAATGACGAACTCATGTTAAGTTTTCACTCAAGACAGTAACCAGGGTAAAGTTTTTTAACTCAGCGATTACACGACGTTGGGGTTTCGTGCCTCGACGTTCGTCAAACCCAAATTTTCTTTTCCACAGTCTCGAGAGCCAAGAACACGAGGTACTTGTGGGTTAACCCTGGTCAAAGATTAAAGGCAAAAAGGTAACCATGGTTAAAATGTTTCTCGGTGCTTTGCCACTCGGTGCTATCTTTTAGAAAATCATGGTGTCTAAAACTCTGACTCATGAAACCACGATGTGATTATAGTATGATTAATTAATCACCTAATCCAATTTTTTCTTAATCCTAATTAAGTCTTAATTATCGCTATCTAACAGTTTCGTGACTCGACATACTAGTCTCCCAAAATTTTATCTTCGAAGTTCCGAGTCGCAATACGGCGAGTAAAATGATTATGAAATTAATCATGCCTTAAATAACGATTACCTTTAATTAAGCCAAAATCGGTACTCGCAGTCTCGCGAGTTGAAGATTCAAAATGTTGAAGGGAAATCCACGATGCAGCGAAACGCGAGAAAATTTTTAACGTTGCTAGGTTTTGATATTTTAAAATAAAGCGAGATATGTCGCGCGCATTGAGGCTTACACATTTCCCGAGGTAACTATTTGCTCTCCATACTCCGATTGACTGTCAAACCGCCAAAATTTATGACATTAATGGGAAGATAAGGTAAATCTGTGAATAAGATCAGATTTTTTACGACATGAGTTATTGCTAATTTCGAATTGACAGGCTTATTCTAAAAGGTACCATTTTTTCAAATATATGCAGGATTTACGTTTCATTATTCATTTTCATAAGCATATTTTCATAAGCATACAGAGCTCATTGTTTCTGTGTTAACTATTTTCTGCATGTATACGCAGTTCTACCAAAGGAGAGCTAAAATGCAAACTGCGGCCATGGCTCCGCGGAAAGCAACAAAAAAAAAATGTCAAAGTCACAAGTCAGGGCTTAGACAATGTCTCCGATACTTCACCCCGAAGTGTCGAATCAATTCCCGACTAGTCGCATGTGTCCAATGTTTTGCAGGCAGAATTAGTCGATTACTCAGATGACTCTGACGACAACGAAAGGGATGATTTACACACCATGTATAAGATAGTCGTCCAGTCCGGGATGCACAGAATAGCAACCAGGCCCCGGTTGCTTCCTTATTATGACATGATCCAATGGGAGTTCAATCATGTAGACTTACCTACCAGAACAATTATGAACAGCCAACGAGTTACTATCGGAACTTTCCGGCCTGAGCATTTACAAAGTATGTACAAGATGCCTTCTACATCTGAATATACATATGGTGCAGATTTCTTGGAGGAATTCAAGGAAAAAGAGTGCATCCAGTATGACAAAACCATGCCTGGTTTGATCAAAGACTGGGTTTCGCGGGCCGCGAAATTCAGAGCAAATGAGCAGGGCATTTATTCTATTTCTTCTTTGGAGCCACAGTATAAATATGTGGCCATGATGACATGCCATCCGTTCGGGCGAGAAGACACATCGCATTTCTACATCTCTTAGGTGCCTCTCATGTTTTGGGTCACCGAAGGTTGCTCGTTCAATTGGGTAAAGATGCTCTCAGACAGCTTGGCCAACAGGGTCACAGAGTATCGGGAGCAATAGGCAAATGGGAAACCGTCAGCGTTTTATATGTCAGCATATATCATGGACGCGATATGTTCCATGACACCTTTCCCCTTGATGAGTTGGGCTTGGACTCCAACACAAGAAAAACCCGTGCACGAATATCATGATAAATTATGGGAAAATAAAGCAGGAAAGTTCCCATATGAGATTTTCAATTGGGTAATGGTGCCCGTGCACATCACCATTTTTGGTCACCCGCCACCTCGCATATCGGACAGCATTTCAACAGGTCTGAGTGGCATCGCGGATTGGTATGTAGAAGCAGAGTTCTCATACATCAGAGTTTTCGGGGCTTCTGTTCCCCCTCATGCGCTGCCCTTGTTCATCCTCGATAAACTAGCTTGTCGAGAGGTTGCATGGAAAACGGTAATCAGAGGCGTGAGCAAAGAACTCAAGGGATATTGAAAGAAGGTATGGCCTTCTTTTCCCATTCGAATGAATTCATATTCTTTATTAGATTTCGGGCATGCCAAAGCCCAGGCTGCTGCCCTGGAGGACCTAAAGTTGGTCTCCATTGAGATTAAGAAACATGATCCACAGAAAATTGTGAGCAATCATTTGGCTCATGTTGGGCTTAAGAGATTCGAACATGAAAATTCCCCCTTGGACAACATTTTTTGAGGAGCGAGATATTATGAAGAAGTGCTAGCTCGGATCCAATCATTAGCACCCGAAGACACAACATCTGTGTTAAGATTTCAAGAGCATAGGCGAAGATGTCTCCCCACTGTGTTGGGAGGTTTGGCCATTGCCAAGACAAAACAGAAGGATGTTGAAGATTCTGCAGAGGTAAGGTCTATCCCTGGACAACAGCAGGAAGGGGAGCAAACGAGTAATCTCGAAACAAAAGAGAAAACTCCAGACCCTCCAAGCAAACAGAGTTCAGAGGCTGAGGGAAAAACTCCAGACCCACTGAGGAAGCATATATCGGAGACTGAAAGAGAAACTCTAAGTAATCCAAAGGAGCAGAACCCTGTCGATACTCCAAAGGAATCGACAAAACAAATAGGAAATCCCATCACCTCGGTCACACCCTTGCAGTCGACACAGGGAAATGTTAGCAAGGGATGGATATTCGATGAAGAACTGAGGCCTATAAGGGCAGAGGAACTCCCTCCAAATGAGTTCTTTTTTGATAAAAAGAGAAAAGATGTAGTGAAACGAGAGTTTTATCAAGAGGGAGAATCCACTGCTAAAAAATACAAAATCATGACAGATGGCAAGAACAAGAAAAGTGACCAGCTTGCTACTGAAATCGGTGGAACACTGGGGGCCTATGCTTCGTCGAATCAATTCTCAGTTGGTCAGATGAATAACCAGCTAAAAAGAAAAAATTGCCTCATCAGGACCCTCGAGGCTAGATTGGCTACAGCCACAAAAAATGCCAAAGGCCAGGCCAACATGGAGATGGAACAGGCTAGATTGGCTGATAAAAATGAAATAGAAATGCTCAAATCCAAGCTGGAGCAAGCACACCTAGTGATCCGAGATGGTTGGATACAGGCGGGTCAGTAGAGGAATATGATCACAAAGCTATAGGCTCAGTTAGAGGTCGCTGAAAGCAGGGTGATCGACGTCGAGGGGTTTAAATCCCGAGCGATCGATATTCAGAGCAAGATCTCTTCTGTACAACATAGTCTGCTAGACAAAGTTGGAGTGATTCGAGAAGATTGCCTGTTGATGCATCGGATTTCTGAGAATCTGACTGTCAGAGAAAGGAATGCAGAAGTTGCTCGGGTCGCCTTTCAAGAGGCGGTGATAGCTACTAACAATAGATTTTCGGCAGGTTCTCCCAAACTCACCATCACAAAACAAACTAGAGGTAACATTCTGTTAAAGGATTGGGAACATAATATTACTTTAAGCAAGGAACAGGGCCAAAAAGTAACCAATTCATTAGAAGAAGCCTTCAATGCTATAGATGGTGAGCTTTTAGGTATGGAGAGTGGAGGTGACTCAGAAACGTTAAGGCAAATGAATGTAGATCATATTTCTCTCGATCTGAAAGAGAAGAATGAGAGAGATTCGACGGATATCTCTAATATGGATAGGGTGCACATGGCTCAAGTTGACAAACACTTAATTCAACCTAGCACACAACTAAGTGCCCTTGACATCGTTGATTCACAAATAGGGGATAAGCTGCCACAGTTAGCCCGAGAATTCTATTTCACTGAGGCTAGCTGTCAAGCGGAACCTTCGCAGCTTGTATCCCAGTTTGTGGACAAATGTATCATATTTATCGAATCCACACAAAGACAAGCACCTGACACCATTTGAAAATAGAGTAGGAGAAAGGGAGTGATTTTGCTCCTCTCGGTTGTAACTGAATTTGTGAAACCATTGAGTTTCTAAACTGATATGCAAATTTGTATAAATAGATCACAAAAAGAAGAATAAAGGGCTGGACCTTTTTGGTGTTGATTGTAATAGAGTTTTGCATTTGAAGAAGTTAATATATAAGCAATTTGAAGATTCTCGATTCCGTCCAGACTATGTTACAAATTTGTTTCCTTGTATTTCATTTTTCATTTCATTCCATTCGTTCATAATTGATGTGCTTTGTTATACTTTAGTACGACCACTACTATAACAAAGGAATTCTGGTTTTCTGTATTTGTTTATTGTCTTTCCTCTGCACCAGCTATCAGCGGGTGTAAGACCAATTTGCACTTTCAGAATTCTACGTTTTTTCTTCGCTATGTCAGTTATTTTCTTACTAATTTCCTCCTCTGTTTATATGTGAGTTTTCTCTTTGACAGGAATCTTGCGTTATATGCAGCTAGATGTTTCTCTTTCACACCACACCTTTACAATTAAAATATAATACAGTTACGAGAAAGAGCCTTCAAATCGCATTTCTATTTTATTCCTAAAGCGTAAAATTCTCTTTTATTCGACTCAATCGAGACAACATTTAATAAATCTTTAAATCCCTTCATATTCTTAATATTCCTCCATGACTATCCCTGCAGCGACACAACCTAATATCGAACCCAGACTATCTAACCAAACACATATCGCCTTAAATCTTTTTGACATAATCCTTAAAACTGCAAATAACCGGGACGAACTTGAGCGTTCATGGGCAGCCATTGAACAAGATACAACTGCTCAGGAGCAGTTGGAAGCTAGACGAAGAGAACGTAGAAATATGTCCTAATTTCTTATACTGAAGGTTGAAATTCTTCCCTTACCCATCTTTCACCTACTTTCGGATGCCTTGACACTGTATGTTAAGCCTTAGTACAGACTCAGGAACAACAACCGCCATCCATGCAACCTCATGTAGTGGGGGCACCACGTACGTGGGTCCGGCTTTTTCGGCATTTGGAAAACGTCGTTGATCATTATAATAGGGCCAATAGGCCCCATCCTTAGTTAGGCTGGACAACTTACATGCCAAGGGAAATACTTGTATATTTTTTAGGGCATAAGCCCTGTGACTTTCTACTGGACATATTTTTGAGGCACTTGCATCCACCCATGTACTCTGATATGTTGATATTATATATGGATTTTTATGTCTTTTTATGTCTTATGGATTACATCTACTTTACAAATTTATTTTACATGTTCATGTCTGTGTCTTTCTTACATGTGTGCAAGATGCCAATCTAATATTTGATTAGCTAGAGTATCTGTAACTTGATTTAATCTCCTAGGAACATGAAAATATGAAATATAATCAAAACATCGTTCTAAGATACATACCCTAAGGAATTGTCGGTGTAGAGTAGGATCATGAACACGGTATACTCCATTTAACTAAGACACAACCTGCTAAGCGTCTAAATAGACTCGGAGGTGAGAGATACCAAGTAACAAAGCGTCACGAAGTAACTCGATAACTAAGTTGTATTCAACGACATTGTTTATGGTGTCACCTAAAAATATAGCTCCTGAAGATAGAAATTGGACCTGAGGTGTGAAAATCACCCAAGTTGCGGAGGCAAGCCTTCGAGTGTGCCGATTAGCGCCATCCGCAAATCCAACAAACATCTCTGATTCACTTGACATATGCCATAGTGAAAAAGATGACATAAAAAATGACACCTCCATAAAACCAAAAACCCAAAAAGTAATAGTACAAAGACTATACATATATTACAAAATGTCACCCAAGGCGACCCTCCTATGAGTAATACTTCTTGAGGTAGAGTCCATTTCTAGGCTTCATCAAAACATTTCCCTTAAAGTCCACCTAACAATAAGCGCCCTTCTATAGTACTTCTTTCATGATGAAAGGTCTGAACCACATGGGTTTGAACTTGCCTGCCCCCATGGGGTCCTTATCTTGGTCATAGACCAGGACAAGGTCGCCTTCAAAGAAAATCCAAGGATGAACGGACTGATCATACTAACACTTGACTTTTTGTTTCTGAGCCTCGTTAGACAAGGCCGCATCACAACACTGTTCATTGAGTTGTTTGAGGTATAGTAACCATTATTCAAGTGGTGAAGTATCTGGCAATAACTGTACTGCCAACTTTAATGATGGGATTTGGCATTCTATAGGCAAGATCGCTTCCAGCCCGTAAACAAGTTGAAAAGGTGAGAAACTGATTGCAGTCTTAATAGAAGTTCGGTAAGCCCATAATGTTGAATATAACATCAAATGCCAATTTGACTTGGCTGAATTGATCGTACACTGTAGAATGGTTTTAAGAGATTTATTTATAGCTTCCACATGACCATTCTCTTGGGGGTAATAAGGTGAGGAATGTTCCTGCCTCAACCCAAGCTTTGATGTTAACTCGGTCATCATTTTGTTCTGAAAGTGACTGCCATGGTCAGTGGCAATCTTTCTTGGGACGTCGAACCGTGCGATTATCTGGTTGAACAAAAAGAGAGTTGTTGTCTCCCTGTCATCTTTGAATGTCTGCATAGCTTCAACCCACTTGGTGAAGTAGTCTACTGCTACGATGATATAGAGGTGCCCCCTTGCTAAAGGGGGGTTTCATGTAGTGTAAACAATCCCCCATTTAGTTAAGGGACCAATGGTAATAACGGGAAACATGGGAGCAGGGTGTGCCCTCATCTTCCGAGAGAAGATCTGACATGGGTGGAACTTCTTGACCGATTCAACACAATATTTGATTAATGTCGGTCAGAAGTAACCAACTCATAGAATCTTCTGAGCTGTTGCCAACCCAGACAAATGACCACCACATGCTCCAGTGTGGCAATCGTTAAGCACGATTTCCACTTCTTCATGAGTGAGACATCGATGAAGGATGCAGTCTACACCTCGATGTTACAATGTGTCCTCGAGTATGAGATAGTTCTTAGCCTGATGACGTATACGGTGACGCTCATCATGAGAAAAAGAGGCGGGACACTTCAAAGTCTAGATATAGACAAGCACATCTCTAGACCAGGGGTCAGAAGACGTGAACAAAAACATGTCTCCTTTGATAGGTGACTCGTTGGGTATAACATTACCTGAGTCGATCGAAAGTTCTGATATGAGTTCCGCGAAGACCATCAAATTTTTGGATTTCGCTGAAACGAATTCCAAGTCGAATTCCTGGAGGATAATTATCCATATACTGATCTTTCTGCCGATGACTCGTCATGTCAATACGTATTGAAATGGATTCACAAAAGAAATGACGGTGGTATTGCGAAACAAAATATAATGATGGAACCGTTGGACAACATGAACTACTGCCAACGCAAGTTTTTCAATATGGGAATAATTGAGTTCCAGTCCAACTAGGCCTCGGCTCATGTAATAAATCACGTACTCTGAGAGTAAATCATCCTCTTGAACTAAGACCATACCAATGGTTGACTCTGCAGTGGCTAGGTACAATAAGAATTCTTTATTATAATTGGGTGGCCGAAACAGATGGGTTGATATGAGGGCACTTTTCAATGCTGTGAAAGAGCATTGAGCAGCTTCATCCCAATGAAAAGAAACGTCCTTATTTAATAAATGCATAAAACCCTTTGTGATCTCGGCATATTTTGCGATGAAACTCCATAGAAAATTCGCTTTGACCTGTAGACTCTGAAGTTGAGGTATGGTGCACAGGGGAGGAAATTGAACTATTACCTCAACCTTGAGAGGATCGACCATGATCCCTGTTGTCGAAGCGATGAAACCTAACAGAAGACCTGATGTGATGAAAAAACTACACTTGTTTGGATTTAAGCGGATTCGGTAGTAGTGACACCGTTCAAGGATAAGTCGGAGGTGTTTCGGATGATCAACTCTCTTGCGAGATCGTGATGCTAAATCATCGAGATAAGCCTCGACTATGTGTTTGAGGTCATGGAAAGCAAAAGGCATGACCCGCTGAAACGTAGCTCCAACATTTTTCAGACCAAAAGGCATCTTACGATAAGCGAATCTACCCCATGGACAGATGAAAGTGGTTTTTTTTTGGTCTTTGGGTTTGATTTGTATCTGATTGTATCCTAAAAAACCATCCATGAATGAAAAGGCCTCGCATTTGGCGCATTCATTGACTATCTGGTCAATAAATGGCATGGGGAAATTATCTCTTGGGCGGGCCTTGTTCAGATCATGGAAATCAGTGCATACGTGAATCGTACCCTATTTTTTATTGACTAGCATGGGATTCAACACCCATTGAGTCAATTGTATGGGGTAGATGAAACCAACTTTTAGTAGTTTCTCTACTTCATCCTTGATAACTACTGCTTTCCTAGGATTGACTGGACTAAGATTATACCAGACCGGCTTGACATCAGGATAAGTCGTGATTTCATGTTCAACAATTCTTGGGTCTATGCCTGGCATTTCCTCGTAAGACCAAGCAAACATGTCGCATAATTTTTTAAATAAATCTGTGTAGATTTGAATCTCCTCGGAAGAGCAATCTTCTCAAACGAAGATATTCTCCAGGACGCTAGGGGTTCTGGAGATGTCAATAGGTATCATTTCGGTGATTGTTACCATATTTCCTTCAGCGTAAACTACGTGTGTTTCCAAAGGATTGATAGGACAATCTTTATCTCCATTCATGGTCTGAGTAAATTCTCCTGCTTCAATTTGTCTTAACTCTGGGAGGAAGTAAGATCTATGATGAAGATCATCCTAGGGTCTGTCCAGACTAGTCATTGCCTCAATAATTGCTTCGTCTGAAGGAAAGACTAAGTCTAAAGAATCTATATCAGCAAGGGAACCTTGAGCCCAAATAGGCTCGAGCACTAGATCTAACTGTTGTGCAGGAGTCATATCAGAGTCGACAGAAGCTCGTTGAAAGATCGAGTATGGAACTTCTACCATGGAAAAAGGCATGGCCATGCCATGGTTCTCTGTCCCTTCCATCATAGCATATGGGGAAGGAAGGGTCCATGGATCGTGAAAGTACGTTGTGCGAAACGACGAGATTTGAAAACTTTCCACCCGAGGATGGTCAGGAGTAGCCGTCATATAATGGACTTTGCCGGTCAGAGTCGGGTAACCGAAAGTACCCATCAATGATGGGCACAAACCAATCCCTACATTGACGATGCCAGGCTGGGGGTTATCAATCATCAGGACCGTGGAGACTCCCGATGAAGGGTCAGGACAAGAGAAGGATAACTAATCAATGGTCACAATCTAACCCTAATGAGGAAACAACAAGACCTAGAACACTGTCGCGACTATTTCTTGCATAACGTAGGTCCAACTCCTGCCTAACAAAATATTGTAGTCGAGAGACGCATTGACCACTTCAACTTCGACACACATGGTTTTACCTCCTAACTGCATGGGGAAAGAGGGGATAATACTATGTGGGAAAAAAGAGTGACCGTCAAAATATGTAAGTAGAATAGGTGACAAAGACAAAATGGGTTGGCTGATGGCCTTCCAACACGCCAAATACATCACGCATGTCAAGGTGCACTCATCTACCACTGTACGAAAAATATTTTGGGTAAAGGTTTTCATGGTGTAAGCCACTACTATCTGAAAAGCGATGTGGTAAGGAAGATGAGGTTTTAAGTCAGAGGTATCAAGCATGATTGTTCCCAGATTACAAGTCTCGGTAGAGCCTAAGGAATCTAACAGGGACTTTCTATGGGAAGGGAAACTCTGGAGGACTTCCAAAGCAAACATCGCACAATGGGTTTGTGATAAATCCTCCACCACAGAGTATTTCTAGGCAGCCCTAGGATTTGGGTTGTAAGAATATTTCTTGAAAGCACCTTTGGGGATGCGTGTCATTGTTTCAACCAACATCTTCTCAATCTGAAGAGTAAGAGGTGGGTTTTCGGCTTCTTTACCCTTCTCAGAGGTTCCTAGATTTCCGTAATTAGGTGCTCTAGTCATTATATAGGAATCACCTTTCATCATATACACGTTTGCAGATGAAGGATTACTTGAAGACGAAGGGGGTCCTTGACTTCCCCCTTCCACCCTCGAGGAGGTTTGAGTTAGATTTTTCCCATGTGGGAACAAGTTTGTTAACATGACAAGATGTTGTTGTGCTAATAACTTCTAGGCCTCTGCAAGCCGAGGGCACTGATGGCTCGGGTGGTCTTCCTTGCAAATATTATAAGGATACTTTGACATTTTCTTTTTAGTGTCTCCCCTGCCAGCATTATCGGTGGGTTTCTTACCCCCCTTACTTTTTTTCGTTGTTTCTTCTTTCCGTCAGGCTACTAAGTGGCCTTTGGGTTTTTCATTTTCACACTGTGTACATCCAACTTTTGGGTAGGGGGAGCAGCTGAACCAGTGGTTTGGCTGGCCACTGTTTGTTGTATCGACAATTGTTGTAATTGAGTTGACAATGGATCAACGGGCTTGGTTTGTGCTAAACCAATAATGCCATCAACATGTGGTCTAGATATTTGCCTGGTTTTATCAAGGATTGACCTCGGTGCATCTGGAAAAATATCATAGAGTAAACCTGACTGAGAGTAAATTATCTCTAGCTGTTGCACTCTCATTATCGCGTCTTCCTTGGAAAACACTCCGGATGTTGTGATGTCTTTAGATAACTGGGGTACTAAAGACTTAAGGAACCACTCAAGCAAGAATGGTTGTGGGACTGGCACTTTGATCAAACTCTTTCGACGTCTCCATTCTTGGATATGATCCAAGATATGGTCCGCTTTTGTCTGCTCGAAATTGGCCAGCAATTCAGTGTCGATGTCGTATCTCATAGGTAATTGGAAATGGTTTAGGAAATCCATGGCCAATTCCCCGAAGGAAGATTATCGTGAGTGGTCAATCTCGATGTACCATTTCGCAACACTCCCTATGAGAGTGCATTGAAACAATCACAAATGAACGGAGCCATCTCTTAACGAGTTGGACGAGCACCATAAGTGGAAGGTAGTTACATGATCACCAGGATCTTCGTTAGGCTTACCCTCAAACTTTGAAATGTATGAAGGAAACTTGGTCGGCATAGGAGGTAAACTCGGATCGTGACAGATGGGGTCATTTAAGAGCCTTGTCAAATCTAGCAAGTGCAGGGTTTCCACAAACGATAGTTTGGGTTGTGGATTGTAGCCAGGGAGAAAGGAACCTGGGGTTTGACTGGCACCAGGTTTCTAGGAAAAGTTAGGTTGCTGGCCAGGGCTCTGGTAATAACCATGACCATGACCAGTGTATGGATTGGGCGCATGTTGAGACATCATATGCTAATTCCCGTAATAAGACATAAAGGGTTGAGCGTGCATTGCATTCCAGGGAATTTGGGAGGGGTTTCCCCCTACCGATCCGATGATCATAGGTGTTGGGCCTTGCCCGGTGTTCCACTGGGTATGGAAAGGGTTACCCCCGATTGACATCCCTGGAAAGGGGACTAGTCCCTACCATGGATTCCAAGATCCTTGTGAGGAATGAATTCCTAAGTGTGCCCCCTGTGGAGGAATAATACTCTATACAGGATGTGGTTGTCCATAACTAAGGTTTCCCCCGGTCAAAATGACAGTTGACGAGAAAGCATTATTACCAAACGCGCAGAACAAAGAGAAAGGTGTCGAACCAACTGACATATTATAAGGAGTGAGTGCTTGACTACCTTCTCCAAACAATTTTATGTTAGGCCCAACAGAGTGTTGAGGAACTCCACTGAGTGAGGGGGACGAAGGGGGTATACGACCCCCACCGCAAGGGAAAGCTATAAAGGGAGTGGAAGTGCCCCCAATAGATCCTTGCAGAGGAGAATTGGAAATACCTACCCCCAGAACCAAAGTTTGTAGAGCGAAGGAGGAAAGTACAGTACTCGTACCAAACCCAGACATCCCGTATGAGAAAGGAGAGCCTGTCGTGTTCTGAGGAAACAGAGTAGTGATCGCCACCATAGATGGAATCAGACTGCTGCCCAAGGTAGAGGCAGTTGAGACCATGGTGTCCTGGACTGACGATGGTTGGTTAGGAGGTGGAACACCCCCAATAGTGACAGTTGTGAAGGAAATATCAGTATTCCCTAAAGAAGTGGCAGTGTGTGCTTCCATTATTGCCGGTGACACTACCGAACACTCGTAAGGTAAAACCTGTACGACAATGGGCATCGATAGATTAGTGATGGGAGGGTTATAAGGACTAATAGCCTCTGATCCAAGGTTAGAAATGATTGGTTCCTCCAGAAACTAAAGTTCTTCTCTCGAAGATGGGTTGGGCATAGTTTCCTGTAACCCGGTTGTCTCAAAAGACCCTTGTTGGTCTAATTTTCACCTTAGCGGTAGCGGGGGGGTTTCGAGGTCAACCGGTGGAAGGCCTAGAAGGCTTCACAACCGGCGAAACTCCTGATCCTCCACTGTGTGAGAAGATCAAAGACACACTAGGTAAATCTATAATCATTTGAAAACCAACACGGACTAAAAAAGTACCTATGAGATAAAACAAGCAGTCACTAACTAGTTGGAAGAACAATTACAACAACCAACACTAGAGCAACTTATTGGTGCAAGTGAAACTTGAATACAGAAGCACCCTTCAGGTATACTTTTCAAAGCATGGCCCGATGTCTATCCTAGGCACCGCAGTATACCCCCGCAATCACCTGTGTAAGTCACTAGAAAGGTAGGCAACTAGGTTTCCAGGGTGCAAATAGTCACCAGGTGGGTACAGTCGATAGTCGGGTGGACCGCAATGAGCAGGGTATCAAGCCCGAAACCTATCAAGGGTATTGAAAGCAAGTGTTCTGGAAGACGACTGAGGACCTCGAATGGATTCGAGACTCACAAAGCTCCGTGGCAAATGCAATCAACGAAATCCCAAGACAAGCCCTCTATATGCGTTCCCCACTACATTTTGTCCATCTTTGGAGGGGTTATCTCCGCTAACTTTTCTTACATGACCTCATGTTTATCCCCTGCGTTAGAGGGGGTCCCGGATAACTTTTACGATATTGAAATTTTTACACTCCATAGCATAGACTCTTATGTTTGTTTTCAGCCTTGAAGAGTTTCCTCTCCAATCCTAAATCAAGGCTCTAGCCTAGACTAGTTGATGTACCCTACAAAACATAAAGTCTAGTTGATTTTAATTAATC
>ML799686.1:53769-76517 GCA_009831015.1 Picea engelmannii
CATATGAAATAGTATATTTTTCTTATTTGATGAAAGGTTGGAGTGCCCAAACAATTAGAAAGGCCAACGCACCTAGGAAATGTAATGATATGCTCATTATTAATAATAAAATACATCATTGGTTGCAATATAGACAAGGACCAGATTTATAGGGGGATATGATTCCATGAGATAGGGGGTTTAAGGGGATACATCATTTTATCGTATTTTTATTTACCCATAATTGCTTAATTGAGAGAAGGGGTTGCACAAGCTTCTTGGGGGAAGGCCACGTGGTTCCTGATTCCCAAGTAAATATATAAACCCATATCGTGGGCTATTTGGGGGTTCTTCTTTTTCTTCTTCACTCACTCTATTCATTTGTTACTCTTGGGTCCACACTCTCCATTCTGTTCACTTTGTCACTCATTCATTCTTGTTGTTGGAATGGGACCTTGGGGGTGAATTACTAAGGAAGAAGCCATTATTTGTTGGTTGTAGAATGACTAGTGTGTTCCAACCATGAATTAATGCTTGCATGCTTGATACACATTGGAATGTACTAAATTGTATTCACAGCTACAAGTCCTAAGAGTCCTAGCATGGATATTCTTGACGAGATGCACTGGAGCCCTATAAGGAGGTGGATATCTTGAGGGAATTCGTGGTAGAGAAGGTGGTCCATTATTTTTGGTTGTGAAGGCTAGAAAGAAGAGAGCTGGTGTACTTTGGATTGTTGTGTGTTGAGGAACCTATGAGGGCTTGAGTGTTGAATATTTTAGGGAACTTGAGTGACACCCTGGAGCCGTCCTTGTGGATTCATAGCCCTGGCTTGGGGGTGAAATTGATGTTGAGAATTGGAACAATAGTGTCTATGGTTGGGTGGAACATCCTTGGTCTACAGCCAGTTGGTGAACCATTTTGATTAAGATAGGTTCTCTCTGTCATTTGTTTCTCTATTGTATATTTATTTCTATTGTGTATGAATTATTGTCTATTAGATTCGTATGTTATAACATGCATGCTTGTTGGTTATTTCTATGCATGGAATGTTTAAACATTCTTTATACTGTAGCATGCATATTTATTGTTGCAAGTGCTATTATCATGTTTCTTTCATCCTTCTTTATTAATTAAATGGTATCCTAATTCAAATTTCAGTTTCAAACATGGTTTTTGAGGAGGTATCGTGCCCGGCTCGGGGGTGGCTGGGTACATTACAGTTAAGACATAAATCATTTCTAGGTTGGTGAGAATTGCCAAGTAGTATAAATATAGGTTTGAAGTACATAACTCGACATTTATAATTTTCCCTACCAAACGATTAAAATTCCCAGACGTAGAAAAGATCAGGCTCATGAGACTTCATTGGAGGCATTGGAGCAGGAAATTCAACAAATTCATATAACATACCACTCTATATCTTCTCGAGTTTATCAAATCCTTGATATTCTCGTTCAACACTGGAATGCATTGTTCTAGCAACATGACGAAGTGGATTCTATGAGAGAATAGGTGGAACACTTGCATATTCAGAGGGAGAATCCTCCTCCAGACCTTGTGGAAAATTCATCCAACAATGATTCCTCCCCAACAACAGATCAACCTCCAATTGACTTGAACCAAACAACGTAGGAGAAATAAATGGAAGAACAATAACCTAATACTGATCTGCAGTTGGGTATCTAATGTGTTAGCACCCTATAAATTTTGTCCGGCTGAAATAGACAAACAAAAATGGGTAACTGTTTCAACCAGCTTTAGAGATGAGGCACTAGCCTGCTCAAATAAAAAAGGGATATCTTGTGTCACTGGGTATATATATGGAAATCAGTGGCTAGATTTGGTTTGTTTGGGGGTTTTTAATAAAATAAATGGAGAAATGAAAATGACATTTGGGCCATGGAGTCTGAAATGAACGATGCATTGTTGGAACATGACAACTATTCAGAGGAACAGGCTAAATGAGGCAGTGAGTCCAAGTTTATATTTGAAAATTAGAATGGCATTAGAAGAAAAATAAACATATAACTATATCAGAGCATTATCAGAATGAATTCTATATCAGAGCATTATCGGAATGAATTCTGAATCAGTTAAGAAGAAATAAACACAATCTAAATTGCTAAGCCAAGAGCATCAAATGATGAATTCTGGGCCTCTAGTTCTCCAATCTAAGCGGACGATAATGGGAAATGAAATATAGGATAAAAAGAATCACATACTATGAAGGGAAACAAGACTCATAACACCACCAATTATAATCTTTTCATAAATAGTCCAAAATGCACCTTTGCATTTTTATATTCATTACGGTTCCAAAAGTTACAAAGGTCTTCCTGAACAAAGGGCAAGCTCCTCCTTTCTCCATGCCTTGTATATCCCTTAGGTAATATATATATATAGAGAGAGAAGGTTTCTTCGTGGAATACAAAACGTTCAGACTTCTCATCGTTCTAGAATTAGAGATCATTTACAAATAAGAAATGATTTATAATAACTGCTACCTTATTTTAGAGGAAATGTCAGGAGCAGGTTCATCATATCTAGGTGCCAACTGTCCAAAACTTGCTGGGAGACACTTATCTCTACTTGAGAGTTCTTTTTAGCTTAGCGATCTCCTCCTTTAGAGTATCCAACTAGACCGGTTGATTCTTTCCAACACTTTCAGCCGTTTCAGCTATGATCTCTTTCTTCTGTCGCTTGGTTTGTTTCTTCTTTACAAATCGTCTGTTGATAATTAGATCTTTCATGATGGGATTTAGCTTGACTTCCAATCTTGAGTCCTTAGCCGATTCTCTCTGGAATTTAGTTTCCAGTATATGTGCAATTTCCCTTTCCTTCCTGCTCATAGGTAAATCTACCATGTTGCCTGAATGACCGGTTTCACTGGGTATATCTTGGTCCATGTATCCCAATTTCGTGGACACCGAAATGTTCTTGCAGAAATCAAAGAGTTGAGTGAATTGGATATTAATTCACTTATGGATAAAATGATGCTTTCATACTTTAGTAATTATAGAGTTCTAATCATGAATCACTGACAGACTTACTGACAGGTATGATGATTTACCATGCTTGGCTAATCCATTTCAAATGATTATCTTTCGAGTTCGTTATATGGCTGCGTTCACCTGACATTATACGGTTGTGAAGTACCGAACGAGTGAGATGGGGTGATTTTGACCGGCTGCCATCAGTACCCCATGAGTGTTTGATGTGATGCATAGGAACATGTGACAGTGGGGCTTTGGCGAAAGCGGTTTCAAGCAACCCGCCTTTCGCCCTGACGTATCTGTGGAGGCAATGTGCATCCATATCAAAAACCAAAATGGTTTCCCCAGTCCACCTCTATATGTTTAAGTCCCATGCAAGTTTACCACCCGATACAGGCTCCAACCATTGATCTGGGTCATTTTGTAATCGACGGTTTGTTGAGTTACACCTTTTATGCCTCCGCTACATTTGTCCATATGCCGCTAGATATGTCCTGAGCCTCTAAATTATCAATTCTCCAAACTATCAAGATTTTCCGTGACGATGTAGCTTTGCTTAAATTCCCGAGACTTGGATCTTGTCAGAAAATTGTTACGGTGATAACATAGGCTCCAACTGGGGATGATATTCTCCCTGTGAGATAGCAAAGAACTTGTAGACCCGGTGCATGATCAATTGGGCTGATTCCAAAACATGTGTGTGTACCCTGCTCCTACAATATCATTAGCGTCTGCTGAAGTCTAAACTTTGCATGCTGCCCTCAACTGGATATTGAATATACTACTCAAACTAACTGTACATGATACTGGAAATATAAACTAAAAAATGCATGTCCAACAAGCTTATTTTCATATTCCTATCTACTCTAATTACTGAAATGAACTATCAATCAAGTGAGATTGAAATGCCAATGCAACCATGTGAGAATTTTATCCACCATCTATTTTCCTTGCACAATCTTGCTCCAAATCTTGCTGACTGATAATTCATTCAAAACTTCATCCACAATTCTCAAAAAATCAAAAACATTTGGACTGTATATTTCTTCGAATAGGATTGCAAATGGATATTTTAAAATATGTGTAAAACAATCATCATGTTTTACTCCTTCCATTGCATTTTTGTTTTTAGGTGATTCAACTCGTTGACTTCTAAAAAAAATGATAGATTCGTTGAGAAGTTTGGTAGTAGGGATTTCCTGAGTCATAAAGCGACCATGGCTGAAGAACATCATCTGTTGTGAAAATATTTGGTGCAGACATTGATTCACTGTAATCCACTGTTGTTGGTAGATTATGATCACAAACCTTTCCCATATAATGTGTCTCGAGATCCCACATTATATGAAAGAATGAATCTTTTTCAGGAATCAAGATAGAGGGGTGATATTCTTCTACTAGGGTTTCCCCGCTATTTGGAGTTTTCATATGCAAAATTTCAAAATCTTCATCCATATCTAGATTGTTTAGAAATAGGATTACTACGTCATTTTCAAGGGAAGACAGGAAACCTTGAAATACCTTGTCTTGCGGGTAATATTGCTGAACATTTGCATTAGTTCTAGGAGAAATGAAAAGACCTTTGATAAAAATTTATTGATCGGCTTCCTCTTTAATATGATGGTTAAGCTCTGATTGAACTTATGAATTGAAAAACCCTTCTAAGTAATGATTGTACGATGCATGTGAGTGTAGTTGGTGTTCTTTAATGATGGCAACCTTTTCATGTAAAATAGTGCTAGTGTGAATATAGTCAGAAGTCCTTATTTTTTTCTGAAATTTCATAATTTTTTCTTAACCACTCAAAGGAAGAAAAAAATAAGGGGAGAGATTTTTTATCTGTAAGCCCGATGCTTTCTTCGCTTTCGACTTCATGCTTGAATATTTTCTAATTCAAAACGCCATCTTGTTTCAACAATTCGAATGAGGAAAAACATAATGGCAAGGCTTTGTTACTTGACTCACAACCTTCTTCATTCTCCCCAGTATCATCATAGGTACATTTTTCTATCTCTTTGGGTTTTTGGACATGCTTACCTTCATCTTTTCCTTCGACCAATGACTATATTTTTGAATCTATAAGGTCTTCTTTAGAACAAAGAATAGGGTCATCAAGCGTCGGAGAAGAGTGTTCCAATATCTTGTCAATCTGTTTTGCTGGTTCAGTGTGATTTTGCATCAGCACAAATTTGCTTGCCTCAATAATAATCTGAGAATTCTCTTTCAACAATTTGAATTCAGTGAAGCATAAGGGTAGATAATTTTCTTCAGTTGATCTAATATTTTTCTCCTCATTGTACCGCTGAAGAAGAAAGTCTTCAATATCACGATCATCCTTGTATTTTTCATATATAGGGAAATCAAAATCATATGCAACATCGTCTAATAAGAATAGACTTGGAACATTAATCTGTTCTTCAACAAATTGGTTTGCAAACTCATCCTCTTGACTGTCTAAAAAATGGTTGGCTCCATGTTTATCAGGAGACGGCTCAGAAGCTAGAACAACAACTTTTCTTTTGACAAGTGGAAAATAATTTTTAGCACGATCATAAGCATTCGAGACTTCAAGAGGGCTCATGATATTGTCAATTCTATGCTTGAGATTCCAATCAACTATTTCCTGTTCATATTCACTTTCATTTTCTTTAGCATCTAACTCCTCTTTATGGATATGTTTACATGCTTGGATGTTGTGCTGAATATCCTGGGCATCATCAAACATTTGCTGTAAGGACTTGGGTCTTATTTCCATCAGGAGGAAAGACAAATCTGGATGAATAGTTGTTGTATAATGGAACAAAGAAGCTGCTGCGGTGGGTTGAATCTCTCCAGGCAATTTGTAGTAAATACTGGAAAACATTCTACTGAATATAGAGATAGCTTCGTTGCTCTGCCATTTCAAGGCATAGAACTCTACAAGTTGTAGCTCCAAATATTTTTTCTTTCCCCAAAACATCAAGAAAACATTTTTCAATTCCTCCCATGAGATAATTGTATCTGGCTGCAAATGCTTAAACTAGTCTTTGGTGTTCCCTTTTAAGGATTGAGAGAAGGCTCTCATACAAACATCGTCATGGTTAATCTCAAATAAATCTATGAAATGCTCAAACCCTTGGATGTGATTTTCAACTGAGACGACATTAGTTTCTCCATCAAACACAGGTAGATATTCATGGTGATTTGGAGGGAAATCGTGGAGGACTTGGGGTAGTTTCATGGTCATCACATGGCCCAAATGGGAATTTTTTATCAACATCGGTGATATAGTGAGGATATACGTGCACAACTTTAAGAGGAGGGTATACGATAGAAATATCTTCATGTTCATCATCAGAATGTAGCAGGTAAAGAAAAATTTGTTTGGCATGTTCAAGGAAAACGTAGAGGCACCCTATAACAAAAAATAGATTGCTTTGGAAAAATCCAATTCTAAGTACTTGTTTTCTTCCATAATGTCTTTTTATGCCTCTGTCAAGGGGTCTCATTTCTCACTGGAGTCTTTGGAAGATATATTGTGCACTGAGAGTGGATTCGCCATTGAAAATTCAAATTTCTGGATTCTTCTACCAGTGGAATCACCTTCAAACTGATTTTGACATGTGGAGTCACCAGAGCATAAATACAGCCAAAATTTGCCTAAGTTTCTGCTACTCTTAGACCTTAGAACTCAACCATGTCGTTCTTCCCAGGGAAAATTTCTAATTTCGTCCTCGACAATGGCGCCAGAATGTTAGCACCTTGTAAATTTTGTTCGGCTGAAATAGGCAAACGACAGGGGTAACTGTTTCAACCAACTTTAGAGCTAAGGCACTAGCCTGCTCAACTTAGAGAGGGCTCTCTTGTGTCACTAGGTATATCTATGGAAATCAGTGGCTAGATTTGGTTTGTTTGGGGGTTTTTAATAAAATAGCTGGAGAAATGAAAATGACATTTGGGCCATGGAGTCTGAAATGAACGATGCATTGTTGGAACATGACAACTATTCAGAGGAACAGGATAAATGAGGCAGGGAGTCTGAGTTTATATTTGAAAATTAGAATGGAATAAGAAGAAAAATAAACATATAACTATATCAGAGAATTATCGCAATGAATTATGAATCAGTTAAGAATAAATAAACACAGTCTAAATTGTTAAGCTGAGAGCATCAAATGATGAATTTTGGGCCTCTAGTTCTCCAATCTAAATGGAAAAAAATGGAAAATGAAATATAGGATAACAATAATCACATACTCTGAAGGGAAACAAGACTCATAACACCACCAGTTAGAATCTTTTCATAAATAGTCCAAAATCCACCTTTGCATTTTTATATTCATTGTGGTTCCAAAAGTTACAAAGGTCTACCTTCACAAAGGGCAGGCTCCTCCTTTCTCCATGACTTCTATATCCCTTAGGTAATATATATAAAGAGAATGTTTCTTCATGGAATACAAAATGTTCAGACTTCTCATCATTCTAGAATTAGAGATCATTTACAAACAAGAAATGATTTAAAATAATCGTTACCCTATTTTAGAGGAACTGTCAGGAGAATGCTCATCATATCTAGGTGCCAACTGTCCAAAAATTGTTGGGAGCCACTTATCTCTACTTGAGAGTTCATTTTAGCTTAGTGATCTCCTCCTTTAGAGTATCCAACCGGACCGGTTGATTCTCTCCAACACTTTCAACCTTTTCGGCTCTGATCTCTTTCTTCTGTCGCTTGGTTCGTTTCTTCTTTACAACTCGTCTTTTGATAATTAGATCTTTCATGATGGGATTTATCTTGACTTCCAATCCTGAGTCCTTAGTAGGTTCTATGTGGAATTTAGCTGCCAGTATACATGCAATTTCCCTTTCCTTCCTGCTCGTAGGTAAATCTGCCACGTTGCCTGAATGACCGGTTTCACCGGGTATAGCTTGGTCCATGTATCCCAATTTTGTGGACAACAAAATGTTCTTTCAAAAATCAGAGAGTCAAGCGAATTGGAGATTACTTTGCTTATGGATAAAATGATGCCTTCATACTTGAGTAATTATAGAGTTCCAATCATGAAGCACTGACAGACTTACTGATAGGTACATTGATTTACCACGCTTGGCCAATCCATTTCAAATGATTAGCTTTCAAGTTCGTTATATGGCTGCGTTCACCTGACATTATACGGTTGTGAAGTATTGAACGAGTGAGATGGGGTGATTTCGACCGACTGCCACTGGTACCCCACGAGTGTTTGATGTGACGCATAGGAACATGTGACATCGAGGCTTTGGTGAAAGCAATTTCATGCAACCCACCTTTCACCCTGACGTATCTCTGGAGGTGACACATGTCCATATCAAAAACCAAAATGGTTTCCCTAGTCTGCCTCTATATGGTTAAGTCCCATGCAAGTTTACCACCCGATACAGGCTCCAGCCATTGATCTGGGTCATTTTGTAATCGACGGTCTGTCGAGTTACACCTTTTATGCCTCTGTTACATTTGTCCATACGCCGCTAGATATGTCCCATTCCTCTAAATTATCAATTCTCCAAACTATCAAGCTTTTCTGTGACGATGTAGCTTTGCTTAAATTCCCAAGACTTGGATCTTGTCTGAAAATTGTTACGGTGATAACATAATGTGTTTCAAGATCATATGTATCTTAGGCATATTTAATCGAATTTTCAGATACAAATTTTGGAATGTAATGGCTACTAGTAAAGCTCAGATAGATATAGGGATAGATATACAAGTAGCAGGATTGATACTGATGTTAGCTTTTCCTCTGGGATGTTTTTCACTCTTTTTAAACCTTTGCGTGCTTCGACCACCCATTTTTTTATCAATATAATGTCTCCTAGTTTTTGTCAAAAAGAAAGGTCCTTTGGTTGAAACTTTACCCAACTGAGCTTATTTAGTATAGATCCTTCCATAGAAAATTTTCTCATAAGGATGAGCTACTAGGCTAGGCATCCTCTACTTCCATGGGAGTAAGGTGGTCCACTAACTAGAGGAATGAGTAGTCATTTCCTCTTGGTCGCGGTCGTATGATTGGTCCTTGTTAGCTATCCTGGGAGGATGTTGACCATAAAATGAAGTTGTTCCTTAGGAAATACTATTTTTTTCCCTACTATTGTTATGCCTAAACAAACAAGACAAAGCAACACTTTCCTCTCTCTTAGCGAAAAAAATGTAGTTTCCAGCACATCTGAAGCCAATATGGCCGACGGGGGTTTACTCAGAGAAGAATACTCTTCAAACGGATCATTCTCTATGTAGGATTGACTCAAAACAAAGCATTGGGTTAGGGAGAAACATTTGTAGATGATTGTGGTAGACCTTGTGGCTCTCGTTTATAGGAATTCCATGTGCATTAAGAGATCCAATTGATAGAACCAACGATTTCTTCGATACAAGCTTCATACTCAAAATCACTTACCAAAGTGTGTGGGATGTGAAATGATATTATCTACCTATTGGCCATGTCTAAGAAGGTGATGATTATGAATTATTACCAGAGAAAAGACCAATTGATCATAAAAAACCATATTGTTGACTAATATGATGGCCTTCCCACGCAGAAAAATCTGTTAAAAACCATTTTTATCCAAATTCAAATGATTGAAAGACTTGTGGCATATTTTTATTGATCTCTGCTTCAAAATGAGAGATGCATGGAAATTTGGGTGAAATCATTGATGACATCAGCCAAGTATGATTGAAACATGGTGTCGGGTTATGAAAAAGGTACAAATATCTTCCTTTTGTCCATAGTTTATGATATCATTCTGAGTGACTCTTCAATTAATTAGGAATAAATAGGAAAGAACATGATTAATATGTCTCTTAGAGTTGTTATTTAGGTTTTATTAAATAGATTCTAAATTACGATTGGAATGGTTTGATTTTGTTATAGAATTGGACAAATAACTTTCAAAGATAACCAAAGAGATTTTGGCTATGCGCAAGCCATTGGAGATTGAAGACTTTTTAGGTGCAAAGTAGTTTGAAGATAATACATTTTCTATATTGTAATTTTATAATAGTAAATCAATCTTGAGGATCTTTCAATCCTCAGGATAGCTTGATTTACCCAAACTATTGTAATATATAAGAGGGTAATAGATCCAAAAAAACAGAGAAGAAAAACCGCATTTTAAGTATTCAGATTCAGAATTTCCCTACGCGAGCAGTTGTTGTAAATGTTTAACCAGTTATGGAATCAATGAAATTTTTGAGTGTTTTTATCATCCCTGTGTTCTGAGTTTCTCGTAGCAATACTTTTGAAGAGTGAGGGCCCAGTCTGAACAAGCTACTATCTCGTTCTGTAATTATATTAGTTCAGAGTTTGATTTCTATTTCGTGATTCAGATCTCTTTTAATTGCACGAGCATATCAATGAATTGATGGTTGTTTGCAGAAGGCAAGAATTTCCTTAAGTATTCATGATTTCTGTTATGATTTCCATTTCTGAAGATTGTTTCTTGACAGTTCCTCACATTTTCATATGTGTTGTTCCTTTGCTTTAGATTTACAATTGTTGTTCCTTTCAGTTCAAGTTACATTAGTTGTTCCTTTCAGTTAAGATTACGATAGTTGTTCCTTTCCGTTAAAGTTACATTAGCTATCCCTTTTGATTAGAGTACATTTGTTATTTCTTTCCATAGAATAATTCGTTATGTCCTTTCCAGTAATAAGAATTCATGATTGATAGATTAAATCTGCAAGTCCTTTCTTAGATTCAATTACTGCTTTATAGTTAAGTGAATTCAATTAGATTAATTAGTTCCTTTCATTTTATAGCATCTTAGTGATCAAACTTCAATTTCAGTTAGTTCTTAGAATCTTTGGTGAACGCTTGAGGAACTTGATTGTTGATGAACTCAGATCTGGTTTAGCTACATGATTTTAGGCTACCTACATAAACTTTGCCGATATTCTTGAGATAAAAGACGAATCCCTAGGTTGATAAATTAATGTTAAACTAAGGTTGTTTTAGAACATCTTTAGAGACCAACATTTTGGCACCATTGCTGGGTGATGCAGGAGCATCACCCACGTCAAGCGAGCCAATGCAAAAGTGGGAGACAGCTGGACAAGCCAGCACAAATCTCTTTTTGAAAGCACCTTGATATTGTTGCGGAAACATTAATGTGTGGATTTAATGAAGCGCACTTGTACATTGTAATGGAACATGAGCGGATAGCTCTCGTCCTTAGGTAGCTGAGGCATTTAATAGATTTAATGTTGTTAGATAGGAATTTAATTTAGATTTGATAGCTTTAGAGCTCGAGAGGGAAACGGGATATAGACACCCTCCTTTGTACATTGTAACATTATTCTAGATTATTGAAGCAGAAGAGAAGAGAAAGCAGAGAAGTGTATGAAGAACTTCCATGTACAGATATTGAATTAATAGAAGAAAGCTTTGATTCAAATCCATGGTTATGTGTCTATTCTCTGTGTGTTTATGTTATGCTCTTGAATGTTTGTTTTTTGGTTATGTGTTTGCTTTGTATATGCAGTGCATGTGATTGCATGTTTCGAAACTGAAGTCTGAGAGGAAGAGTGAATGAGTTCAATCGTTTCTCTATCTTGAACCAGAGAATTCCTGCAAGGAGTGTAGTTGAATTTGTCCGCAAGGAGTGCGTGACTGCAGGGTTCAATTAGAGAAAGCTTTTGTTCTCATTTCTTTGAGAGTGTAGATAGGCACAGAGCCGTACAAAGAGTGCGCAGGCCAAGTGAAGTCTCATATTTGCAATTCTGAGCAAAGAGTTGAAGACTACTGCTGCAGGTCAGTGTGTAGAGTCGAAGAACTTTGACACTTAACAGCTGTTGAAGATTTGCCACAAGGAGTGCGCGCAAGAAGTTCTCAACAGGACTTGAGAAGTCGAGAACAAGCTCAGGAGGAGTAGGCCTTCGAATTCACCGAAGGATTTCACAAAGAGGTTGCGCATCGAAGTGTTTGAGCAGGTGCTGAAACTTTGCGTGTAGGGTGACGAGCTCTGTGGAGGAGCATCTCATCATTTCGGGGATTTCATCAGGAGGAACAGACAGTCGAGATTTTTTCGAGGAAAGTCGTGAGAATCCGAGGGCTGTTGGATCTTGCGGAAGCTACAGTGCAGGTGTGGAAAAGGTTCGAAGCTCAGGAGGGCAGGAGCCGTCGATCGGGATCACGAGGAGCATGGAACTACTCGTGCATCGGCATATCGGGAGTTAGTGAGGTAAGAGTCCAACTCTTCGAAGAGGAAGTTGCGATATAGCGAGACGCAAAGTCTCGACGTTCGCATGGATAGTGTGGACCACAACAGGGTGACATGATAGGTGACACGAGATATCGGCATCTTGGCATCTCAGGCATCGGAAGTCGAGGCAAGAGTCTTTAGGTTGTGCGAGTGGCAAATTCGCGAGGAAGCGAGATCGCGAGTCTCGACATTTCGGCACATCGGGTATCGAAAGTTGCAGCCCCGAGTGGTTAGTGTCATGAGAAGTGAAGTTGTGACATCGCGAAGTCCCGAGAAATTGGAAGGAAGTCAGCGTTGACCGACGCATTGGGTCTCGGGAATTCGAGAGCCTAGAAGCCGACTAGTGAACTCGCAACGCTGCAAGTTCCGATCCCTTGATAAGCAAAGGAAGAGGGGTAGTGAGAAGTGAACTGTGGTTGCAGATCTTCTGATTGGGAGATAGAAGAACCTTGGAGTTCTTTGGGCCAAGGAGAGAGAAGGTCCTGAGGAGAGCAGTCGTGCTCCAAGGAGTGCGGTTGCATCACCGGGGAGAATGTCAAAGGTAGCATAGGTTGTGTCTCTGAAGGACCAGGTATTGAAGATGAAAGGTAAGAACCTATGCAGGTAATAAGTAAAATGCTTATGCCAACGCTTACCTCCAGTTGACACTTAAAAGGTTTCATAGGTGTTTCTTTTGTTCTTGTGTGAAGTATGTATGACTAGAAAAAAGGTTCTTGAAAAACCAAAACCCCCACCAAAAACTACCAAAACCCAAGGTCTAGTGATCCCTGGAAGAAGCACTTTCATAGACCAAATCATTAAAAAGAGTGAATCCCAAGATTCAGTTGGGCCTAGGAAAGGATCCATCCGAACCCCTCAGGTAGTAGTTTCACCAACTATGGCCCATGCTGAGATTCATAGTAAAACTGAGGGGACTAAGCAAATTTTTCAGAGTACAGATCTCCCACCACTCAAACCTTTAGAGAAGGGAAGCTCTAATAATCTGGAGCAAGGAGAACTATAAACTAGCGGGGTTGCCAAGGCATACCCACCACCACCACCACCTAATCCTTAGTCTCCTGTGAAAAAAGAAGGCATACCCAAAATCCCAGATAAAGGGAGTGCAGTCAAACTCCCTGGAAGACAAAATAATCAACAAATTCAAATAGAATACCCAGATCAAGAACCTTCTAAAAATTTTTGGCACATTTTTGAGCAAATGGCACAAGCAAATCAACAACAACCCCATACCTCCACACTGGAGTATCCAATAGTTGATCCAATTGCCAATTCCCCCATGAAAGCAATCCCCTTACAACACCTGCCAACCTTCCATGGATTGATTTCAAAAGATCCTGACGAATTTCTATTCGAATTCGATGTCCTATGTAGGGGATATGACTACACCTCTAAACCCCAAAAATTAAAACTATTCCCCTCTACCTTGAAGGGAGCAGCCCTACGTTGGTTCATGGGATTGGGAGGTGGAACCATCAATTCATGGGACCAGATGAAACAAACCTTCTTGTTAAAATATCAGGATTATTGCAGAACCAGAGACCTAAAAGATGAAATCTTTCAAATGATTGCAAAATAAAATGAATCATTAGAAGAATATGTTGAAAGATTTCAGTATAATTTGCAAAGATCACCCTATGGTACATTACCAAGTCCAGTACTCAAAGAAACTTTGATCAAAGGTATTAAAGATGAATGGGTAGAAACATTGAATCTAATGGGGAAAGGTGACATTTATCAGGAAACTTATGAAGACATTGTTCCATTGTGTATCAGGTGCTCACGAGGAAGTACATGGACCAGATCAGGACTACGGACATCCCTCACAAGAAATAACAATATCTCTAGTGGGAGCCTTACGTGAGCTGAAGTTGGTAATCTCCT
Source organism: Picea engelmannii (assembly GCA_009831015.1). Taxonomy (NCBI): domain Eukaryota; kingdom Viridiplantae; phylum Streptophyta; class Pinopsida; order Pinales; family Pinaceae; genus Picea; species Picea engelmannii. Next base: position 67,842 of record ML799686.1, read on the forward strand.
AGAAAATTCTAAAACATATATTTTAAGCACTCTAACTACACAATTGGATGTATTGTAGGCCAAACAAAAAAAGGTAGAGGTAGAGAAAACCTTGGCTATATTTTTCCATAAGTGCAGAAAGAAACACAGTCCAAGAGAATGCCCCTTGGATATAGTGCAGGTCTGTTCTATTTGTGCCAAGGATCATGACATAGAAGATTGCCCATCACTCCTTGGATTGAAAGCTGTGTTCAAAGTGGTAGAAGAGGAAACATAACCATTATATCTGATGGCTCAACGTCGTCAGTGGTAGTCCCGACCTCAAAATACATTTCAGGACCCTTCCTCTTTCTTTCCTAGATAGTACAACCAACAACAGAATCCTGGACACTACAATCAATAACATAATGTTGGTAGCACATGGCAGGGCCAACCATTTACTAATCAGAACTGGCAGCCCCAACAATACCCACCTGCAATCCCCACTTGGAAAAACCGGTTTGCCACAAACACCAACTGGAAAAATCAACCAACTACAAGTTCCAATTGGCCAAATTCACAATACCTCACCTCATCTTGGAAAAATTCGAATAATACCTACCCTCCACAATGGCCTAACTCAACTGCCCAAAACCCAAATTGGAACCAAAACTGGAAGCGCCCCATGGGGACGAATAATCAACCTATGGGGATGACTTCTCAAACCCAACCTCCATTACAACCTCCACTCCCATTGCCCCATTCACAATTGCACCCTCAATTACCTGCCCAACCCCACCCAAATCCCAATAATAGACCAGCTCAGCTTGTTCAGATTATGGAAAATGGAGAAGGGGAAATCAATTCAGTAGGGTGAAATGAACTTCGGTTAAGATCAGGGTGCATCATCTCTCCCGAAAAAAATGACATTCCCCAAGAACAGGGGAATGAAAAACAACCAACAACAACACCATCGACTATGATAATAACAGAAGAAATCAGGCAAGGGTAGGACACAGTGGAATCACAAGACTCTGATAAGGATACAATTCCATCCCCGCCATTCCTCGAAAGACTGATGTTAGCGAAACCAACCATATATCCTGATTTTGACATTGCAGGGGAACTCAAGAATTTATACATCAAAATTCCACTCCTGCAAGCCCTGCAAGATATACTGATCTACGCAAAGACAATCAAGGAGCTATGTGGGAGAAAGCCCATTAGAAAAATAAAAAATTCATCATCAACGGTTCATGTAGTGGGAGCCTTATCTGATCTAATTTTGGGTAGAGAAACACCAGTTAAATATGCAGATCCAGGGAACCCCATAGTAACAACACAAATTCAGGGCTATTCCTTTCCAAATACCTTAGTCGATTTGGGGGCGGCCATCAACATTCTAATTATGGAAAGCTACAACGCCCTAGGATTTCACTCTTTCGACCCAACCCCGATTATGTTGCAATTGGCCGATCGATCAGTGGTCAAATCAATCGGCACACTACATGATATAGCCATTTTAGTTGATTCCTGGGAATATCCCGCAGATTTTTCCATCATCAACCAAAAAAGAGGACTTGAAGGGCATCCACTAATATTGGGAAGACCGTGGCTCGCAACAGCTGATGCGTACATAGGTTGTCGATCAGTTACAATGACAATTGCAAGAGGAGGTGTTATGAGGAATATCATCTTATACCCCCTAGCCAAACCCAGTCCAACGACCGTATATCCGTAATTGTCACCTCCACGATATCCAAAGAAGCATCTGCGTGCCCCACTCAAGATGGAAGAATCCCTCAAGCACAAGAATCAACTAGAGGATGATGTAATCAGTGGGTTTCTTAACAACACAACCATTGTAAGTAACACAACATGCCAGATGCTCCAAGCTGTTCTAGACTGTGAAGCATAGGGAGACCCCCTGGAAGATTTAATGGAACAACAAATTCTGACTACCACTTTCCACAATAGCAAACCCATCGATATCGCACCAGGGAAGTCTCTGAACATTAATGCCAACCTAGAAGAAGAAAAACAACCAAAGCTAATCCAAACCCTCTCTAAATACCATCAAGCTTTTGCCTGGGAGTACTATGATATGAAAGGTATTGACCCACAACTTTGCACACACCACATTTATATTGAGAAAGACTCCTGATCTATCCGACAACCGCAAAGAAGGCTGAATCCCCACCTCAGAGATATTGTTAAAGAAGAGCTACAAAAGCTGTTGGACGCAGATTTTATATACCCTATCTCAGATAGTCGATGGGTTTCCCCATTAGTCATCATCCCAAAGAAAAACGGGAAGTGGCAAATCTGTGTTGATTACAAGGAACTAAACAAAGCTACTCAAAAATATCATTTTCCATTACCTTTCATTGATCAGGTCTTGGATACCTTGGCAGGGAAGAAATTCTTCTCTTTCCTAGATGGTTTCAGTGGCTACAATCAGATCCAGATTACCCCAGAAGATTAGGATAAAACGACATTCACATGTCCTTGGGGTACCTTTTCCTACAAAGTATTTCCCTTCAAACTTTGTAATGCTCCAACTACATTCCAAAGGGCCATTCTGAGCATATTAAGTGATTTGATTAGAGAAGGGCTCGAAGTCTACATGGATGATTTTACTCTGTATGGCGATGATTTCAATCAAGCCTTGGCTAATCTGGAGAAGGTATTAGAATGGTGCATCTCTACCAAGTTATGCTTAAGCCACGAAAAATGTCACATGATGATGATAGAAGGTGTGGTATTAGGGCATTACATTTTTGCAGATGGAATTAGAGTAGATCAAAAAAAAATTGAGGTAATACTTAATCTACCTAATCCACAGACACAAACTGAGGTACGTAGTTTTCTTGGTGCTTTAAGATATTATCGCAGATTTATGCCAAATTTTTCAAAAATTATTGCACCCCTACATGCTTTAACTGGTAATGTAGAATTCAAATGGTCTGACAAATGTGACGTGGCTTTTGCAGGGCTCAATAAACTGATCTCAACAACACCAGTATTGAGAGGGACAAATTGGGAGATACCATTTTAGATCTCAACCGATGCCTCAGACATTTCCATAGGCGTTGTTCTGGGACAGGAAGAAGAAAAGAAGCCCTACGCCATTTATTTCATTAGCAAGAGTCTAACTCCAGCTGAACTTAATTATACAGTAATAGAGAAAGATTTCTTAGGTATTATAAATGCCATCAATAAATTTCGTCATTATATAACAGGCTATCCAGTTACCCTGTATACTGATCATTCTTCCATTAGATATCTATATAATAAACCAATTACTAATGGATGGGTCACTCGATGGTTGTTATTATCGTAGTAATTTTATATCACCATCAAAGATTGACCTGGGAGAGAAAATCTTGTCACAGACTTCCTGTCCCGATTCCCAAAAATAGACGACTTGTTAACAACTGAGGATCAATTCCCGGATGAGCATCTGTTTGTTGTCGACAAAAAAACAACCTTGGTATGCTGATGTAGCAAACTATCTAGTAATGGGACTATTACCGACACATTTATCATCCAGGGAAAGACGACTGATCGTCCAACGTAGCGCATGATTCACTTGGATCAGTGGATATATTTTCCACACAGGAGTTAATCTCCAGATCCAGCGATGCATACGAGAGGATGAAATCTATGACATACTGAAAGCATGACATGATGAGCCCTGTGGGGAGAATTTTGCAGACCGCAGAACTGGACACAAAATCCTACAGATGGGCTATTATTGTCCCTCAATATTTAGAGATGCTAAGAAATATGTACAGACATGCAACAACTGTCAGCGGATGGGGAAACCAGGTCAGGCTGATGAAATGCCCTTGAAAACACAACTAGTCATAGAACCATTTGAAAGATGTTCGCTGGACTTCGTCGGCCCCTTTAATACAAAGTCGAATCAAAAGGCCTATATTCTCGTCGCAATGGATTACATGACCAAATGGGTAGAGGTGGAAGCTTTACCAAATGCAATAGAAGAAGTAGTCATCAAATTCCTTTCCAAATTGTTTGTACGGTATGGACTACCTAGAGAAATAATTACTGGTAGAGGGTCACAATTTACAGGCCATAGAATCACCACCACTCTAGACAGCTATCACATTAAGCACAGAGTTACTTCTCCATACCACCCACAAGAAAATGAGCAAGTAGAAAGCACCAATAAGGTCCTAGAGGCAATTCTGACGAAGACTGTCTCAACAAACTGACAGAATTGGGCTACAAAACTCCCAAATTCCTTTTGGGCTTATCATACAACCTGGTGCAACACCACTGGCTACTCTCCTTACCATCTAGTCTATGGTAAAGAACTCATCTTCCCAATCGAATTCGAGATCAAAACCCTAAGGATGGCCCAAGAAATCGGACTAAATCTTACAGAAGAACATAAATGACGCTTTTAACAACTCAATGAATTGGATGAAGCACGTTTGTCTATTGTAGAGCGCACAACTGTCATTCAGCAACAGAGATCAACCTGGCATGACAATCATACCAAGAAAAAATCATTCAAGAAAGGCGACTTGGCGCTTCTTTATGATTCCAGATTTCAGGACTTCCCTGAGAAATTACAAACATGATGGCTAGGGCCGTATGAAATTAACAGAGTCCATGATAATGGCACGGTTACCTTGAACACCATCGATGGGTCTGGATCACCCTTTCTGGTCAATGGACATGGACTACGACTTTACCACCAGCCACCTTCAAAAGATTCTTTCTATCAAGAGGTAAACAAAGACACTATTGTGCAGATTCTGGTTGGCTGGGAAGGTAACCCAGCCACCCCAATCCCATGAAAGATGTCTTCTATGTATACTGTACATAAACTATACATAGTTTTCCAACTAAGTGGTTAGTTTTTATTTATTTTATGAAAAGTCATGTAGGAAACAAGAATCAGGACAGATAACTACAATTAACACCTTCTTCTGCTCCTTACTCCTATTTTTTTTTATCACATGGACTCTGTCTTTTACATATCCACAACTGCTAATCCTTTTTCGCGCAACTGTTGTTCCTTTCGGAACGGAACAACTGTTGTTCCTTTTCACGCAACTGTTGTTCCTTTTGGAACGGAACAACTGCTGTTCCTTTTCACGCAACTGTTGTTCCTTTTCGTGTAACTGTTGTTCCTTTTCGCGCGTCTATTGTTCCTTTGTGAATGGAACAAATGTTGTTGCTTTTTCGCGCGTCTGTTGTTCCTTTGTGAATGAAACAACTGCTGTTCCTTTTTCATGCGTTTGCTGGTCCTTTGTGAACGAAACAACTGTTGTTCCTTTTTCGCGCGTCTACTGTTCCTTTGTGAACGAAAAAACTGTTGTTCCTTTTTTGCGCAATTGTTGTTCCTTTGTGAATGAAACAACTGTTGTTCCTTTTTCACGCGTCTATCATTACTTCGTGAACGGAACAACTATTGTTCCTTTTTCGTGTGCCTATTGTTCCTTTTGAAACAAAACAATTGTTGTTCCCTTCTTTACTATTCAAATGCTAGTTATTCCTCCATAAATGTGGCTTTCATCAATTAATTTTCACCAGCATTGTTTCTACTCGTCATTACAACGATCTGTCATTATTTTGTGGATGATCCTTGACACCTTATTTTGAGGATTAATCTCTCTGAAATAACTTAAACCTTGTTCATAATCGATTACCACCATAAGTTGTTTCTTTCCCTTATATATACAAATATACCTAAATGATATCCTGCCACTATATTATAAGAAGACTTCAACAAACTTTTACTTGGCATATCTATACTTCCTTATACCATCCCTTACTCTTAAGGAGTAGATGAGCCTCCCTAAATAAACACATTAAAAAAAAAAAAAAAAGCATATATATATATATATAATAAAAATTTCCCATAAAGAATAGGGGGTCTCATCATGAGCCAACCTACCACGATCATAGGACACTAACGAAAGTGACATTCCCACTATGGCTACCACACCAGGGCAATGGCCTTTGACACTTTTTGTCAAAGGACAAGAGGTCTCATCACGAGTTGGCTTGTTCACTTACGTTACAATCTAGTGAGTGGCATTATCATTATCTAGCTACCAAACCAGGATAATGGTCTTCTTGGGAAAAGTCAATTCAAATATTTATTAAAGACAAAAAAAATACAAATATATGCAATAAGAATCTTTTTTTTTTTTTTTTCATAAAAGAATAAGGGGTCTCATCACGAGCCAAAATACAACGATCATAGAATACTAACAAAAGTGACATTCCCACTATGGCTACCACACCAGGGTAATGGCCTTGGACACTTTTTTGTCAAAGGACAAGAGGTCTCATCATGAGCTAGCTTGTTCACTTACATTACAATCTAGTGAGTAGCATTATAACCATCTGGCTACCAAACCAGGATAATGGTCTTTTGTTAGAAAAAGATGATTTATATGTTTATGAAGGATATAGGCTCATCTATGGGTTAAAAGGCAACCCTGCTGAGGCTATGAATGCTTACGGGCAACAGTGGCTCTGCCTATGGTATGGAAGATTATCTCAAAATACAAAGTTTTTGCATGTCTCTAGATATCCTTTACTCAATTAATGAGGCTATCATATCAGTTATACTCAATCATGGGGAAAAGTAACAATATTATGTTATGTGGATTATTAAAATAAATAAATATAATGAACAAATTTAACTTATTTTCGATTGATTTCTCCATAAATCATTTTTGCACATAGGTTTACTAACCATATAAATTCCACAAGTCAAATGAATATCATTTAAATGATTTTTGGTGGCATTTGTCTTTTTGAAAATTATATTTGATTATCCCTATTGTCGGCAGCGACACAATCATTACCTCTTATCTGAAATTACTTGCACTCATGGCTTCCACCTACACTGACAGTCGAGGACGACCTCTACATTAATGAGGGGGATGCTCGGCACACTTCCTGACTAGCCGTAATGATTGCAATTAATACAAAACCCACGTCTTTATACAATTTCCATCGCTGATATTTTCCATTTCTGGCATCTGTTTTTCCAAAGCTGGTCTAACCAAATTCGTAAACATGAATGATAGGTGTTCTTTCTTCTCACATAAATATGGCTGGAAAAAGTGTGCGCAGAGAGATGACATTACTCTGGGTTACAGAACAGGCGAGAGAAATCCTACATCGCCTAGGGTGGACCGAATACTTCAACCATTTGCAAGGGGATGACACAAATATCACACTGGAATTCTTTCAAAACCTGCAAGGAGAAATCTCTATGGTGTAGGGTATATGAATACCAGTTACCTCAGAAATCATAGCAGAGGTCATAGGCCTCTCTAACACAGGTAGTCAATGGACAGGGAAATACACAAAGCTGAAAGATGTTGTGGAATCCTTCATAGAACCTGGAGAGGAATTGGACAAAAAAGGCAAGGGACTAAATCCTAACACCCTCAGTGAACCATGGAAGGAACTGGCAGGGATAGTTTAGCGCTACATCACCTGCGATGGACGGTACGACGTAATTCGGCCATGCCATCTTAAATTGCTGGAATCTTTGAAGCAATGATTAGTAATTAGCCTCCCTTTCTTCTTAGATACTGTATTACATGAAGTCGCTCTAAGGACACAAAAGTCCAAAGATCCTGTTATTGTTATTAGCCATCACAAGCTAGTTAAATTGATAGTGGATAAAGCACTAAGTCAAACTCAGTTGACTTGGGAAACTTTGATTGAGGGAAATAGACCTCCACAATTGGAGCAGGCGACCATCACCCAAAGGGGAATTCCACCACCTCAAATTGAGGTTGAACCAGAACCTTCCCAAATCAGTGAGGGCAATAATTCACCACCTCAGATTGAAGTTGAACCAGAACCTGCTCAAACCATCGAGGGCAATATTTGACCACCTCAAACTGAAATTGAAGTAGAACCTACTCAAATCATTGAGGCCAACAGACCTCCACAACTGGAGCAGGCGACTACCACCCAAAGAGAAACTCCAGTGCCCCAAACTAAAGTTGAAGTAGACTCTGCTCAAATGACTGAGGCCCATACCTCACAAACATAGGCAGTAACAAAAAGAAAGAAGAGAATGATGGTTGCTCTTAGATCCCCCCCTAGGACAAGGAAGAGAAGCAAACAAATCAGGGAAATAACTGAAGCAGGTCAGGATGCAACAGAGCACCCTGAAGAACCTCAGAATGTCATGGAACAACCTTTACAGAAAAATATTCAAGACATTGACCAAACAGGGCAAACAACACAAAAAGATAATCAGGGAGACACCCAACCTACATTAATGCACATGGAAAAACACTTTTTTAAGAGTTATGAGATAGAAATGGCTCAGGTTCTAGGGAACTTAGGAACCTCAATTGACAGAGATGACACAGCACAGAAGGAATTTATTTTTGAAGAAAGAAACCCCCTTGAATAGACAAAGCACTTGGAAGAAACAGAGGGACAACTATCTACTGAACAAAATGAAGAAGACCTCAAGATCCCCCATAGACAGAGATCAAAAGAAGCCATGGTTTTAGGAGACCCGGTGAACCAAGTTTTCGTCCCCATACTATAACTAGTTTACATGAAAGACTCTTGCTTGCATGAGGACATGCAAGAAGGTAAGCTGGGGGGTATGTTGGGTTATGAAAAAGGTACAAATATCTTCCTTTTGTCCACAGTTTATGATATCATTCTGAGTGACTCTTCAATTAATTAGGA
>ML799686.1:96528-117332 GCA_009831015.1 Picea engelmannii
TGCACTATGTTACTAGATGGACCATTACACATATCGTTGTCCACTCATCATTGAGGGATGCACATGCTGGAGGGCTTCCATCCCACCCATTCCACCAAGTGTGCCAACCCCGATGAACCCGACAGTGAACGATCACCATCCAAATATTCATGGCATACCTCCCCCATGACTCATCCCCCATACGGTGACCCCTCTTTCTATTTTACCACAATGCATGGACTTCTGTCCAAACCCCCCCAACTCTCCTGTAATACTAGTTTAAAAGATTCCCCCTCCTCCATACCATGGTACACCCAGTTCATATATGGATATTTGGTTCATGACATCTACCAACAGTCCCTATTGTTCTCCCATAGGTCCATCTACCTCAGGGACAAATCACGATATCCAACCTTCACCAACTCCCCCCATGATTCTCGACACATCACACTCCCTGGTTACAGACTCCCTATACTCCATCACCTTTTAGTCTGATGAAGAGATTTTAGATAAAGTTTTATGTGCAACGAATTACCCCTGGGATTCTTTTCATTATCGATCCTTTTTTCTGGTGTACAAGGCCTTTCAACCACAAATAGACGCCCATGTCTATACCATCGAAGTGAAATATTTCATCCCTTCTGGCCATATACATTAGTTCAAGAATCCAATACCTACCCCCGACATGTTTGAAGAAGGTAATATGGCCAATATCTCACCCACCATCAAGATCAAAATTTCTGTCAAACTCAATATCATGGAAGAAATCACCCTAGGGGAAGCTTTCTCTTGAGAGTAAATTGTATCATACAAATACCTCTTCTAGGACTATCGGGACGTATTTTCCTGGTCATACACTGAAATGTCATGGTTATACCCAACCATTGTTGAACATCACATTGACACTTGGACTAACATTTCCCCCATTCACCAAAAGAAATGCCCCCTCCACCCCTCCAAAGCCATGGAAATCAAAGCCGACATAAAAAAACTACGTAAAACTGGCGTCATATACCCCATTGCATACACATCCTGGGTTTCCAATTTGGTCTCTATCAATAAAAAATAGGGCACCATTCGAGTTTGCACAAACTTCTGTGACCTCAACCAAGCTTGTCCAAAAGACAACTTCCCTACCCCCTTCATCGATCAAGTCATTGATTCCTGCACTAGTCATGAAGTCCTCTCCCTCGTGGAAGGATTCTCTGGCTACAACCAAATCCAAATCTGCCATGCAGATCAATACAAAACTTCATTCACAACCTTGTGATGCACCTTTTCCTATCGCGTCATTCCCTTCAAACTTAAAATATTCGGGGCCACTCTCCAACACGCAATGACATACGCCTTCCACAATATCGCTCACATCGTACTAACCTACTTGGACGACCTCACCGCTCGATCCAAGAAATGTTCCCAACACATAGAAGATATACGAATCATGTTTGAATGCTTTCAAAGGTACAACATATGGAACAACCCACTTAAATGTCTCTTTTGTGTCACTGCATGCCACATGTTGAGATTCATAGTATCCCAGTAGGGCATCATCATAGACCCCCTTAAATTTTAGGTAATCAATGAGATCCCCCCTCCCAGGAACTTGCGCTAGTTGTGAATCCTTCAAGGCAAAGCAAACTTCTTATGACGTTTTGTTCCTGACTATTCCATTCGCACCAACGTATTCCTACGATTACATCGCCTTGAAATCCCATTTCATTGGGACCATCATTCCCAAGCCACCTTTGATTCACTCAAGGAGGCACTTAGCAAAGCCCCCTTGGTCAGTCCCCTAGACTATGATAGGGATTACATGCTCTACCTATCATCCTCTGACATTTTGGTTGTTAGAGTACTCATTCAGGTTGATGACGACCAATGAGAACATGTTATATACTATATTAGCAAGAACATCTCTTCCCCACCTCTCAAGTACAATCATGCAGAGAAGCTAGCCCTCGCAGTCGTTGTGACATTTCAAAAGTTGTTCCATTATATATTTCTTTGTACTACCACCAAATTAGTCATAGATTCTAACCCCACGCATTACCTCTTGAGTATTCGCCAGATCAATGGAAAATTTTCTCGCTAGATCATCATTCTCCAAGAATACGACCTAGCATTTACCACCCCAAAGAGAAAGAAATCCCTTGTCCTCACGAACTCCTCGTAGACTTTTCATCTGAATCTTCAGACCCCCCGCTCAATTAGGATTTCCCTGATGAGCATTTATTTCTCATATCATCAACAGACCCATGGTATGGCAATATTTTGGTCTATCTCCGAACCTAAAAATTTGGTCCCCACCTATCTCAGGATGACCGCCGTCATACCCGACACCAAGCCTCACAATACCTCCTCATAGGATATTTCCTCTACCATAGAGGCATTGAAATGCTTCTTTGACATTGCCTCACCCTGGAAGAGGTTGAGATAGTTCTAAATGATTGCCACAATGGGGCATGCAACGGTCACTTATCTGGCATGTCCATTTCTCAAAAGATCAATAAGGTGGCCTAAATTTGGCCCACATTGTTTCATTACTTTATACACACAGTTAAACGATGCAACAAATCTCAACTATACATGCATAGGACTCAGACACTACCTACCCTCTTGCACCCCGTAATCATGACTGACCCCTTTTGTAAATGGGGCATCAATTTCATGACATGCAACCCTCCATCCAACATTGGACACAAGTACATCATAGTCATCATTGACTAATTTACTAATTGGGATGAATAAATTCCCACGTTCAACAATACGAACGACACGACGACACGTTTTTTATTCAACGATGTCATCTCTCTCTTCGGGGTCCCCCTACAACTAGTCTCCGATCAAGGAAAGCACTTCGAGAATGAAGTCTTCATGGAGCTATCATCAAAATTAGGATTCACCCATGAGTTCTCCTCACCCTATTACTCACAATCCAATGGGCAAGTCGAGGCCCTCAGCAAGGTTCTCAAAACTATTCTTCAATGCATAGTTCATAAACACAAGACCAATTGGCATCATATACTTTTCCCAACTTTATGGGCATATCAGATAGCTGTCAAAAAAGACGCTGGTTTCAAACCCTTCCATTTATTCCAGGACATCGGATTTGTACTTGTTATAACCCTAATTTGCACCATACATGCTTACCTGGCATCAGGCCATCTCAGATTCCTTCTTTTCCAAAGCACTGCTGAACAACTCTTCTTAAAAACAATTTTTATAAAGGCCGATGTGCCCTGCTCTATTACTGCATGCGTGTACATGCTCGCTAACCCAAAAAATCCCACGTGTACCTACAAAATCATGAAAAAAGGAAAGTTGCTGACAGAACACACAGCTTTGGGTGAGTTAACTAAACCTTCTGGCCATGCATGGCCGAGGGTTCGTCCAAATACCTAGCTTCTTCTAGCCTATAAAAGAACGGTTAGGGGTCCCATTTGGAGGAGGAGAATCATAGTAAATAAACTATACCCAATTGTGCATTCCCTTTGTCCCAACTCTTTAGCCATCCTTGTGCAAAGAGAAAGATAGAGCAAAGAAGTTGGAGGACAATTGAAGAGGAGCCCAGGACCAGGTTCATGGAGCAGCGGCCAGCTTCATCATTGTAATTTGATTTGTTGAAGTTAATAATAAAGAAATACTTTTCCCGTCCCACCATATGAGGTTTTCATGGTTTATTTCATACGTGTTTATTGAATCTCTAACCCATTAATCTATATATCAAATGCATGTGGAGTTTGTTGTTTGTTTTGTGTGAATGCAGGTCAACCTTGGGAGGAGAGTTGCAATAAAAAAGAGATCAAGTGTGAGGAAGGATCTACATCAAATGCCTGAAATAAGGTATGCTCACTTGATCTTCTTAACTATGTATTTGCTTAAGAATAATGGGGATTAGGTCTGGGACGACGGTAGAAAGTAGAAATCTTTAGGTCTTTTCTGCATGCATAATTAAATCATAAGTGCTAGTCCATAGAGGGATTTACCACTCACAACAGAATTGGTGACCATACTGGAGAGATCTCTAGGGTTCTTGGGAATATTTTCTGGTATTTTTAAGAATTGGTTTCATTTTTCCTGTTTTTAAAGTTTCTGCAAAACTCTGAGCTAACAGAGATTCTGGTCCTCCATACTAGTTATCTCTATTTCTTTGCTTGACTGTATTTTTTTCTGAGACCCACAGAGGTACACGCGGTCTGTATAAGGTTTGCATGCATGTACCTATGCTCTGCATTCTCACAACCCATGTGTACATGCTAGATAAGGAGGTGAGAGTCGTGTGTATGATTCCAGAAAATTTCTTTTAAAGAGGCAGTCATCCTCTTCCCTGTCAGAATTAGTCCTTCTCAGGGGTTTTCTGGAACTCTTTCTATTATTTGTTGTTTGCAGTCTATAGCTTAGGTTTCACCTCAGATTGGTTTGTTCTATGAAGTTTTACTTGAATTGTTTTCTTTTTCTGTTAAAGTAAGTCTTTGAGTCTTCAAGAGATTCTGGTTCTCAGTACCAGTAGTCTCTTCCTGGGTTAGCTTGATTGGATTTTTATTTGTCTTAGAGTTTCAGATATACACACGGCCTGTATAAGGCCATCACGCGTGTACACATACTCTGAGTTTACACAGCTCGCATGCACACGCTTGTTGTGGAACTGTCAGCAGTGTGCCTGTGGAGAGAATTTTTGTTGAAGGTAAGGTAGTCATCCTTTATTTTGACAAGAATTATACCTCTCAGGTTTGGGTCTCTGTCATAGTGGTCAGTAACTTAGGTTTGATCACAACAATAACTTTCTTTTTTCATTTAGAATTTTTCCTCAAATTTTTTCTTTTTATAGGGTTTTTAGACAAGTGTGAGAGTCCAATTTTAATTTGCTTGTGTGTGATTTTTTAAAGTGACTCTTTACGATCTGCGCTTAGGCCAGAAAATTTTCTTGGTTTTGACTTGTTGATATTTTTCCTTTTTGCTTTGTGAGCATTCAAATAAATAAAAAAATTCTTTTATTTCTTTGTTGGTTAAAAAGTGTTGTTTTGCATTAGTAACCAGGGAAAAGTCTTTTGCTTTCATAATTTCTTTACGGTTTACTTAGATCATAAGTAGATCATAGTCGAGTGAAATCCTACTTTGAGTTTGTTGTTCAAAGATATTAGAAAAAATTTTAAGTTTGAAAAGTTGTTTAAGAGTTAAGTGAAGTAAAGGTTTTGGTTTCCATCTTTATGTTTATTTTTCTTTCGTCTTTCAAACATCACTAGTTTCACTATCATAACCTTTGACTTAAGACAAGCCATAAAAATTAACACTAAATATAAAATTCATTAGAATTTTTATGTTTGTAGGGTCAACCAACTAGTTTAGGGTTAGGGCCTTGAATTAGGTTGGAGAGGAAACTCTTCAAGGCCATTAAAATCAAACATTGGAGTCTGAGTTAGGGAGTGTCAAAGTCTAGTATCATGAAAGTTATCCGGGACCCCCCTCTAACACAGGGGATAAATACAAGGTCATGTGCTAGAAGGTAGCAAAGATAACCCCTCCAAAGCTGGACCAATCATAGTGGAGAACACATATAGAGGGCTTGTCTTTGGATTCCGTTGATTGCATTTGCCACGGAGCTTCGTGGGTCTTGAATCCATTCAAGGTCCTCAGTTGTATTTTGGACCACTTTCTTTCAATACCCTTGATAGGTTTCGAGATCAATACCCTGCTCACTGTGGTCTACCTGACTTTTGAATGTACCAGCCTGGTGGCTGTTCGCGCATTGGCAACCTAGTTGCCTATATTTTTAGGGACATACATAGGTGACTACGTGGGTATACCGCGGTACCTAGGATAGACATCAAGCCACACTTTGCAGAGTATATCTGGAGGGTGCTTCTGTGTTCGAGTTTCACTTGCATTGGTAAGTTGCTCTAGTGTTGGTTGTTGTAACTGTTCTTCCAATTAGTTTAGTGTTTTCTTGTTTTATCTTGTAGGGACTTTTTTAGTGTGTTTTGTTTTTTGAACGAATAGACAGCCCTAGAGTTTCTTTGATCTTCTCACACAGGGTAGGATCATGAGCTCCGCTGGTCATGAAGGCTTCTGGTCCTATCACCGGTTACACTAGAGCCACCCTCGCCACCACTAAGGTGAAAGCTAGACCAACAAGGGTCTTTTGAAGCAACCGGGTCACAAGAAATTGTACCCAACCAACATCTGGAGGAAACAACCATTTTAGAATTTGGAGAAAAATCTCTTGCTCCACCTGAAACTCCAACCATTGATCTTTTAGCACCCATCATTGTAACGATTCACCCTTACAAGTGCCAGACAGTGTCGCATGTAGCAATGGAAACAAATGCTATCACTCCCTGTGGGAATTCTTCAATTCCCACTACGGTTGTCACCACAGGAGAGTTTCCACCTCCTAACCCACCATCACCAGTCCGATACACCATGGTATCGATCACCTCTACCTCACACAGTGGTCTGATCCCGTCTATGGTGGCGGCCACAACCCCTTTCCCACCAAGTGTGACAGGCCCTCCGTTCTCATACAGGATGCCTAGCTCAGGTACAAGTCCTGTACTTTCCTACTCCACTTTAAAGACTTTAGGTCTGGGGGCAAGGAGCTCTAATGCTTCTCTGTAAGGCCACATGAGGGGAACTTCATGATGCAGGAGCATCGCCAACAACAAGCGAGCGTGGGACAAACGCAAACGCATTTTGACACATGATGAATTGTTTGAAATGTTTTGCAGTTTGATACACCAAACATAAGTGAAATAGTTAAGAAAGGGTGTACTTTCAAATTGTAGATAGATCTTGAGCAATCTGCTCTCATCTGTAGTAGATAGAGGCATTTATTTGTAGTTAATGTAAGTAGGTAGATTTAAATTTCTAGATTAGACAATTTTAGGAGCTGGAGGGAAAACAACTATAGAAACCCTCCCTTATATCATTGTAATAATAATGGAAGAAGATCATAGAGCATAGAAGAGTAGCAGAGAGCTGCGTAGAAGAATCCATGTACATAAGTCTAAATTTAATATATGAAGCTTTGATTCTAGATTCATGGTATTATAATGCCTTCTGTGTGCATATGCTCAATGTCATGCTTATAGTGGTTTTACTCTTTCTATTGTACATTTGTTGTGATGTTGTGTATGTATGATTTCTTGTTAAATGTCTGAAATCTAAGAGAGGGAGAGTAAGGAATGAGTTTCAATTGTTTCTCTATCTGAGCAAGAGTTCCTGCAAGGAGTTCAGTGGAGTGTCTGCAAGGAGTGTGTTGATGGGTTCAGAATCCAAATCTCTGAAAGCTCAGGAGAGATACAATTATTCTCATTCTCACAGAAGTGCAAGTTAAGCACATGAGCCATGCAAGGTGTACGCAGGTTGATAAAGACCTCAGAACTTGTATATAAGGTGGAGTGGTTGAAAGACTACTGTTGCAAGGAGTTGCATAGAGTCAACCAGTTCAAATACTTAGGAGTATTTGAAGAAGTGCCACAAGGAGTGCGTGCCGAAGGTATCCCCAGAGTACTTGAGGATTTTTCAATCAAGCTCAGCAGGGACAGGGTCTTGGAAGTTGTCGAAGAGAAGCCCAAGAGAGATAGTGCCCCAAAGTGTTGAAAGGAGGCGTAGCAAAGTTGTTTTGCAGGTGGACAAGTTTCATGAAGGAATACCTTGTTCATTTTGCAGGAGTTGTCAAGGAGGCATTGGACGGTCGAAATTCTCCAAGGGGAATTTGCGAAGTTCTGAGAGCCGTCAGATCGTGTAGAGGAGTAGGGGAGTTATGGTAAGCCTATTTTCAGGTTTAAGTTCAAGGGAAATAGAGCTGTAGGATCCAAGCCAGTAAGGTTCGTTGGATCACTCGCGAACTCTCATTTCACGGATTCGCGAGTTGAAGGGTCGAAAACCTTGTGCCAAAATTCGCGAGATCGCGAAAGGTGAAGTCCCGTCAGGGTGAGAAGTTCTATTGTGGGACCCTCATTTATAATGCGTTAGAATTCAACACCTCAAAAATTTGGAGGATAGGGGGTCGAGACTTTTGTCCCGAAAGTCCCGAAGTCGCAAGTTGCGATAAGGAGTATCGAGGAGTTCGAGATCTTGACACTTCGGGTGTCAGGATACAAAGGAGGCAGTGTTTTGGGGGATCGAAGTCATGAACTGTCGAATCTGGGCACGAGGGACACGTGGAAGAACCACAAGGTGGGCCCATGTGATAGACGAGCATACACGCGTCGCCTAGTGGAAGGAGTCGATATTCTGTTGACTTCTCGCATCTCGGTAACTCGCGAGATAAGAGCACGGGAGCTCGACGTTGAAACTCGTGAAGGGGAGAGTAGCAAGAGGTGCTAGCATTAAGCCTAGCTGGTGGTAACACGTGGAGGGAGCTGACAAGGGAAGGAGCTATACCTGTATCGACATTTCAGGTATCGTGAATTTGGAAAGGAGGAGTCGAGAGTTTTGACTCACGAATTCGTGAGATTGCAAGTTGCGACAAGCGCCTTTGGAATTGGGCCTTGGTTATAGCACTGTGGTCACTTGGAGGAGGTGGAGCTCGTGCTTAGTGCTATTTTCCTAGGGGAGCTTCCTAAAGGACCTGTGGACCGATAACTTGTGATTCCAGCAGGGAATCGAAAGAGCCGATCCAGCTCAAAGGAGATAAAGAACGATCCTGTGAGCGGACGTCGGCCCGAGGGTCGATAGAGCGTCTGCGTCATTTCTTGTATCAGAGCCCAGAAATATTTCTTTTCTTTCTGTAGCAGGGAAAATAAATATTTACCATGCCATCGAGAAGAAGAGATAGGAAAACACCCGATCCACTAGAGAAGAGGGAAATGCCAGGAGAAAGGCATAGGTAGGTGCCAAATCTAGCCATGGAAAGAGAGATACATAACATACGTGCCAGACTCATAGACGTGGAAATAAAATAGAGGCACACAGTTGGTGTTGGAGATGTCAGTGAATCTGAAAGTGAAGATGAGGCTAAACATGAAGGAGAAGAAGTTGTAGCAGAGGATGCAGCAAATGAACGCCTACTCAGAGTTGTTGCAAGAATGGGTGCTAGAGCAAAAATGGACATTCCAGTATATGAAGGAAACCTAGATGTTGAAGAGCTTCTAGACTGGATTAGAGCTCTGGACACGTATTTTGACTATGAAGATGTCGAGGAAGACAAGAAGGTCAAACATGTTGTCACAAGATTGAAAGGACATGCAATATTGTGGTGGGATGAACTACAAGCTAACAGACGCTGCAAGGGAAAGCAGAAAATCAAGAGTTGGGATAGAATAGTCACAAAGATGAAGGAGAAACTCATAACCAAGGATTACCAAATTACTCTGTTTCAAAGAATGCAGAATTTGAGACAGAAGTTGATGTCAGTGAAGGAGTACACTGAAGATTTCTACAAGGTAAACATCAGGGCAGGTCATCACGAAAGTGATGATGAAAAGGTTGCCAGGTATATGAATGGTCTGAGATACGACATTCAGGATGAGATGAGCATGATGATCATTTGGACCATTGAAGATGCTTATCAGATGGCTCTGAAAGCTGAAGAGAAGCTGAGACGAAAGCAAATTCAAAGAGGCTGAGCCAAAAGTTATCCTAGAGGAAAAATAGTTGTCCAAGATAGGAATCAGAAGCCTAAGGAAGAGTGGAAGAATCCTCAACCTCAACCTGAGAGAGGTGGAATCTCACAGAGAGGACAATATGCTGATAACAACACTTTTCCTCACACTAGAGGAAGAGGGAGAGGCAAAGGTGGAGTGATAAAATGCTTCACATGTGGAAATAATGGACACAAATCTTATGAATGTCCAGATAAGAAGAAAGAAGGTGGTGAGACTCACATTGCCGAATCACAGAGGTGGAATATTGAGGCAGAAGATGCTGAAGGCAGAAGATCACTGGTGATGAGGAAGGTTCTCTTAACGCCAGAAAAGGAGGCAGAGAATCCAGTGCAAAGGAATGGTCTTTTCCAAACTACTTGCAATACCAAAGACAGGGTATGGAAGGTCACCGTGGACAGTGGTAGCACATACAATCTCATTTCTACAGAGATGGTAGAAAAGCTGAAGCTGGAGACTATTGAACATCCAAGTCCGTACAGAGTTTCATGGCTACAAAAAGGACATCAGGTAAATGTCACTAAACAATGTTTAGTTGAATTCAAAATAGGAGGATATAACGATAAGATATTGTGTCATGTCATTCCCATGGATGTTTGTCATCTATTGCTGGGTAGACCGTGGCAATATGAAAGGAATGTGATTCATGATGGGAGAAAGAACACATACACCTTAGAGAAGAATGGGAGAACTCACATGTTGTGGCCGATTAAGGACAAAGGGGTGAAACCTGAAGTAAGAAACACTGTACTTCTCATGAGTGGGAAGGAACTTCTTAAGGAGGTTAAGAAGAAGGAAGATCCACAATTCATCATGGTCATGAAACCTAGAATTGTTTTGACCAGCACAAGAGTGGATGATCTACCGGAGGAAATCTAGAAGCTACTGGAGGAATTTGCTGATATAGTCGTGGACGAACTACCTCGTTCATTGCCACCAAATAGAAGTATAAGTCATCACATTGATCTTATACTGGGAGCTAGTTTACCAAACAAAGAAGCATACAGATTGACGTTGCAGGAGACTGGAGAGGTCAAGAGACAAGTTCAGGATTTGATGGACAAAGGATTGGTTAGAGAGAGCTTGAGTCCATGTGTTGTTTCGACAGTGCTCAGTCCAAAGAAACATGGAGGCTGGAGGATGTGTACAGACTCAAGAGCCATTAACAGGATAACAATCAAGTATAGATTTCCATTACCAAGAATGGATGATTTGATGGATTGCTTGAGTGGGGAAATATTATTTTCAAAGATTGATTTGAAAAATGGTTATCATCAAATTCGTATGAGAGAAGGAGATGAATGGAAGAAAACCTTCAAGACTAATGAAGGGTTGTATGAATGGCTTTTTATGCCATTTGGCTTAACAAATGCACCAAGTACCTTCATGAGATTAATGAATGAAGTCCTGAAGAATTTCATCGGAAAATTTGTCATTCTGTATCTTGATGACATACTGATTTTCAGTAAAACAGAAGTAGAGCATATGAAACATTTGACTACAGTGATGAAGAGGTTACAGCAAGAGAAGTTGCTAATAAATATGAAGAAATCCTCATTCATGAAGACTGAGCTCATTTATTTGGGGTTTGTTATTTCTGCAGATAAGTTGAAGATGGATCCAGATAAAGTGGAGGTGATTAAGAATTGTCCATCACCAAAGAGTATCTTTGAAGTTCGAAGCTTTCACGGATTGACTAGTTTCTATAGGAAGTTCATTAGGAATTTCAGTGGAATTAGTGCACCAATGACAGACACAGTGAAGAAGAGACACAAGTCTTTTCACTGGATGGAAGAAGCAGAGAAAAGCTTCAATTTGTTGAAGAAGAAGATTACAGAACAACCAATTTTGGTGTTGCCTGATTTCAAGAGGACATTTCAGGTAAAATGTGATGCAAGTGGATTTGCAATAGGGGCAGTCTTGAGTCAAGAAGACAGTCCTATCGCATACTTTAGCGAGAAGATGACTGAAGCTAAAATGAAGTACTCTACATATGATAAAGAATTCTATGAAATTATCCAGGCATTGAAGAAATGGAGACACTACTTAATTCCTAAGGAGTTTGTCTTATACAGTGACAATCATGCTTTGCAATTTGTGACTCATCAGGAGAAGTTGAATCAAAGACATGTTAAATGGGTCGAATACATGCAGAACTTTACTTTTGTAACTAAGCATATTTCTGGAACTGCTAACAAATTTTTTGATGCTTTGAGTAGGAAGTGTTTGCTATTGTAGGAGTTCAGAGTCAAAACTTCGGGTTTTGATAACCTCAAGGAAATGTACATAGATGATCCAGATTTTAAGGAGGTGTATGAAGTAGTTGAGAATCCAATTCTCAGGGACATAAGTCAATGGACAAAATACATGATCCAGGAAGGATTATTGTTTAAGGGTAATCAACTTTGTATTCCAAAATGCTCCATGAGGGAGAATTTGTTGAAGGAGAAACATAGTGGAGGATTGGCCGGGCATTTCGGTCATGACAAGATGTTCTCAAAGTTAAATGAGTCATATTTTTGGCCAAGAATGAGAGCAGACGTCAAAATATTTGTGGACAGATGCAGGATTTTCCAGCATTCAAAGGGAAAGAGGCATAACGTAGGCTTATATCAACCGTTACCCATATCTGAGAGGCCATGGGATGGAGTAAGCATGGACTTCATATTGGGGCTGCCGACAACACAAAGAGGGTTCAAATCGATCTTTGTAGTGGTGGATAGATTTTATAAGATGGCACACTTCATACCGTGTCAAAAAACCAGTGACACAACTCACATTGAGAATCTGTTTTTAAAAGAAGTTGTTAGAATTCACGGCTTACCAAGGAGCATAGTTTCGGATCGAGACACCAAGTTCGTGGGACACTTCTAGAGAACCTTATGGAAAAAGCTGGGAACAAACTTTTCATTCAGTTCAACTTATCATCCTCAGACAGATGGACAGACAAAATTCATGAACAAAAGTTTGGGAGACTTGCTGAGGAGTTTGGTGACAGAACACCACAGTCAGTGGGACAATATTCTACCATAGGTAGAATTTGCATATAATGATTCAATCAACAGAAGCATGGGGAAAAGTCCATTTCAAATTGTTTATGGCATGCAACCAAGAGGAGTTTCTGAATTGAGAGATTTAGAACAGACTGCGACTAGAAGTGCTAGTGCAAAGGATTTCACAGAAGCAATGAAGGAACTTCACAGCCAAGTGAAGGAGCGATTGTAGAATTCGAGCCGGGGGTATAAGCGAAGAGCGGATCAACACATGAGAGAACTTCAGTTCAAATTTGGTGACTTGATCCTTGCACACTTGAGAAAGGAAAGGTTCCCAAGGGGGACATATAATAAACTTAAAATGAAGAAAATTGGACCGTGCAAGATCATAAGGAAATTTGGGGCAAATGCATATGAGATTGAATTACCGGACGACATTGTAATTTCACCAATATTCAATGTCTTAGATTTGTACCCTTATAAGGATGAAGAAGCGGGAGTAGAAAGTGAACAACCAGAAGTTCCATGGACTAAACAAATGCCTGTAGCTGAAAAGCCACAGATGGAGAGAATACTGGACAAGAGAGCCAGTAAGAGGACCAGGAGAAAATAATATTTTGAATACTTGATCAAGTGGAAGGGACATACAATTGAACATGCTTGCTGGGAGAATGAAACAGAGATTCAAAAGCATGGGCAGACTGAGTGAGAGCTCATGGATAGGAGCCCATGAAAATTTTCAAGCGAGGGAGTATGATGCAGGAGCATCACCAACAACAAGCGAACGTGGGACAAACGCAAACGCATTTTGACACATGATGAATTGTTTGAAATGTTTTACAGTTTGATACACCAAACATAAGTGAAATAGTTAAGAAAGGGTGTACTTTCAAATTGTAAACAGATCTTGAGTGATCTGCTCTCATCTGCAGTAGATAGAGGCATTTATTTGCAGTTAATGTAAGTAGGTAGATTTAAATTTCTATATTAGATAGTTTTAGGAGCTGGAGGGAAAACAACTATAGACACCCTCCCTTGTATCATTGTAATAATAATGGAAGAAGATCATAGAGCATAGAAGAGTAGTAGAGAGCTGCGTAGAAGAATCCATGTACAAAAGTCTGAATTTAATATATGAAGCTTTGATTCCAGACTCATGGTATTATAACGCCTTCTGTGTGCATATGCTCAATGTCATGCTTATAGTTGTTTTACTCTTTCTATTGTACATTTGCTGTGATGCTGTGTATGTATGATTTCTTGTTAAATGTATGAAATCTAAGAGAGGGAGAGTAAGGAATTAGTTTCAATTGTTTCTCTATCTGAGCAAGAGTTTCTGCAAGGAGTGCAGTGGAGTCTCCGCAAGGAGTGCGTTGACGGGTTCAGAGTCCAAATCTCTAAAATATCAGGAGAGATACAATTATTCTCATTCTCACAGAAGTGCAAGTTAAGCACATGAGCCATGCAAGGTGTGCGCAGGCTGATAAAGACCTTGGAACTTGTATCTAATGTGGAGTGGTTGAAAGACTATTATCGCAAGGAGTTGCACAGAGTCAACTAGTTCAAATACTTAGGAGTATTTGAAGAAGTGCCGCAAGGAGTGCGTGCAGAAGGTATCCCAGAGTACTTGAGAAATTTTCAATCAAGCTCAGGAGGGATAGGGTCTTCAAAGTTGTCGAAGAGAAGCTAAAGAGGGTTAGTGCCTCGAAGTGTTGAAAGGAGGCGTAGTGAAGTTGTTTTGCAGGTGGACAAGTTCCGTGAAGGAATACCTTGTTCATTTCGCAGGAGTTGTCAAGGAGGCATTGGACGGTCGAAATTATCCAAGGGGAATTCGTGAAGTTTCGAAAGCCGTCAGATCGTGCAGAGGAGCAGGAGAGTTACGGTAAGCCTATTTTCAATTTTAAGTTCAAGGGAAATAGAGTTGTAGGATCCAAGCTAGTAAGGGTTGTTGGATCACTCGCGAACTCTCATTTCCCAGATTTGTGAGTTGAAGGGTTGAAAACCTTGTGTCAAGATTTGCGATATTGCAAAAGGCGAAGTCCTGTCAGGGAAAGAAGTTTTGTTGTGGGACCCTCATTTATAACACATCGGAATTCAACACCTCGGAAATTCGGAGGATAGGGGGTCGATACTTTTGTCCTGAAAGTCTCGAAGTCGCGAGTTGTGATATGGAATATCGAGGAGTTCGGGATCTTGGCACTTTGGGTGTCAGGATACAAAGGAGGAAACATTTTGGGGGATCAAAGTCATGAAGTGCCGAAGCTGGGCACAAGGGACATGTGGTAGAACCACAAGGTGGGCCCGTGTGATAGACGGCTAGACACACATCGCCTAGTGGAAGGAGTCGACATTCTGTTGACTTCTCGCGTCTCAGTAACTCGCGAGATAAGAGCATGGGAGCTCGACATTGAAACTTGTGAAGTGGTGAGTAGCGAGAGGCGCTAGCATTAAGCCTAGCCGGTGGTCACGTGTGCAGGGTGCTGACAAGGGAAGGAGCTATACCCGTATCGACATTTCAGGTATCGTGAATTTGGAAAGGAGGAGTTAAGAGTTTTGACTCGTGAACTCGCAAGATTGTGAGTTGCGACAAGTGCCTTTGGAATTGGGCCTTGGTTATAGCGCTGTGGTCACTTAGAGGAGGTGGAGCTCACACCTAGTGCTGTTCACCTAGGGGAGCTTCCTGAAGGACCCGTGGACTGATAATTTGTGATTCCAGCAGGGAATCGAAAGAGACGATCCGGCTCAAAGGAGATAAAGAACGATCCTATGAGCGGACATCGACCCGAGGGTTGATAGAGTGTCTGTGTCACTTCATATCCTTTTAATGATTTCCCTTATAGGGGAGGTCATATACCTCCTTCATCCCCTTCGATCGATGGCACGCATCAACAATCCACCAGGCCACCTGCACACCATAGTTTATTTGGAGCAGGGAGTCAAGGACTGCCTTCACATAATATGTCGATAGGTTCGACACTGTTTTCTTTGTTCGATGCATTTGGTACCAACACCTTCTCATCAGCTACTTTCCCGACTGGGGGCAACCCCAGTTTCGGACAACCTATTCCTATGCAGGGTACTACTCCTGCACAGTGGGCAAACCGAGGAACTTCTTTTGCATCAGGGCCTTGGAATTCCTGGCAGGGATCCGTTCCCTTGTCGAGAATGTTGGTCTGGGGAAATTCTTTCCACAGTCAATGGAACCCCAGATAAGGTAATATACCTATCCCCATGGGATCAACATGGGGCAACCCTTTCCAAAGTCCTCCGAATGTAATGAATGCCCATCCATCTACGTCCTATTTTTTGAATCAGCTGATGATGTCTCCTCACACGTAGAATCCATACACTGGTCATGGCCATGGTTTTTACCATAACCCTGGCCAACAACCAAACTTTTCCTGGAAACCTGGTGCCAGTCAAACCCCAGGTCCCTTTTTCCCAGGTTATCACCAACAACCCAAACTACCTTTCCTGGCAACCTTGCATTTGCTAGACTTGACAAGGTTTTTGAATGACCCTATCTTTCATGATCCACATTGGCCCCCTATGCCGACGAAGTTACCTTCAGACATACCAAAGTTTGAAGCCAAGCCGAATGAAGATCCAAGCGATCATGTGACTACCTTCCACCTTTGGTGCTCATCTAAATCGTTGAAAGACGACTCTGTGCAGTTGCGATTGTTTCAACGTACTCTCATTGGGAGTTTCATGAAATGGTACATTGAGCTCAATTTCTCAAGATTCTCTTCCTTCGGTGAATTGGCAATGGCCTTCCTAAACCATTTCCAATTAGCTATGAGATACGACGCTAGCACATAATTGCTAGCCAATTTTGCATAGAAAAAAGTGGACCATATCTCTGATCACATCCAAGAATGGAGATGCCGGAAGAGTTTAATTAAGGTGCCAGTCCCACCAACATTCCTTCTCGAGTGGTTCCTTAAGTATTTGGTCCCACACTTATCCAAAGATGTCGTGACATCAGGAGTGTTTTTCGAAGAAGACACCATTATGAGATCTCAACAGCTTGAGCTCATCTATTCTCAGTCCGGTTTATTATACGAGATCTTGCCAGATGTGCCATGCTCAATACTTGATAAAACCAGACAAAGAGTTGGACCACATGCCGATGGTATTGTTGGTTCAGCGCAAACAAAACCCACTGAGCAATTTCCAAAGAAATTGCAACAATTGTCTATACAACACACAACGGCCAGCCAAACTACTGTTTTGGCTTCTCCCCCTACTAAAACGTTAGATGTACACACAGTGCAATCGACAAATCCAAAGGCCACCCAATAGTCTAAAGGAAGGAAAAAACAACAAAAGAAGAGTAAGGGGGATAAGAAACCCACTGATAATGCTGGCGGGGGAAACACTAAGAAACAAAAGGTGAGTTATCCGTGCAACCTGTGCGTGGAAGACCACCTGACCCACCAATGTCCTCAGCTTGCAGAGGCCCAAAAGTTTGTGACACAACAACAACTTGTTGTGTTAACCAATCCATTTCAGCATGGGAAAAAACCTAACCCAAGCCTAACTGGATGGGAAAATCCTAATCCAGTTCATATCTGACCACCATAAGGTTGAGATTTTCCAAGTTTTTTCGTTTCGCATGACTTACTTCATCGATCCATGGATACTTCCTTCCCCATCAGCCATGATGGAGGGGACAGGGCACCCAGGCATGTCCATGCCCTTGTTCACAGTTGAGGTAGTGTAGTCTTTAGTCCAAGAAACTTTATCCAACCTATATCCAACTCATGCACACGAGTTAGATCCGCTTCTAGGGCCTATTTGGGCTCAAGGTTCTCTCGCTGACATCGATTTGTTAGACTTAGTATTTCCCTCTGACAAAGCAGTAATTGAATCAATGACTAGTCTAGACAAACCTTGGGATGATCTTCATCACAGATGATACATACTCCCATGGTTAAGCAGAATCGAGGCCAGAGAATTCACCTTAACTATGACTAGAGATAGGTCTTGTCCTATTAATCCCTTAGATACACATGAGGTCTATGCTGAGGGTAATATGGAAACCATCGCTAAAACCATACCGATTGATATCTCCAGAACCCCTGGCGTTGTGGAGAATTTTTTCGTCGGAGTTGACTGCTCCCCCGGAGAGATTCAAATCTACACAGATCTATTTAAAGAATTCCATGACATTTTTGCCTGGTCTTACGAGGAAATTCCAGGCATCGATCCGAAAATAGTCGAACATGAAATCACAACTTATCCAAATGCCAAGCCTATACAGCAAGAACATTCATCACCCTACTACCCCTAAGCAAATGGTCAGGTGAAAGCTCTGAATAAATCTCTTAAGACCATCCTACATCGAACGATCAACTCAGCCAAGTCAAATCGACATTTGATGTTATACTCAACATTATTAGCTTACCGAACATTTGTTAAGACTGCAATCAGTTTCTCACATTTTCAACTCATTTATGGGATGGAAGCAGTCTTGCCTATCGAATGTCAGATCCCATCCCTAAAGTTGGCAATACAATTATTGCCAGAAACTTCTCCACTTGAAGAGAGGTTATTATACCTTGAGCAGCTCAATGAGCAGCATTGTGATTCGGCCCTGGCCAATGAGGCTCACAAACATAAAGTCAAGTGTCAGTATGATAGGTCCATTCATCCTTGGATTTTCACTGAAGGCAACCTTGTCCTGGTCTATGACCAAGATAAGGACCCCCTGGGGGAAAGAAAATTCAAACCCATGTGGTTCAGACCTTTCATCATAGAAGAGGTTCTAAAAAAGGGCGCTTATCATCTGGTTGAATTTGAAGGGAAAGCTTTGGCAGAGCTTAGAAATGGACTCTATCTCAAGAAGTATTACTCATAGGCAGGGCACCATGGTTAAGCTTTTGTAACATATGTATAGTCTTTGTACTATTATTTTCTAGTTTCTTTTAGTGTTATGGACATGTCATTTTTGATGTATCTTTTGTCACTGTGGCAGATGTCAAGTGAATCCGAGGTGTTGAGTGGGTACGCAGACGGTGCTAGCCGGCACACTCGGAGGCTTTCCTACGCAACTTGGGTAATTTTTTCACCTCGGGGCCAATTATTATCTTCCAGAGTTATATGCTTAGGTGACACCATAGATAATGTCATTGAGTATAGTGCAATTATTGAGTTGCTTCGTGATGCCTTATCATTTGGTATCTCTCATATTTGGGTCTATCTCGATGCTCAGCTGGTTGTGTCTCAGTTAAATAGAGTCTACCATGTTCATGATCCGACTTTACACCGACGATTCCTTAGGGTACGTCTCTTAGAACGAAGCTTTGATTATATTACATATTTTCATGTTCCTAGGAGATTAAACCAAATTACAGATACTCTAGCTAATGAAATTTTAGATTGGCATCTTGCACACATATGAAAAGACATACACATAAACATGTAAATACATTTTTTGCAAAAATTATCCATAAGCCACAAAAAGACATAAAAATCCATATATAACATCATAGTCACCAGAGTACATAGGTCGACACAAGCGCCTCAAAAATATGACCAATAATGAGTCACGAGGCTTATGCCCTCAAAAAATATATAAAAGTAGTGCTCCCGGCACATGAAAAGTCTAACTAAGGTCAGGGCCTGTGGGCCCTATTGTACTGATCAACAACGTTTGCCAAACACCAAAACAATCGGACCCACGTCCATGGTGCCCCCATTACATGAGTCTGCATAGATGGTGGCAGATCCTCAATCTCTGCCATAGGGACCGTGTGGGTGAGCGCAGTAAAGTTCTCCTCGACTCGTCTCAACACCCTCTCAGCCTCCCTGGCTGGAAGATCTCTTGCTGCTGTTGGTCCCCCTAGAGAGGCAGGTGCGGCCCCTGGCCGAGGATGACGCCTATTCCTCACATAGTCCATAGGTCGCACTGGTCCCACATCTGCACACAACAAACACATATCCATCAAATACTCTGGTATAAAAAAAATGATATATAACAAAAGAAACATAAAAATTACATATGTTTCACAAAAAACAACAACAACAAAACAATGATGTAAACTTACCCATCTCTCCTCGCTCCTCACCAAGAGGTACTGGTATCTCATGATCTCTCGAGAAATCAATCCCATCATAGGGGTAATCCTCTATGACTGGGATCTGTCATGACAACCAAGTGAAGAAATCATCATCGAAGGACTCATTGGTCCTTCCACCACCCTATCGTGGCAGTAACACTGACCACCTACAAATTGTAGGAAGAGAGGCCTGATGTCCTTGTAGCACTACTTGAGGACTAAAGATCAAAACTCTTTCAAAGAAGAAAGAGCATAGAATGGTCCCAAACCCAAAGTTCCTCTGTGTCCACGATTGACAATCTGTCAACTGCCTCTTCATACAATCTAACAATGTTGTGGTCCATTCAAATATTTGTGCATTTAAGCACTGGACTGCACAGTTCATCTGTGCATGGGACACTTGATGTAGATCCATAGAACTAGTAATCCCCCCAATAAGAAACACAATCGCCTGGAGAAATAAGTTAGTTATCTTTCTTATGGGCACCTATGAGCTCGAGTGGTCTGTACCAACCTCATAGTAAAGTCCTATCAATTCCACTATGTTATGCATCCCCAAAGGAAATATCTGAAAGTTGATTGGTTCCCCTCTCCTGGAGAGGTCATTCAAAATATATATATCCTATGTCATGGGAACCAGTGACTGCCCCTCTAACATAAACACCTCTGCATCCGGATGCCAATAATAAACCAAGGCATTCAGTAGCCTAGGTTGTGCCCGCATAAATGGACATAAGAATAGCTTGAGCAACCCACATTGCATCAAGGCAACCACAACATTCGGGTCTTCCCCAACCAACTCACTAACCTACTCATGCTCTCTTTCTCTCCAGTGAACATACATCCTGCAAAACACCAAGGTTCAGGAGGGTTAACCCTTGTTTTTTAAACTTTTTTCATTCAATAAGGGGGTCCAAATGGGCTATAATTCTGACAGCCGCGTGTACACGTGTACAATTTTTACTCTTCCCGAATGTACACACGACCTGTCCTAAGACAGCCCGCGTGGACCTAGGGCCAACCTTTTGAAGGTCGACGCCCCCCCAAAACATGGAACCCAAAGAAAAAATAAAGATTTAAATTGCAAGATAAGAGAGTTTGTACTTACTTGGTCCAGACAGATGGTCGTTTCGTCCACTGTAGCTCCCGGAATCACCACTTTT
>ML799686.1:117382-133584 GCA_009831015.1 Picea engelmannii
TTTTGAAGGTCGACGCCCCCCCAAAACATGGAACCCAAAGAAAAAATAAAGATTTAAATTGCAAGATAAGAGAGTTTGTACTTACTTGGTCCAGACAGATGGTCGTTTCGTCCACTGTAGCTCCCGGAATCACCACTTTTATCGAAGGGGGTATTTTGGCTCTAGAGTCAATTTCCAAATCAGCAATGGCGATAATGAGCTAGCAGCTTCTATTTATAGACTTTTTGGTCTCTTTTTGTCATTTTTTTGGCCCCCCTTATCATTTTCTTTAAAAAAAAAAACATTTAGAGTGATTCAAGATTTGCATTGGAGGGGTATGATCGGTTATCGAGACAATTTTTTTGGAGTTTTGGGTAACTTTTGATGGTCCGTGGAAAAATTTTAGATGATCAACTTGAGCATGTAGATTAGGTTTCTACCCTGACTTTTGTATCTCGTTGTCTTTTTTCCTTTTCCATAGGATCGATACCATCAGGTTGCGACACAGAAGCATGATTGTTGCTTTAGAAGTGTCGCGAGTTGGTGGTAGAGATTACCGGAACATGGATGCCCTAGGTAGATCCTGGTTGCATTATGGTGTCCATGTTGTCTCTAATCAGTGTAGGCTTGGGAGTCCCTGTTGTTTTTTCCGGATTATGAGTTTGAGCCTCATTTGCATGATTCCTTTTCACTCTTGATCTCACCCTCAAGACTCCCAAAAGACATAACAAGTCTTCTTTTAAGCCCTTTTTCAGACCCTCTAAACATGAAAAGATCGTCGAGCAGTCTTGTGGCCTTTCACGCTTGTTAAACTGAAATTTGAAGTCACGTTAGTCCAATGGTAGTTTACCCCTTTTTCGGTCCGGACGGTCAACTGTACAAACAAAGGTATACTCTATGGAACTTCAGTTCTCTAGAAGAGTAATCTCAGGTATCATTTTAACCCTTTTTCGGGCCCGAGGAACTAAATTTACGAAAAAGGAACCCCCACAGAGTCCATAGTTAAGCTCTTTTTAGACTCCCTAAAATTGAAAAGATCGTCGAGTGACCTTATTCTTTCACACTCGTTAAACTGCTCCAGAAGAACATTCCTGACGGAGTCCATAGTTAAGCTTTTTTCAGACTCCTTAAAAATGAAAAAATGGCTGAGTGATATTGTCTTTATCACACTTGATAAAATGGTTTTAAATAGATGTCTTGTTGGTGCTAGTTTACCCCTTTTTTGAACCGACTAGACTACCTTCGAAAAAGGTACCCCAATGGAGTCTCCTTTTACGTTTTTTCAGACTCTCTAAATATGAAAAACCACCAATCTTACCTTCTTTGGGCTCATTAAACTTACATCGAAGGACATTACCATTGTGTGTTTTGTTAACCATGTCTGCATACTTGCATCTTTGCTCTAAATGAGGGCTCCATGTTGCTCTCAAATGAACCATCTGAATCATACCTTATACGCAAGCCTTGTAGCACTTTGCCTCTGCGTCTTAACACCTTTGGCCCGTGGAGGATTTTTCCCACGTGTCATTGCTCTGAACATTAGTCTTTTTCTTGAACCTTGAACTTGAATGTTTGTAACACTCATTCCTCCATTGTAATGTAACAGTCTTTTATTCTTTTTTCCAAAATCATTGAAAAAGACAAAAAAAATCAAATATACCGCAAAAAGAGGAAGGGAAAAGTATTTTCTTTATTGGCAGCACAATAAGTCACCCTTGGATAAAGCACATCTGTCCATTTGTTCGTCAAAATATGGTATTTAATATGACCTTAGGAAGCTGTTATCACTACATAGAGATGTGTCCTCCTCCGTTTGGTTATTATTCCAAACATATGGAGAGTTAGCGTTGCCTCCTTCCTCGTAAACTTATGTTAATGCCATGCTTCCTGAGTCTCATCATTTGTCGTGCTGTTGTCCAAGGGAAGTTTTTACCAAGCCTGAGTCGGCCCCTCTACAGTTTGTCTCTTGCCCTCATACCTGGCCATCCTGAACATCCAATCAAGTCTTTGTTCGAAATCAATGAAGCTTTCAGTATGATCATCAAGATTCTCTAGTCCATGACCAATGAGTCGTCAAAGACCTCTAGGTAGTGAAGTCATACACTCATATTACACTCCTACCCAAGTTTTGAAAATTTTGAATTTGTTGCTCGAGCTCTGAAGACCTCATCTCCAACCATCAGGCCTTATTAGCTTTTAAGAAGATGGATACTCTACATGTATATCTTTTTGATTTCGAGATGTAGCTCCGTTGTGTATTGTTCGTGGATATACTTTATATAGTTATATGACATGGATCTACAATGTATTTGATTGGTAGCCATGAGTTTATTCTATCCCGATCATGGGTATTCCTGCCTTGATGAGACAATTGTTATTTTTGCAGACGACGCCTCCCGATTTCTGGTCCCTAGTCTCAATTGTTCAGCAAATCAGTGAAGATTGTTAATGTATTTCAGCCATCATATGCTCTTCTGACCTCACACATTAGGGGGCATCTGTTATAACCCTAATTTTCACTATACATGCTTACCTGGCATCAGGCCATATCAGATTCCTTCTTTTCCAAAGCACTGCTGAACAACTCTTCCTAAAAACACTTTTTATAAAGGCCCACGTGCCCTGCTCTATTACTGCATGCATGTACATGCTCGCTGACCCAAAACAACCCACATGTACCTACAAAAGAATGAAAAGGAAAGTTGTCGATGGAACACACAACTTTGGGTGAGTTAACTAGACCTTCTGGCCATGCATGGCCGAGGGTTCGTCCAAATACCTAGCGTATTCTAGCCTATAAAATAAGGGTTAGGGGTCCCATTTGAAGGAGGAGAATCATAGTAAATAAATTATACCCTATTGCGCATTCCCTTTGTCCCAACCCTTTAGCCATCCTTGTGCAAAGAGAAAGATAGAGCAAAGAAGTTGGAGGACAGTTGAAGAGGAGCCTAGGACCAAGTTCGTGGAGCAGTGATCGACTTCATCATTGTAAGTTGATTTGTTGAAGTTAATAATAAAGAAATACTTTTCTCGTCCCACCATATGAGGTTTTCATGGTTTATTGCATACTTGTTTATTGAATCTCTAACCCATTAATATATATATATATATATATATATATATATATATATATAATGCATGTGGAGTTTGTTGTTTGTTTTGTGTGAATGCAAGTCAGCCTTGGGAGGAGAGCTGTAATCAAAAAGTGATCAAGCATGAGGATGGATCTACATCAAATGCCCGAAATAAGGTATGATCACTTGGTATTCTTAACTATGTATTTTCTTAAGAATAATGGGGATTAGGTTTGGGATGATGGTAGAAAGTAGAAATCTTTAGGTCTTTTCTGCATGCATAATTAAACCCTAAGTGCTAGTCCGTAGAGGGATTTCCCACTCACAACAGTACTCCCTATTGAGTGCGAAATCCCAACACTGTGCACCGCAATTGAGCTCTTACCCAACACACCACCTCTTGAGCAATGGTTTTTAACCCTAGAGTCACTCGATGAATATCGAAGAGCATCCTTAAAGAAAAATGAAGCAGAAAAAAGAGGACCAAAGCCACCTTTGACCGCCAAGTTAACCTTCGGTCATTTACTGAAGGAGACCTTGTGTTGGCCTATGATATCTCCCACTACACCCTTGGCCATGACAAGTTTGAATCCCTCTGGTGAGGACCCTATGTCATCCATCATTTCCTTACTAAGGGTACCTACATCTTAGGCCACCCTGAAGGCCCTTCCTTCAAGGACCTGGTCAATGGGTTATACTTGAAATAATTCTACCCCTGAGCATAGCCATTTTACCTTAGGTTTTCCTTTCTTTCCTAGTTTTTTTAGTCTTTTTTGATATAAGTATCTCATTATGTGAGCCTAATTTAGTGTCCTTATTTCAACAGATGAATTCTCTGTTCACTTATCACATCAGGTACATAGACGGAGCAAGCCGCTGGACCAAGAATCTTACCTCAATGCCCTGGGCCATTTACACCCCTGAACATGTGTTTCTCCACTCCAACGACATATGCCTCAGCCCTGCCACCAATAACTAAGATGAATATGTTGTCTTCATTAGTCTCCTCTGTGAGGTTAGTCACCTTCATATTCATTACCTTGGTGTTTCTCATCTCATTTTCTAGCAGCTCAACAACATGTATCATGTCCTTGATCCATGCCTATATCGCAAGTACTTGCAAGTCAAACTTCTACTACAAAATTTAGAGTCAATCACATTTGATCATATTACTAGAAACCACAACCAAATGGAAGATAACATAGTTGATCAATTACTATATTGGCATTCATCGCATTAACATACATATTGCATTCATTCGTCAACAAATAAAACAAAAATAATTATCAAATACATATACACATGTCCCAAAAGGTCTACTCATATATAGATCACTCATGTTTTTGATACAAAAATACATACATATTCACCTTAGCTCCACGACTGGGTCCTCTCATCATATCTATACAAAAGATGGAGTTCAAAACAAATCCTACATAATAAAAAATCAGGCCCAACCTATATGAGGTCCTCCTACCACCTAGGGTGACCCTAGGTGTGGTACATCATCACCAACTGGTGGAGCTTCCCCAAGAGGAATATTCACAACAGGAATATTCCCCATCATATCCACACCCACAACTTCTTCTCATTGAATCAATGACCTCCAGTGTGGTTCCTCACCAATGCATAATTCCAGGATACTCTCATCTTGGATCCGAAGCCACAAGTCCTCAGGAACTCTATCTAGGACATCCTTAAGGTGCCTCTGCAACTCCTCCATATCTTGGTCTCATGCCCCAGGATCAACTCTGCCCTAACCCCCTACCATTCCTACTCTCTCTGCATGTGTTGTACCTTCCCCCATTGCATGTGCCACGATTTCCCCCAGATCATCAAACCGACAATGCCTCTTGGTCCACCCCTCCTATATCTGCTCACCAGCCAACCCCCAAGCAACATTTTACTCATGGTCACCAGGTACTAAATTTGTATGACCAAACCAATGAAGTTGTATCAATACCAACAATATACACATATATACACTCAACGACAAAGCCTAAATACAAAAGTATCATATAAGCACCTCTGTCATCCCAATCCTCCCTAGGTGGAAGACGCATGGCTGGATGACATCAGAAATCCATCCCATGATATGGGAACTCATAAAATACATGAGGGGTATGAAAACAGACCCACTTGAACATAGCTATAAAGTAGTTTGTTGGCACAGGGGTAGACCCAGGGTTCAACGCTACAACAATGCACCAACAAAACCCTAACTACCGGCCCTTTCGGCAACGCCTGCGAAGTAGATGAAGTCTCACCCGAGGTAGAGGTAGGGGTGGTTGAAGGACTCTAGTGTCTTCAACCTTAGTTGGGAAACAGATCTATGATTCTAATACTTAATAGCGCACTTAGCACCAACAATTCACCAATATTTAACCAATATCTACTCCGTAGATAAAACAAAGCATCACAACATTCATTCAGATCTAATGTTTTTAAGCACTTAGCATAAGGAAATCGATCATATCTAATAGATTCAAGCACTAAGCATGTTCACATAAGCTAGATCTAACATCCAGATTCATCATAAGAGCAAAGAATAAACATATCTATCTATATCAAGCACTTAGTAGATAACACATAAATACACCAACACGTCACACAAAGCAGAGAAACACACATATACATGGTTCACCTCCACCTCCTACAGCTTCCTTGTTCTTCCTCGGCCTACCCCTCCTCCGAGGCATTTGTTGTTGAGGAGACAAGGCTTCTATCATCTTCCCTTCCTCTGAAAAACCCTTCTCTTCAGGTTTTGCACAGTTTGATCTGGTCTTCTCTGCGGGTAAAGGAATAACTCCTTTCACATCCTTGGGAATGCTCGCTACGGGTGAGAACGACTCCCAGTCATTTTTGGGCTTGGATCTTGCAATTCTGTTTCTCCGTGCACCTTTCCTTATGCTCCAAGAGGTCACCATGGCATGGATAGTGTATATTTCGGGCGTAGTATATCCAGTAGGCGCACAAAGGGGGGGCGGGGGATCTGAAACAATTGGACTGGCAAGGAAAATTACAAACAAAGTGTTGGCCTGGTTCTACGATTGAAACGAGTGCTTAGCATCCGAGATTTATAACAAGTCGGGAAGAAGAAAGAATCATTCTAGAGGATAGTGAATTCATGGAGACGAGATGTTTCGAGTCGAGTTGTAGGTTTTCCATGGAAAATCCTCGCGTGTAGGATACTAGCGATAAATTTTGTTGGGCATGCATGATACAAATGCCATGACTTTTCATTCCTTCATCCTTCATGATGAACTGATAATAACATGTTGTACTTTTCAATGCGGCTTCCATTAACTACTTGACTCGACCTGGGCATGTAGAGACTGGTTTCTCAATAGGACTCGACTCTTTGGAAAATACATACCCATACTACTTATACAAGTTTCGACTTTGACATCCCTTCCCGTTTCCAAGGGCCAACCGACCACTTCCCGAACTCGACCTCACAGTACTACATACCTGACTTCACATGTTTGGATGTATGGGTCACAACATGACCTAGAACTGACTCTAACTGGAAATAAAAATGGCAGCACTAACAACTGGCTCCAACGGGGATGTTATCCTCCCCGCGAGGTAGCAAAGAACTGTAGACTAGGTACCTACCATTGGGATTTATTCGACCTTCACATACTGAGATAAGTAAGTGACGGACAGAAAACAAACTAAACCTATCGACACAGCTTCTAAAAATTTAGCATAGACTTATGGCCTTCACTTTGGGCTTCAATCTTCTGCTGACCTACTGACTCGATGCAAAAAATAAAATGACTATTTACAATGATGAATGAATTTAAGCAAAATTTATTCCATTAGGTAATGTTTGAGGAACCTGTCATTTATAGGCCCCCAACCAAAGCATTCTCCATCTAATTCTTCTAGAAAATAAGCATTTCTTCCACAATGATCATTGATTCTGAACGAGCCTGTCCAAAGATGGTCGAACTTCTTGTGATTTCCTTTGTCTTCGTTTCTCACATCCCATCTCAAGAATAGATCACCCAAATGGAAATCCTTTGGCTTAGAATGCTTATCGAAAGATTTCTTTATCTTCACCTAATGGATTTGCGACCGATGATACACCTGCTCCCTCACATGTTGTGTGTGAATTAGATGGTTTATCCTCCTTTGTGCATCATTTGGCTTAGCCTCATGTTCTTGCAACAACTTCCTGACAGGCGGTCCCAACAAAGTAGGGAATATTGCATCTGCACCGTAAATTATATGGAAAGGTGCCATTGATATAGACTTCTTGGTGGTAACCCGATCAACCCACAATATGTAGATAATATTTTTATGCCATGCTCTCTTGTTGTCTTGCAGGAGACTTTTGATGATCCTGGTCAGGCTCTTATTTGAGGATTCTGCTAATCTGTTTCCTTGTGGATAGTACATCGTGGAATGCCCCAGGGTTATGTTATAATCCTGACAAAAATTATCCATCCTCTTAGACTTGAATGCAGTTGCATTATCTGTTATGATCTTAATGGGAAACCCGAACCTCGACAAGATGCTTGTCTCCAGAAATTGGATGATGACTGTGTCATTATCTTGGTTTGTGGGGATCGCCTCTATCCATTTCATGAAATAGTCGGTGGTCATGAGTATCCATTTGTGCTATGTGGAGGATGGAAGATTTATCTCCCCTATGAAATATAGACCCCACTGCATGAAAGGCCCTTCTACTGAGATCGTCTTTAGTGGCAAGGGTTGCATCTTTCTTATTCCATCAAAAATTTGGCATTTGTGGCATCTAGAGACCTCTTTATACACGTCAACGAAAATTGTAGGCTAGTAATAACCCGCTCTCATGATTTTTTGCATGGTGGTCTTCCAATAGTGGTGTCCTCCACATTTTCCTTTGTGGAATTCTTGTATAGCCCGCTCCATGTCATCCTCCAACAAACAACTCAACAATATTCCCTCAGGGTCTTTCCAGTAAAGTGAATTGTCCAGGATGCATAACTTATCCTCTTTAAGATTGAAAAACTTGGATTTGGTCTTACTCACACCTAGAGGATCCTGGAGATTCTCCAACACATAGATGATGTCATCATACCATGGCGAATCAATGAAATGTTGAGGCACCTAAGCATATTTTTCTTCTTGAGAGCATTCCAACAGATCAACGATGAAATTCATTCCTACAACATCGTGGTCCGACTGCACCATTAACTTTGCAATACCCTGACACTTGATCATCTTTATAGGCTTGATCTCAATATCATATTCCCGCATAACCACTATCCACTTGCCTCTCCTTCCTTTCGAGTCAAGTTGAGTCAGGATATCCTTTACTGAATTGCTAGGCACACAAGCGATGACATGGGAGTGCAATATGTATGTCCTGAACTCTTTCAAGGCTTTCAGTAAGGCATACGAGTATTTTCCCATAATTTCATACCTTAGTGGACCGTCGTGCATCGTCCGGCTGAAATAGGCTATAGGTTTTTTGAAATCCTTCTCATCTTTCTGCAACAACACGCCGACAATAGTGTGTTCTAAGGCGAATGAAAATAGGAGGAAATATTTCGTAAAATCTGGCTTGGATAGCACAGGTGCTTTAGTCAGTGCCACTTTGATATCTTCAAAACACTTTTTGGCCTCTGGGTTCCACTTAATCTCGTTTCTCTTCCTGAGCATGCAATTTATGTGTTTTATGATTTCCGCCAGGTTTGGGATGAATCTCCTCAAGAAGTTCACCTTTCCCAGGAAAGATTGCACTTCATTTTTACTATGTAGAGTGTCAATCTTCAGGATTCCTTCAACCATGTTGGGGTCTATCTTGATGTCTTCCTTGGAAATGATGTGCCCTAACAACTTTTCTTCTTCCACCCTGAAATGCAATTTCTTTGGATTTAGTGATATGTTGAACTTCTTGTACTTCTGGAAAAACTTCTTCAGCTACTCGAGATTCTTTTTGTCGGAGGCCGAGTACAGTATGATTTCATCCAGATAAATCATAATGAACTTTTCCTTTTCATCAACAAACAAGATGTCCATTTCCCTCTGAAAAGTGGCTCCAACGTTCATCAGGTCGAACAACATCCTGGCACACATGAACGTTCCCCATGGAGTTGTGAAATTTTTTTTCTCTCTGTCGTCTGGGTGGACCATGATCTGGTTATATCCTGAGAACCCATCTACCATAGACATCTTCTGGGACCCCACCACTTTTTGCAGGATCTAGTCCATTTTAGGAAGGGGGTAGTGGTCCTTGAGAGACACTTTGTTTAAATTCCAGAAGTCTACACACAGTCTTATCTCATCACTTTTCTTTCTTGCAGGTACCATATTAGCTACCAATTTCAAGAATCTCAAAGAAACAATAATTTTAGCATCGAAAATATTTTTTTACCTCCTTCTTGATCAGTGGAAGCAACAGGGGGTTTATCCATCTCAACTTCAACTTGAAAGGTTTCTGATCTTTCTTGAGAGGGATAACATGTTGGATTACTTTCATGTCATATACCTTCATCTCATCATAGCTCCATGCGAAGATGTGCAGGAAATATTTCATGAGCTTTACGTAGTCTTTCTTGACCTCTAGACTAAGTGTCTTTGATAATTTTACCATCTTAGAATTCTCCTCAGTCCCGATGTTATAGTCTTTCAGATCTTCTTCGCTTGCAATGATCTTGGGGTTCTTAGCCACATCATTTTCATGAAATATCTTTTTGAGCAACACCAATACCTTTGGAATAACATTGTTTTTCAGTTGTATTATGTCCCTTCCCACAATCTGGTTTTGGAAAGGGTCGTCGTTATTACACGCATACAAGCTCTCATCTTCATCGCCGCAACATTCCTCATCAATGTTTCTATTATCAAAATCGTCGCTCATAAGGAGGAACCTTTCCACCTCTTTGTCATCATCAAACACTTGCCATTGTTTGATATTATCAGGCACCTCCGACCTATGCTTGAACTTGATTTCATATCTTTAGTTTGGAAATATGGGGATCTTAAAAACTGAAGCCGAGGTGGCCAATGCATCGACGATATGATTTTTCTCTCTGGGGATAGAAGCTAGGTCACACTCTAAAAAACCTTCGAGGAGGTATGAAGCCATATTTTTGTACGCTCTCAGTCGAGGGTGTTTGGTCTGATACACACCCTTTACCTGATTTATGATCAGCTCAGAATCTCCGCACAATGTTATCTTCTGCGTGCCCAATTCTTTCAAAACTTTCAATACCAAGATTAGTGCTTCATACTCGGCCATGTTGTTAGTGCATTCAAACACGAGCTTGTCTGAGCACAACTTTGTGTTTGCTTCAGGGGGGCTTACCCATACACTGACCCTAGCTCCATCTCTGTTGACGACACCATCAAAACTCATGTTCCACACCCCATTTACAGGGCGGTCTTTTAGGTCGACACACTCTATTGTTTCTGGCGCAGTTTCCTCATTAGTTGTTATGATGGTTGTCGGCTCTTCCTCTTCAAAACTCAGGTCTTTGTAGAATATAGAAGAACCCACCTCGGTGTCGATGGAATATATAGGATTATTGTTTGGCTATGTCATGTTTCTTACCATGTATTTCAGTAGCACTTCTCTGCAACCTTTTGTCATGGCCAAAAACAGGGATGGTGGTGTATGACATATCCATCTACAAAGTGCCCTGCAACTTCGTAGCCCATGACCTTGATAGTGACATGCCAAACTTTGGGGGTATATCTGTGATGACTACGTCCATGACCATGTTCTTA
Source organism: Picea engelmannii (assembly GCA_009831015.1). NCBI lineage: Eukaryota > Viridiplantae > Streptophyta > Pinopsida > Pinales > Pinaceae > Picea > Picea engelmannii. The sequence goes on from ML799686.1 coordinate 128,161, forward strand.
GCGGGGATTTGAGCCAATGACACAACTAAGTCTTTTATAAGGCCCAAACACTTGAATTTCCTCGAATCAAAGGAGAAAATGTCTTTGTATGGCTTGGTGACATCCAAACCTAGTTCATCCATGATCACATTTGGCATGATGTTGTGCGACACACCGGAATCCAGCATGGTGTTATGCAGGGTCATGTCATGGAATTTCACACTGACATAGAATGAAGGGACGTCTTCGGTATCACTTATCTCTTCAACGCGCAGACCAAAAAGGACAGCGGGGTGAGCATATTGAATATTCAGAGTATCGGGTGTCCCCCCCCCGTTTTCATCATTTTAATGATTTGTTCCCGATACTCACCCTTTCTAATAAGTTCATTGAACAGGACAAAGATTTTTATTTTGGCCATCTCATGTTAAAAATTGAAAGGGGGAGAGGTTTTCTCTACCTCCTTTTCACTCGCCTCCCTGCCTATCTCAGGAGCTTTCTTGGGGACCTCCTCCTTTGAATTAGTTTTCTCTATCACATTCTTGGTCACGTTGTCCAACCTTGGTCATCTTGTGGAAGGGGTGTCCACCGTAGGCTTCCTTATGGGGTTCATTTTTTGCGACTCAGTAGGCATGTCTTTGCTCCGGAGGTTTTACTTCTTATGGAACTACATGATGGTGTTTTTATAGCCTTTCCTGAACTCTTATGTCTCCCAATATGGCTCATCATCTCTTTCAAGTATCATATAATTATCGGTCTCTGGCATGAAGTCTTCATTTCTTCTCATATACCGATCATGCTCTCTCTTTTTCAAGAACATGCGCGGGTTTTGGTCAATGCAACAATGCATCTGGTCGTCGAATGTTTGGTCGAAATACTCATCCACGTAGTTGTTTTTGAAAGGAGGTCTCACCTACTAGTCACCTTGATCCCTTTTCTCTTTATGTTCCCTATATCTGATCTGAGGGTTTTGACCCCTTCTAAGGTTTTGATTCCTGGGTTGTGGGTCGTTTTTTTCTCAGAAAACAGGTATGTTTCCCATGGACATTCTCTCCATCAACTTCTCCATGCTCTTCATCATCATGTCAAATTTTTCATATGAGGAATACTACATCAATGGTTGTGCATCTCCCTAGGGTATTTTGTCACCTCGGTTGAACCTCGATTTTATTTTTCCCAATGCCATCATGTTTACTTCAACTTCGACAATGTTACTCATTATAGAATCTAGACTCATTGATCTTCTTTCTCTCAACAATAAGGTGAAATCATTGTCGAAGGAATCAGCGTACAACAACTACGCAACACTGGGGGGTGGCTTGAATTTTGTAGAGATGGAGTTGTACACCTTTAGGAAATGGGCTGAGAATTCCTGCATTGTCTCTTCCGGTGATTTATTCATATTATTGTATTGTGTTAGCAGCTGCAACAATTTTTTCTTGTCCCCCTATTTATTTAGGAATGATGTCTCGAATGCGACGAATTCCTGAATTCTCGCGGGTGGGAGGGATTTGAACCATTTTATTACATCTTCTGAAAGGCTTTGCGCAAACAACCTAATTTTTGCATCTACGTAGTCCACCTCTTCCAGGTCGATGAAATCGTTAAACCAGTCCAGGTGCCTCTGAGCAGAAACATTTCCCTCAGCATCGTAGAGACTGATTCTCTGGCTATAATTATGAGCCAAGTCATGCAATTGGGCTGGAAGGATGAGGGGAGAAAATTTGGCATCCATAGACCTAGTAGGACTCAGATTCTAAGGGATATTATTTGATACTAGGGCTTGGAATTTCTTTGGGTCGAAAACAGTCTCGTCCAAACTGGTTTCTGACTTAGACATGAAGATAGTTTGCTCGAAGAATGCATCAAACTCAAGGTCGTCAATGCTCTGCGTGCCATCTTTGGGCAAGGACAAGCTTCTATCTAGGTAGTAGAACGGGTCTGGTTCTTTCTCTCTAGTCTTGCACAGAATCATCTTGGGGTCGTACATAGGCTCTATGGGGTTTGGGTCAGGATTTGCTCTGGTATAAATCATCTTTGGAGCCAGGGTTCCTGAAATGAGCTACATTGAGCTAATGGTCTTTTTGGACTGGATTCTCCAGGGTAAGAGTTTCAGATGATATAGATTTTTTTCCCTTTGTTACCCTCAAGGGTCAACTTGCAACGTTAGTCGTTCTCCCAGGGAAAATCTATTCAATTTCATCTCCGACAGCGGTGCTAGAATGTTAGAACTTCGTAAATCTGTTTGGCTCATAAACAAATGACGAAGGTAACTTTTTCAACCAAATTTGAGACCTGAAACTAGCCTTTCAGATTTGGAGGGGGCTCTCTCAGAATGCACGGTATCCATGCAGGACATGGCTTTGAAAGCAGTGGCTAGATTTAACACCTTTGATAAAACATGCTCTAGTTATATTGGTGCAAGAAAGTAAGACTTGGGATATGGATTCGATTTTAGGGAATGATAGAGACAAATGACTCAATGGCTGAACTTGAGAGGATAAGTCTAGGCGAGAAACAATCTTCAGTGTAAAATCATAATGTGTGTGTGGTCGGAGAAAAACATAAGAAGTAACTCAGAGCACCGCTATGGGCGAATTCAGAGTTAGCTTTAGAAGAAAATGTTTTGTCTAAGTGGCATGAACAAGGGGCATTACAAAGTGAATCCATAGGTTCAAAAATTCGTTCCAAAATAGACAGAAAAAGATATGAATAAAGATGACAGGAAGAACATACGCAAAGAAAGAGGCATAATACATCTGACTGCTACAACTAGAATCTTTTCGTCAAGTTACGGGACCTTTACATTAAACTTTAGTTAAAAACTCAAATTACTTACAATAGTTGTCATCTATCAAATTTGCCAACCAACCTGGCTTACATCGAAAAGATGAAATATATAAATGAGGGTGTCGCTTGGGCTACCCTACTTCCTAACTGCTAACCCTAAAACTAGGAAAATTGAGTAGCATGTGTTGGAGACTCTTCGCATGGCGCTTCCCAAAAATAGACAATAATCACGTCTATTTACTCATGACCCTCCACAAATATTCCATGAGGATATGATCATCGGTCAGGTCTCGATATGAAAAAAATATGTGTCAGTGTATCCCTTTGATCAGGTGTCCAAGTGAACAGGTGTCTGTTAGAAACTTGTTATCTACTATAACAACTTTGATTTCTGTTGCGCATTCATTTGCTGGAAAATTTGCACGGCGAGTGGTCATTATCAAAAAAGGTAGAGTGCTTTGGGGAAATTTTTCCTTCAAAATTTCCAAGATTCATCTTGTGTTTGTAGATGCAGAGACAATCGTCAGCTAGGCTCATTTTTCTATGTGCTGGCAAGAGCCACACGAGCCTCCTTCTCGGTTGCTTCCCATTCTCTAGAATACTCTGTATGCATTTCATCCATTAGTATTTGTTCTTCTCGCAGTTGTACAATGGTGTCTTGTGCCTCTCCAAGTTTTCTTATTATCCATGCCATGTTTCCCTCATGACCCTGCACTGCTAACGCTGCCATGGTCTTTGTCACTAGTTGTCGTCTTAAGTCCATGTTTTCCTGATAGAGTTGAGCGATGGCTAGATTTTCTTTCTTCAATTACTGAGATGGATCTTGATCATTCACTCCTATGATATCCACTTTCCTTATTCTTCTCCTGTCTTCGTGGCTTGATCCTCCAGGAGGCTCTAGCCAGATGGCGCGCATGACTAGTTCTTTAGCCTTCAATCTGGTAAATCCGGTAAGAGGATTTTCTGGAAATCGATTTCCCACAGCTTCTTTTTTCTTCCTCGTCCTACCCCTCCTCTAAGGCATTTTTTGTTGAGGAGATGAGGCTTCTATCATCTTCCCTTCATGTGAAAAACCCTTTGCTTTAGCTTTTGCATGGTTTGATCTGGTCTTCTCTGCGGGTAAAGGAATAACTCCTTTCACATCCTCGGGAATGATTGCTACGGGTGAGAATGACTCCCAGTCGTTTTGGGGCTTGGATCTTGCAATTTTGTTTCTCTGCGTGCCTTTCCTTACGCTCTGAGAGCTCGCCATGGAGTGACTAGTGTATATTCCACGCATAGTATATCCAGCAGGTCAACAAGGGGGGGGGGAATCTGAAACAACTGGACTGGAAAGTAAAATTGCAAATAGAGTGTGGGCCTAGTTCTACAACTGAAACGAGTGCCAAGAATCTGAGATTTATAACGATTTGAGAAGAAGACATAATCATGTTGGAGGACAGTGAATTCATGGTGACGAGATGTTTCGAGTCGAGTTGCAGGTTTTCCATGGCAAATCCTTGCGTGTAGGATACATGCGATAAAGTTTTCTGGGCATGCATGATACGAACGTTGTGATTTTTCATTCCTTCGGCCTTCATGATGAACTGATAATAACATGTTGTACTTGCCAATGCAACTTCTAGTAACTACTTGACTCGACCTGGGCACATAGAAACTAGTTTCTCAACAAGACTCGACTCTTTGGAAAACACATACCCGTACCACTTATACAAGTTTGGACTCTGACGTCCCTTCCCGTTTCCAAGGTCCAACCATCCACTTGCTAACCACGACCTCATGGTGGTACGTACCCAACTTCACATGTTTTCACGCATGGGTCACAACGTGACTTAGAATCGACTCTAATTGGAAAGAAAAATGGCGACGCTAACACAACAGAAAATACATTGTACAAAAAATACATAGAGCACTTATATTTGAAAGTAAAAATTCACCAACTGGCTAAAGACCAAGGAAATTCCTCCCAACCATATAAATTGTTGTTCATTTACTCTCAACAGTAGGTCACCCCCGATCCAGGGCTATGAATCCACAAGGACACATCCTAGGCCAAATCTAAAACACACAATAGTTGGCTAACTATCTCTCAGGTTTCGCAATCACACAACAAATCCTAATTTCCATCTCTCTTTCCCCTTTATCATGCACAACCCAAATAAATGGACACCTTTCTCTTCCATGCATTCCCTCATGCTATCCCATTTCTCTCCAGAGCTCCAGTGCTACTGGTTAGGAAATCTCCCTACTAGAAACTCTAATGATTCTCAGTTGTGGATAGTTCTTTCTGAACTACCATTAATATCAAGAATCTATTCCCTCCTAGAATGATCACTAATTTATTACAGCCATGTAGCAATGGCTCTCCTCTTCCAACCATTCATTTTCATGCTCAGAACAAGAGCACACGAATTAGCAAGAACTAGACACCAAAAAATGAAAGATTGAGAAGGGTGTAACAGTGAATTAATAAGAACAAGTGAACCCCCAAAATATCCCGCAAGGTATGTTTATAAAATTACATGAAAACAAAAACCACATGGCTTTCCTCCCAACAATCTCATGTAACCACTTTTCTCCATAAAATCAATTATGGGTAAAATAAAATATAATAAAAAGACTTATCCCATTAAGCCCCCTATCTCTTTTTTCCTT
>ML799686.1:149843-163251 GCA_009831015.1 Picea engelmannii
GATGAAGTAGGGATTGATGAAGTGGCATGGAATGGGAAGCTAAGTTGTTTTTATGAAGTAAACATGAAGCTTGTTTAACAAGCTATCTTATGCTTGCTAAGCCTAAACTCATACCTTCTAGCATACCTAATATGAATGAGTCGCGTGATTAGTTATGGAAGGATAAGGAAGTGGTTGAGGCAATTAATGGTTGTTGATGGATTGGTATTTTGGAGAAGAAAAAGGCCAATTAGATGACTTGAAAACTTGAGATTTCAGTTTTCCCCCTCATAATGGGAACTACAGACTACAGGTTTTTTCTGCGGGAAGGCCATGGGAACCCTAAGGAGATCAGTCGAGGAGACCACAAATGGAGAAGAGAGAGCAGACACTCAACAAGAAAGGTGTGGTATCAAATATAGCAGTAACACACACACAAGAGATGAGAAAATAAAATATCAATCGGATTCATGAGCAGTAGCATCATAGAGAATAGCCACTCAGAACAGAGGAGTTTGAGATCACAGATTGAGAAAAATTGAAAGGTTTCCTTGAAGAAAATAGGAAACTCATCCAACTTGAGAGTGATCACCCTGAAGAAGAGAATCCCTAAATATAGACTAGAGAAATAATGGACTACAGTTTGGTGCTTACTGGATAGAAACCGACACTGGTAAGGGGAGGTCCCTGACGAGCTTTTTAGCTGAGAGGGGACTCCTTTGTGTAGAGGAAATCTAGTTGAGAAATCACTTGATAAAATTGTAGAGTTCTTGAGCTCAGTGGAAAGGGGGTAACTTCTATTGTTGTTAGTGGACGAAGGAGAGTAACCTTCTTGGATCATCTGAGTTGGAAGCCGGATGAATCATTTTGATCAAAATCTGGACCAAGGGTCAAATTTTAGCTCAAAAATCAAAGTTCTCGGAATTGCGTCAAAATGAACGAGAGCGTAGCCCTTGTCGTCACGAACCCAACACAACTCATTTTGTCTCAAACAGACGTCGGGAGCGAGAGATATTGCGATCTGTTCGAATCGTCAAACAGGCAAAAAAAGGGATGCTGACTGTGCAGTCCGTACAGTCCGTACAGGCTGATGTGGCATGACCATACGCTGATGTGGCAGAGGTGATGTGGCAGAGATGAGTTGGCACATGCTGACGTGGCAGTTTCAGATTGGCAGATTTGGGAAAATCATTTGTCGACACGTGGCATCATTTTTGGCAAATGGTGTGGTGCCACGTGGCCCAGTCATGGGCTGCCACGTGGCACCGTGGCAATGGTTTATTGGTTCAAAATTTATGGAGTCCATGGGGATTGAACCTCGGACCTCCCCCTTTGGCTCCGTGCTTTGGTAGAGTGTGGGCTACCACTAGCCCACACGGTGTTTCTTATTAACAATATGTATTTAAATTTATTTAAATTAAAGTTTTTGTATATTGGCGCGGGGGTTGGGCTGGGGCTTAGCCCCAGCCCGTGGTTGCATTGTACACCATTCGACCATTGTATACACGGAGCACGAGTTTTGGTATTACAACGGAATTTAACCCCGATTATATGTGTATTACCATATGACCCTACACGGAGCGCAAGTTTTGGTATTATAACGGACTTTAGCCCTAGTTATATGTGTATTACCATGTGACCACCATTTTAAATGGGCATGCGGGTTTAGTTTGGTGTTCAAACGGTTAGCCCCTGGTCTTATGGATCGATCCATATGACCTTAATTTTGGTGGTTGGGGGTTTCAGTTCCGTTAACCGTTCGACAGTTTAGCCAGTTTTGCGGTTGCACGCGTGTGCTGGGTTTAAGCACGCGATTTGGAGCGTGTTCTTGGTTCAACGTACAGGAGGTGCGTTTTGGTGAACTAGAGACAACAAGCTTGAAGGAAGAGAATGGAAGGAGGCCTATCTTCTTTATTTTTTGGCCGAATGAGGTGCCTTAAAAGACCAGCTAGGGGTTTTTGGACATTCTGAATCCATTGGCACTGTTTTCAAAGCCATTTGAAGACTTATTTTGTAGGTTTTAACCATTGAAGTTTCAGGAAGCTCTAGGGAGCTTGAAGCCCTCATTGATTGAGGTCATGTTTTGGTGAGTCCAAGTTTGTTTTCTGTGACCGAATAGTCATTTTTGGCTAATTGTTATGCTCTAAACACATTGGGACAGGTTTTAGAGGCTTTTGAGGACTTTTACAGGTGTTTTTTCCATAGAGAAGCTCATGGAAGCTTAAGGCCACATGTAGAAGAGGTCATGCCTGGATGAGCCATGATTCGTTTTCAGAGTTCTATTAGTCATTTTTGGGGTTTTTATGTATTATGATCCCAATGGTACAGTCTTTTTTTCCATTGGAGTTGAGAAACAACTTGTAAAAGAATTTTTGACAAATTAATCCCAGAGAGCCAAGTCCATTGATGGAGGCTCAAGGAGATGTAGCTCGGAGAGGGGTGAACTCCTTTATCATCTTGTTATTGTTGTGAGTTTGATGGTTTATTTGCTGCAAGTTATTTTTGTTGTTGTATTTATGAAAACAACATATTTAATCTTGCAAAGACCTCACACATAACCATTTAAAATAAGCATGAATTTAACACATAATTTATCTTGCATATATTTTAACACATGGAGCAAGGTCCTGTAAAGTTTATTTTAATGAAGTAGAGGGTGCTTGCATAGCATAACAAGTCATCCTTCTATTTTCAGATCACATTTCCCTTGTGGTATCATGGCTTGGCACAGGGGCGACATACTATAGGAAGGCACTTTGCAGTGTGGCCAAGGGTTGAGAGGAAAGGCATCCTCTCTCAATTAGTCGAAATTGGAAATTTCCCTAGTCAGATAAGTGTATAACTTGTTTTATTCAAATTGTGTATGAATTATGTATGTATGTGTGTAATTGTATGGTTAATGGGAAATGTAAATGTTTGTAATTGACAAAAGGAATATCTGAATGGTTGGTATGAGTTGATGATACCTTGTTATCTTATCAAACCGCGAGCTCATTTAAGTGTGGATAGTTTTTTCCCTCATAATCTTGTGGCTTTATAGGAAAGCTTGCAGGACATGGACAAAAACATCATTTAACCACTGACATGGGTGTCTTATTGGTTGGGGAGATCCCTATGAGGAATGGAAAACCCTAAATCTTGAGGAGGTTCCAATATTTTCTAGAAATCTTGCAAGATATGTAAGAACTACCTTTTGATCAATATTAGTTGGTCTTGATAGTCTTAGAATAGGCATATAACTCCTTGAGGACTGATAAAGTCTTGAAGAAACCATGACTTTGGCCAAGTTCCTAAGATGGGTATTAACTAGTAAGGAAATCATGTGATGCATTTTGAGAGATTACAGTTGTTGATTCAACTGGATAAGTAAATCTCAACCCTTCTTCAGAAGGGGAATTATCATTGGGATTGAATGAGTTACAGGACTTAAGAGAAGTCCGAAAACAATGATGAGATTCTAGAGACGAGATCTGGAATGTTGTTATCGATGCATCATCGTCGAAGTATAGAAGGTCGTTAAGACAATGTGTTGGCCAAAAGTGTCGACGACAATAAAGGCTTGAGAAATAATAATAGTCGTTGATCAACACATAGGAGAGATAGAATATCTTCATTGTGGATGCGTGGTAGGTTCCTGTTGGCACAATGAACTTGAATGTTGCAATTGGAATTGGTCCTGGTTTTTTTAGCAACCAAACCAAGAGTTAAAACCAATCCTAGAGCATAATCATTATTTTTTGCCTATTGTTGATTAGAAGAAGAGAAGGTTTGCACTTAGAATTGCATAGAGAACAAAGTTTTTCTTTCATCCCTGTTCGCCAGTGATTGTAGATTATAGACGCATTAAATTATTTTTTTGGTGTTGGCATACTTATTTATATGAGAGCAGGGGTGAATCAATATAAGGTTCCATTTGCTTTCTTACTAAATTGCACTTTATCAATTCATTACTTTACCAACCATAAGAAATCATCAAGAAATGTATATAGATATGCAATGCATAGTACACAATGATTTAACATGGAAACCCAAATGGGATAAAACCACAAAAAAACTTGTATTCAACTATATTTATTGGAAACAACCTATTACAGACACCAATCTGTTTAATTGAGCACCAACTCAGCAACACCTGTAGGCAACAACCTATAGTTACAATATTTCCAGGCACCAACTATAGCACCTTGTTTTCCCCCAAGACTATAATTATGCTAAGACTTCATATAAGTATGTTTATGAAGCATGTAATTATGTTTTTATTTAATGAAAACACCAAAAAACCGTTGACTGAGAGGGAACGACCTTGCAAGTACTGGCCATGATACACAAGTGGGAATGATGAAGTAGGGATTGATGAAGTGGCACGGAATGGGAAGCTAAGTTTTTTTTATGAAGTAAACAAGAAGCTTGTTTAACAGACTATCTTATGCTTGCTAAGCCTAAACTCATACCTTCTAGCATACCTGATATGGATGAGTCGCGTGATGAGTTATGGAAGGATAAGGAAGTGGTTGAGGCAATTAATGGTTGTTGATGGATTGGTATTTTGGAGAAGAAAAAGGCCAATTAGATTACTTGAAAATGTGAGATTTTGGTTTTCCCCCTCATAATGGGAACTGCGGACTACAGGTTTTTTCTGCGGGAAGGCCATGGGAACCCTAAGGATATCGGTCGAGGATACCAAAAATGGAGAAGAGAGACTAGACACTCAACAAGAAGGGTGTGGTATCAAATATAGAAGTAACACACACAGGAGAGCTGAGAAAATAAAATATGAGTCGGATTCATGAGCAGTAGACTCATAGAGAATAGCAGCTAAGAACATAGGAGTTTGAGATCCCAGAATGAGAAAAAGTGAGAAGTTCCTTGAAGAAAATAGGAAACTCATCCAACTTGAGAGTGATCACCCTAAAGTAGAGAATCCCTGAATCTAGATGAGTGAAATAATGGACTACAATTTGGTGCTTACTGGATAGAAACCGACACTGGTAAGGGGATGTCCCTGAAGAATTTTTTAGCTAAGAGGGAACTCCTTTGTGTAGAGGAAATCTAGTTGAGAAACCACTTCATAAAACTGTAGAGTTCCTGAGCTCAGTGGAAAGGGGGTAACTTCTATTGTTGTTAGTGGAGGAAGGAGAGTAACCTTCTTGGATCATCTGAGTTGGAAGTCGGATGAATCATTTCCCTTGTGGTATCATGGCCTGGCAGAGGGGTGGCATACTATAGGAAGGCACTCTGCAGTGTGGCTAAGGGTTGAGAGGAAAGGCATCCTCTCTCAATTAGTCGAAATTGGAAATTCCCTAGTTAGATAAGTGTATAACTTGTTTTATTCAAATTGTGTACGAATTATGTATGTATGTGTGTAATTGTATGGTTAATGGGAAATGTAAATGCTTGTAATTGACAAAAGGAATATCTGAATGGTTGGTATGAGTTGATGATACCTTTTTATCTTATCAAACCATGAGCTCATTTAAGTGTGGATAGTTTCTTCCCTCATAATCTTGTGGCTTTATAGGAAATCTTGCAGGACATGGAAAAAAATATCATTTAACCACTGGCGTGGGTGTCTTATTGGTTGGGGAGATCCCTGTGAGGAATAGAGAACCCTAAATCCTGAGGAGGTTCCAATATTTTGTAGAAATCTTGGAAGATATGTAAGAACTACCTTTTGATCAATATTAGTCGGTCTTGATAGTCTTAGAGTAAGCATATAACTCCCTGAGGACCCATAAAGTCTTGAAGAAACCATGAATTTGGCCAGGTTCCTAAGATGGGTATTAACTAGTAAGGAAATCATATGATGCATTTTGAGAGATTACAGTTGTTGATTCAACTGGATGAGTAAATCTCACCCCTTCTTCGGGAGGGGAATTATCATCGGGATTGATTGAGTTACAGGACTTAAGATAAGTCTGAAAATGATGATGAGATTCTAGAGATGAGATCTGGAATGTTGTTCTCGATGCATCATCGTCGAAGTATAGAAGGTCGTTAAGACAATGTGTTGGAAAAAAGTGTCGACGACAATAAAGGTTTGAGAAATAATAATATTCGTTGATCAACACATAGTAGAGAAAGAATATCTCCATCGTGGATGTGTGGTAGGTTCCTGTTGGCACAGTGCACTTGAATGTTGCAATTGAAATTGGTCCTGGTTTTTTTAGCAAGCAAACCAAGAGTTAAAACCAATCCTAGAGCATAATCATTATTTTTTGCCTATTGATGATTAGAAGAAGAGAAGGTTTTCACTTAGAATTGCATAGAGAACAAATTTTTTCTTTCATCCTTGTTCACTAATGGTTGTAGATTATAGACACATTAAATTATTTTTTTGGGGTTGACACACTTATTTATATGAGAGCAGAGGTGAATCAATATAAGGTTCCATTTGTTTTGTTACTAAACTGCACTTTATCAATTCATTACTTTACCAACCATAATAAATCATGAATAAATGTATAGATATATGCAATGCATAGTACACAAAGATTTAACATGGAAACCCAAATGGGAGAAAACCACAAAAAAACTTGTATTCAACTATATTTATTGGGAAAGACCTATTACAAACACCAATCTGTTTGTTTCAGCACCAACTTGGCAACACTTGTAGGCAGCAACCTATAGTTAAAATATTTCCAGGCACCAACTATAACACCTTGTTTTCTCCCAAGACTATAATTATGCTAAGACTTCGTATAAGTATGTTTATGAAGCATGTAATTATGTTTTTATTTAATGAAAACACCCAAAAAACATTGACTAAGAAGGAACGACCTTGCAAGTACTGACCATGATACAAAAGTGGGAATTGATGAAGTGGCATGTAATGGGAAGCTAAGTTGTTTTTATGAAGTAAATAGGAAGCTTGTTTAACAAGCTATCTTATGCTTGCTAAGCCTAAACTCATACCTTCTAGCATACCTGATATGAATGAGTCGCGTGATTAGTTATGGAAGGATAAGGAAGTGGTTGAGGCAATTAATGGTTGTTGATGGATTGGTATTTTGGAGAAGAAAAAGGCCAATTAGATGACTTGAAAACGTGATATTTCGGTTTTCCCCCTCATAATGGGAACTACGGACTATATATTTTTTCTGCGGGAAGGCCATAGGAACCCTAAGGAGATTGGTCGAGGATACCACAAATGGAGAATAGAGACACGACACTCAACAAGAAGAGTGTGGTATCAAATATAGAAGTAACACACACACGAGAGCTGAGAAAATAAAATATGAATCGGATTCATGAGCAGTAGACTCATAGAGAATAGTCGCTGAGAACAATGGAGTTTGAGATCAGAGATTGAGAAAAAGTGAGAGGTTTCCTTGAAGAAAACAGGAAACTCATCCAACCTGAGAGTGATCACCCTAAAGTAGAGAATCCCTAAATCTAGACTAGAGAAATAATGGACTACAGTTTGGTGCTTACTGGATAGAAACCGACACTGGTAAGGGGATGTCCCTGATGGACTTTTTAGCTGAGAGGGGACTCCTTTGTGTAGAGGAAATCTAGTTGAGAAACCACTTGATAAAATTGTAGGGTTCCTGAGCTCAGTGGAAAGGGGGTAACTTATATTTTTGTTAGTGGAGGAAGGTGTTAGCGTCGGAAGTCACTCCTGGATTGCTAGCAGGAGCAGAGCCCGACGCCCATCAGTTTTATGTCACAGTGGTTTTTTGTGGGTGATCAAATGGACAGAGACTTGGGGAAATGTCACTCTAACTCAGAGACTGGGTCCGACATGTATGAAACAAAAGAGGTCTTGATCTAACTTCAATCAGTGAGTTGATTAAAGGGTGAACAGATGGAATACTTGATAAGAAGAGTGAATAAACTAATTTGGGTGACAGGCTTTCAACAATTTGTAGGAGAAAAACCCTGAATGCGAGATCCTCAGGTTTAGGGTTTCCAAATACTGAAGAAGGGACTTGACTGGATTCTCCAATTCCAAGTCGTCCAGCGTTAATAAAGTCACAAGGATGGACTAGAGGCAATGCGACTGTCACAGTGATCAAATTCTACATCATCCTACAATGGTTGCAACTCGACTGGATTCTCCAATTCCGAGCAGCTCTAACACAGTTTGAAAAAACACATGAAAGGAATTGACATTCATAAGGCAATAAGTCTCAAGAGTTTATACATAACTAGAGATAACAGTGATTCATTAAAGATTTACAGCCGGGAGCTCTACTCTACCATCGATCGATTACAAAATGGCAAAAATGCCTACATATAGCCCAAAACAAAATAGCAGCGGAAACAAGAAGCTGCATTAAAAACTTTGTGTCTGCATGTCTTCTGACAGCCTGCGCATGCAGACTCTGGATGATCGTGCACTTATGAAAGACGCAATGGGACTCCTGACTGTCCTGTAGTGATTTGGCTGATGCAATCTCTGTCAGAAAGGACTATTAGTCTGCTTGTACGCTTGTTCCTTTCCTGGCCTTCTATTTATGGAAGAAGTCGACACGCAACCACCTTCACGGCAATAATAAATGCTTCCTTAGAATTGGGAATGGCCTTGGTCAACTCTTCCCTCTGGGACGTGGAAGACCCCTCGCGCTACCAACTGGAATAGTTGGACAGTATAATGGATAAGGCATGGAGGAACTGGCACGCTTGATGTGGAAGGGGAAAGGGAGGTGATGGTGTCAACACTGTGAGGGTGAGATGAGAGGTGATGAGGTGGTAGAAGATAAGAGGGTCTAAGGAAGGGTGTGGTAGCGAAAGGTTGTCATGGAAGGGAGCGGGACACACGGAAGGGGACGAGGAAGCTCGGAAGGTGAGTGGATGATGAGATGGGGGGAGAGACCACATGGACCAGAAGAGGGAAGGTGGACAGATGTCGAAGGATGAGGAAGGGATAAAGGGAGCGAGCCTCATCGCACGGCCAGGAGGAGAACAGATGGCAAGGGGAAGGATGGTACAAAAGATGACACGACAAAAAAGGGGCCCATGTTGGTTAGACATAGCGCAGCTGAGAAGGATGGGATCGCGTGAGTGTCGTTGATCTGAGCGCTTAGATCTCGGCTGTTGGGAAGTTGTGCACCCGATTCCAGACCCCCCCCCCCCCTCTGCTTAAAGGTAGAAAGGCAGGGGGGGTCCGAAATTGCTGTGATTGTCGTTGATCCGGGCGCTCCGATCAGGACCATTGAAGAGATGTGCCCCCAATTCCGGACCCCCCCCCTCGGCTTAAAGGTAGAAAGGCAGGGGGGGTCCGGAATCCTATATGCACCATTGATCCAGGCATGCGAATCTCTGCCGCCCAGACTTGCTTGTCGCTTACCACGGGCGCATTAGCATTCCAAACTTAGGACAAGTGGGTTTTTAACCCATTCCTTTGCATTCTAACCCCCTTACAAGAAATATCACTAACATTTGGCTCCATGGGGGATAGATTCATCCCTATGATGCTCTAAGAGCTCATTCCGCAGCTTCAGTGCCTTGCTGTTGGGCTATGGAGTCATGCTGAAAACATCCCGCTGCTAAAAATACAGGCCGAAAAATAAAAGTAACAAAATAAAGCTACATGCTCAAAGGAGCTTATTTATATACAATCCTAAACTAATAAAATATTTTACATGGGCTAGGTGAAAGAGAACTTCCACCATAGCCATTCAAGAAGCTTCCTGGATAGAAGCTCCTTCCTTGTGTCAATGATCATCAGTAGATGGTGTAGCCGTGACAACAGAACGGTTACACTCATCAACTCCTCCTTACAGGCTGGAGTTGAGATGAAATAGGGCGGCTCCAAGGCATAGGAGAAATGCCACTCCATGTATTTGCTGACAGGGTCATCGAATGAATGGCCATTTCCAAGGAATTAGCGAAATATAGCCTTTTCTGCTACACAGTTGTTCACACATGGACGAATGTCTCTGATATCCACAGGCGGGTGAATAACTGAAGTAGGCCCGCTGATCTCAGGTGGTGGCTGCTCGTTGACTGGCTCTGCGCAGTCTATAAACTGCATCTTCGACTGCTCCTCTGGTTCTTCTGGTACCTCTTCTTGGCTCTCCGAAGGGTCAGAGTCATAATCATCATAGATAGGACCTGTGGGAGAGCCCTGCTTTTCAATTTTCTGCTCAGGGGGGCTGATTTCCTCGCATTGTCTTTCATTTGTGAATAGAGGAGAAGGCTCTACAGTCTTCTCTTGGAATTTTTGGGTGTCCAGCTCAAAACCTAATTCATAGCTGTCATACACGGGCTGGCTGCTACCCAGGTCATCAATCTGTGATGTGGGGCTCTGCTTCTCCTCAACTAAATAGTCGTTAAAGCTAGGTGAGCACCAGACTTATTCATTTTGCAAAAAATGAACGATCTCGAGATCCTCCTTTTCAATCCCGAATGTAAATACATCATGGGAAATCTCGTGAAGAAAAAGAGAACAGTCCTCTTCCCCAACTACCACTTCATCGCTTTGATTTGAGACAGCAAGCTCATCGGGGACAGATGTTAATTCTCTTACGGGATCTTCAATATTCTCCTCGAGAGAGCCATCTAGAACATCTACCTTAGAGACTGGAAAATCCTCCCCATTGTCCTCAGATTTTAACCTTGCATGTTGGGCAATGAGAGATATCATTAGTTCACTTAGAGCAACCTCCTCCCCCAGTATTTTATCCTTACATCCCTCATCAGACATAATCATATCTGGGAGGATTTCTTCTACTTGGCTCTCCCATGGGTCAGATTCACAATGACCATAAACAGGCCCCGTGGGGAATCTTTTTCCATAATCGCCCTCAGTAGAGCTACTAAGGGCCTCTACTTTAAAGGATGGGAAATCCTCAGTGTATTGTTTAGCTTCCCACCTGTCAAATCTGGCAGTGAGAGATTTTATCAGTTCCATAACTCCACCCGAAGTGTCTCCTTCCTCCCTGGGATATTCATAATCATTCATTGTAGAGATACCAAAATCATCTTCTTCAAAGGGTGGAAAATTCGCTGCACATCGCTCAGCTTCCCACCTATCCAGTTGGGCAGAGAGATATTTTATCAATTCCATAACTTCGCCTGAAGCAGACGAATGGGGAGGAGAAATGACTGATTCCTGATCTAGGTCATCAGGATCCTCCTCACAGCTTACGTCATAAACAACTTTCTCTTGTATAGATTTGTGGTATCCCTCACAACAATTATGAAAAATTAACTCAGGGGGGTACAGCCTCTGACAATAGGCGGTGAAAGCTACATGGAATCCATGGAGTGAAGAAATGCTAGCAGGGGGTAAAGAATGGTACCATTTACGCGCATCCTCTCCTAATGAGAACATGAACATCTTCAGTAACACATCCTCATGATGTATCTCCCACTGACGTATGAGTTCATGAAACTCACTGAGGTGCTGAGTAGGTTTGTCCTCTTCACGCTCTCTAAATCTGGGCAAATAATCGCCCCATTCATCCATAGAGGGGACAACATTAGGAAAACCACGAATAGTAGAAAAATTAAACAAAGCAAACCTTCGAGCCAGGATTTCCTCCATATCGAACTAGTGGAGTCGCCAATTGATCGTCGAATCATGGAGTCACCAGGTGAAAGATGTGCAGCTTCAAATATGCCTGGTCCTTGTTCACCATCAAAGGCCAGATCTTAACATTATCGTTACCCCAAGAAACTTCTCAGGATGAGAAAGCAGCCGCTGAAACCTTCTCGAGAAAGCTCCTCTGGGTCATCTTTCAGGTGTGCCAACAATGGCCACAACTGAAATAGTAAAGTGGAAACAATGGAGTCGCCACAGTGGAGTCGCCAGGTGCACAGTAGCAATCTGAATAATTCTGATTTCTGATGCACCTTCAGAATATGTTGATCATTGTCGTTCTGCCCAGGGAAAATCTTCAAATTCATCCCCGGAAACGACGCCAGAAATGTTAGCGTCGGAAGTCACTCCTGGATTGCTAGTAGGAGCAGAGCCCGACGCCCATCAATTTTATGTCACAGTGGTTTTTTGTGGGTGATAAAATTGACATAGACTCAGGGAAATGTCATTCTAACTTAGAGACTGGGTCCGACATGTATGAAACAAAAGAGTTCTTGATCTAAATTCAATCAGTGAGTTGATTAAAGGGTGAACATATGGAAGACTTGATAAGAAGAGTGAACAAACTACTTCGGGCGATAGGCTTTCAACAATTTGTAGGAGAAAAACCCCGAATGTGAGATCCTCAGGTTCAGGGTTTTGAAATACTGAAGAAGGGACTTGACTGGATTCTCCAATTCCAAGTCGGTCAGCGTTAAGAAAGTCACAGGGACGTATTAGAGGCAATGCGACTTTCACAGTGATCAAATTCTACATCATCCTACAACGGTTGCAACTTGACTGGATTCTCCAATTTCGAGCAGCTCTAACACAGTTTGAACAAAGACATGAAAGGAACTGACATTCATAAGGAAAGAAGTCTCAAGAGTTCATACATAACCAGAGATAACAGTGCTCCATTAAAGCTTTACAACTGAGAGCTCTGCTCTACCATCGATCGATTACAAAATGGCAAAAATGCCTACATATAGCCCAAAACAAAACAACAGCGGAAACGAGAAGCTGCATTAAAAACTTTGTGTCTTCATGTCTTCTGATAGCCTGTGCATGCAGACTCTGGATGATCGTTCACTTATGACAGATGCAATGGGACTCCTAACTGTCCTACAATGATTCGTCAGTTGCAATATCTTTCAGGAAGGACTATCAGTCTGCTTGTACGCTTGGTCCTTTCCTGGCCTTCTATTTATGGAAGAAGTCGACGCGCAACCACCTTCACGACAATAATAATTGCTTCCTTGGGATTGGGAATGACCTTGGTCAACTTTTCCCTCTAGGACGTGGAAGACCCCTCGTGCTGCCACCTAGAACAGTTGGACAGTATGATGGATAAGGCATGGAGGAACTGGCACGCTTGACGTGGAAGGGGAAAGGGAGGTGATGGCGTCAACACTGTGAGGGTGAGATGAGAGGTGATGAGGTGGTAGAAGATAAGAGGGTCTAAGGAAGGGTGTGGTAGAGAAAGGTTGTCATGGAAGGGAGCGAGACACATGGTAGGGGACGAGGAAGCTTGGAAGGTGAGTGGATGATGAGATCGGGGGAGGGACCACATGGACCAGAAAAGGGAAGGTGGACAGATGTCGAAGGATGAGGAAGGGCTAAAGCAAGCGAGCCTCATCACACGGCCAGGAGGAGAACAGATGGCAAGGGGAAGGATGGTACAAAAGATGACACAACAGAAAAGGGGCCCACATTGGTTAGACATAGCGCAGCTGAGAAGGATGGGATCGCGCGAGCGCCATTGATCTGGGCGCTTAGATCTCGGCCGTTGGGAAGCTGTGCACCCGATTCCGGACCCCCCCCCCTATGTTTAAAGCTATAAAGGCAGGGGGGTTCCGAAATTGCTGTGATCGCCATTGATCAGGGTGGTCCGATCAGGAC
>ML799686.1:183337-209699 GCA_009831015.1 Picea engelmannii
TTACTTCCCTTGAACAAAAACTATTGATTATTTCTCATATATTGTGCATGGTGTATTGTGGTGTATTGGTGTAACTCTTATACTATTGTTTATTTATAATTGGATATAATTGAATGGTTCAAGTATAAGTTGAAAAATGTTTTTAAATTGTACTTGATACTGATTCACCCCCCTCTCAGTATCAAAAAGAACCTCAAAAATATACAACCAGGTCCTAACAGAGTTGACACTTCGAGGTGAAGTATCAGAAACGTTGTCTGAACCTTGTCCTGAAACCTCAACAATGGCTTTAGACGCTTTTCGCGGGGACATGGTGGGGGATTCTACTTTATCTCTCCTGCTATAACAATATGTATACATACAGAAATTAGTTCGCTCTAGAAAGGTTTGCTATGCGTAGAATAGAAATGAAATTTGTGACAACAAATAAAATATCCATGCCTTCGACCATTTAAAACTAGGTCGTCCTTAGGAACAGAACGGTCAAATCGTTCTTAAATATGAATTTAGCAATAAAAATCTAATCCTTACTTGTCATTTCGCCTCATTTCTAATTAATGTCCTAGATTTTGACAGTTCGTAATCCAAGCTGGTGCAAGGAAATTTTAAAATTTCTTCGGAGACTGTGCACATTAATTTTTGTATTAAAACACTGGAAATGCCAGCTTAGTTTAATTAATCATGCCTTTTTAACTGTTAATTAATCTTTCGACATTCACCTCATCGGGAGCTTTTTCTTTAACCCTTTGGGCCTCTAAGACCCGAGATTGCGATAATTAGTTTGGTCAATAAAAAACGTAACCAGGATTAAGCTTTTAATTAATTACATTTTTTTTTTATATCGTGACTTCGCGACTCAGGGTTTCGAAGGTATAGCTTCCGGGAGGCTCGTATGTTGAGTTGTGAAATCGCGAGATCACGATGATATGATCTAATTAAAATGGAAGATAAAACCGAATTAAGTGTTTAATTAATTACGTTTTCATTTATGTCGCGACTTCGCGACTCGGGGCTTCGAAGGTATAGCTTCCGGGAGGCTCGTATGCTGATTTGTGAATTCCTGATAGAGCTTAACCATGGTTAAGATTTTTACCTTTAACATTAACCTGGGTTACTAAAACAAAAATCTCGCGGTTTTGGCTGTCGGGGTTATGACGGTAAGACCTTTGGAGCTAGCAAATGCTGAGACACGAAATCCCAATGATGCTTAACCGTGGTTTAGAGTATCTTTACTCTTAGTACTGATCTGGGTAAACTTTTTTAAGACTATTTTTCCATTTTTCCCCTGGGGACTTGTAAACTATGTGATCTACAACCTCCAACATGCGACATCCTGAGGTAAAAAAGGAGAGACTCGTTTAAACGATAAAAAAAAAAATCATGCCTTGAGAGTATGATAGCCATCTTTGCTTTCGTGATGAGACTTCTGATATTTCGGGGAAGATAAAGGAAAATACCAAAACCAACTTTCGATTTCCAGCATTTAAGATATAAAATTTTAAAAAGGCTAAAAAAGAAAGGCGGCTCTGACAGTTGGCACACTTATTTATATGAGAGCAGGGGTGAATCAATATAAGGTTCCATTTGTTTTATTACTAAACTGCACTTTATCAATTCATTACTTTACCAACCATAAGAAATCATCAAGAAATGTATATAAATATGCAATGCATAGTACACAAAGATTTAACATGGAAACCCAAATGAGAGAAAACCACAAAAAAACTTGTATTTAACTATATTTATTGGCAACAACCTGTTACAGACACCAATCTGTTTGTTTGAACACCAACTCAGCAACACTTGTAGGCAACAACCTATAGTTACAATATTTCCAGGCACCAACTATAACACCTTGTTTTCCCCCAAGACTATAATTATGCTAAGACTTCATATAAGTATGTTTATGAAGCATGTAATTATGTTTTTATTTAATGAAAACACCAAAAAACCTTTGACTGAGAGGGAACGATCTTGCAAGTACTGGCCATGATACACAAGTGGGAATTAATGAAGTAGGGATTGATGAAGTGGCATGGAATGGGAATCTAATTTGTTTTTATGAAGTAAACAAGAAGCTTGTTTAACAAGCTATCTTATGGTTGCTAAGCCTAAACTCATACCTTCTAGCATACCTGATATGAATGAGTCACATGATTAGTTATGGAAGGATAAGGAAGTGGTTGAGGCAATTAATGGTTGTTGATGGATTGGTATTTTGTTGAAGAAAAAGGCCAATTAGATGAATTCAAAACGTAAGAATTCAGTTTTCCCCCTCATAATGGGAACTACGGATTACAAGTTTTTTTTGCGGGAAGTCCATGGGAACCCTAAGGAGATCGGTCAAGGAGACCACAAATGGACAAGAGAGACCAGACACTCAACAAGAAGGGTGTGGTATAAAATATAGAAGTAACACACACACGAGAGATGAGAAAATAAAATATGAATCGGATTCATGAGCAGTAGACTCATAGAGAATAGTCATTGAGAACAGAGGAGTTTGAGATCACAGATTGAGAAAAAGTGAGAGGTTTCCTTGAAGAAAATAGGAAACTCATCCAACTTGAGAGTGATCACCCTGAAGTAGAGAATCCTTGAATCTAGACTAGATAAATAATGGACTACAGTATGGTGCTTACTGGATAGAAACCGACACTAGTAAGGGACGTCCCTGACGAACCTTTTAGCTGAGAGGGGACTCCTTTGTGTAGAGGAAATCTAGTTGAGAAACCACTTGATAAAATTGTACAGTTCCTCATCTCAGTGGAAAGGGGGTAACTTCTATTGTTGTTAGTGGAGGAAGGAAAGTAACCTTCTTGGATCATCTGAGTTGGAAGCTGGATGAATCATTTCCCTTGTGGTATCATGGCTTGACACAGGGGTGGCATACTATAGGAAGGCACTTTGCAATGTGGCCAAGGGTTGAGAAGAAAGGCATCCTCTCTCAATCAGTAGAAATTGGAAATTTCCCTAGTCAGATAAGTGTATAACTTGTTTTATTCAAATTGTGTATGAATTATGCATGTATGTGTGTAATTGTATGGTTAATGGGAAATGTAAATGCTTGTAATTGACACAAGGAATATCTGAATGGTTGGTATGAGTTGATGATACCTTGTTATCTTATCAAACCATGAGCTCATTTAAGTGTGGATAGTTTTTTCCGTCATAATCTTGTGGCTTTATAGGAAAGCTTGCAGGACATGGAGAAAAACATCATTTAACCACTAATGTGGGTGTCTTATTTGTTGGGGAGATCCCTGTGAGGAATAGAGAACCCTAAATCTTGAGGAGGTTCAAATGTTTTCTAGAAATCTTGCAAGAAATGTAAGAACTAACTTTTGATCAATATTAGTCGGTCTTGATAATCTTAGAGTAGGCATATAACTCCCTGAGGACCGATAAAGTCTTGTAGAAACCATGAATTTGGCCAAGTTAATAACATGGGTATTGACTAGTAAGGAAATCATTTGATCCATTTCGAGAGATTACAGTTGTTGACTCAACTAGATGAGTAAATCTCAACCCTTTTTCAGGAGGGGAATTATCATCGTGATTTACTGAGTTACAGGACATAAGAGAAGTCTAAAAACAACGATGAGATTCTAGAGACGAGATTTAGAATGTTGTTCTCGATGCATCATCGTCGAAGTATAGAAGGTTGTTAAGACAATGTGTTGGCCAAAAGTGTTGATGACAATAAAGTCTTGAGAAATAATAATAGTCATTGATCAACACATAGGAGAGAGAGAATATCTCCATCGTGGATGCGTGGTAGGTTCCTTTTGGCACAGTGCACTTGAATGTTGCAATTGGAATTGGTCCTGGTTTTTTTAGCAAGCAAACCAAGAGTTAAAACCAATCCTAGAGCATAATCATTAGTTTTTTCCTATTGATGATTAGAAGAAGAGAAGGTTTGCACTTAGAATTGCATAGAGAACAAAGTTTTTCTTTCATCCTTGTTCGCCAGTGATTGTAGATTATAGACACATTAAATTATTTTTTTTGCTGTTGGTGTTGTTCTAGAGTCTGTACTTAAGGCTTAGAAGTATAGCGTCTAGGCATCCAAAAGTGTGTAAGGGGTAGAAAAGGAAGAAATGTCAACCTTCGGCAAGGGAAGCTAGGGATGATTTCTAGGTTGTTGTCTAGCTTCCAACTGTTCATGGATGTTTATGTCCCTTTCAATCATTGCCCACGAACGTTCAAGTTCCACTCGGGTAATGGTTGTTTTAAGAATAGTATCAAAAATATTCAAGGAAATATGTGTTTGATCTGATAGTCCAGGTTCAATATTAGGCTGTCTTGTCACAAGGACAGTCATAGAGGAATAGAATGATAATAAAATCTCAATACTTTTTTAGATGTTGTCTCGATTTCGGTCGTATAAAGGAGAGTTTATAGCTCTAGCAGTGAAAACAGGGTGCAAACCAAAGGCCCTTTCCCGTAACTGAGTTATATTTTAATAAATGTGTTTGAGGTGTAAGAAAACATTAAGCTATCTATCATGTAAGGCTCCTATCAAGGGAGAATCTCACTTATAAAAAAAAGAAGAAAAATATAAAGAAATAACCTGATGAAGCATAAAACATATATATAAATATAAAATGTTCACTGGTCTTATACCTGCTAATAACCGGTACAGAGGAAAAATGGTAAACAACATAGGAAACTAAAATTCATTCACTATAGTAGAGGTTGTACTAAATTATAGTGAAGCATTCATCATATACATATATGAAATGAAATGAAATATGAAATATAAGGAAACAAAATCATAGAACAGTCGTGATGAAATTGAGAATCTTCGGATTTGCTTTATATTAACTCTCGAGGGAGAAAAATCTCTATTACAATCGACCCAAAAAGGTCCAGCCCTGTTCCTTCTTTCTATTGTATATTTATAGAGATTTACATATGATGGAATCTCAATTTTTCCAGGATTTTCAGTCACAACAAGAAGGAGATCAATCGTTTCATTTCTTTATCTCTGTCTTTATTTAGTACCAGAAGCCTGCCCTTTCGCATGCTCGGTACAAGTGACACATTTCTCCACTAGCCGAGATATCAACCTAGAAGGCTCCGCTTGACAATTGGCCTCAAAAATATAACAATCTCTGACTAATTGTGGTAACCTTTATTCCATCTGTCGGTCTAGGGTGTCGATGGTGCACAATCGCACACTTGGTTTAAATATCCATTTATCTATTTGAACTATGTCTTCCTAAGTTACTTGTGAGACTTCGGCCAAATCTCTTTCTTCTTTCTCATTTATATCAAGGGAGAATTTTTCTATATTCATTTGGTTTAGTGTCTCAACATTGCTCTCACTCTCAATTCCTAACAGACCTCCATCTATAGAACCAAAGGCCTCTTCCCAGGATTTCCTTATCCTCTTGGCTTGCAATTTTCCTTCTGATATGCTGTGTTCCCATTCTTTCAACAAAATATTACCTGGGGTCTGTTCCGAAATGGAAAACTCGGAACTATTTGTCGATTCCCTGTTTGTTGTAGCTCTTATAGCCTCTTGAAATGCAACCCAAGATGCTCCAGCTTCTCTCTCTCTGACAAACAAGTTTTCCAATACTCGTTCAACAAGCAGGAAGTTGTCTCAAACCGTCTCTACCTTGGCATGTAAACTTCACTGGGTTACAGAAACTCTGCTCCGAATCTCCATGGCTTGGGACTGGAATATCCCAATATTTATAACTTGGATTTCGGCGAACTCTAATATAACCTGTAGCTTCTCAATCAAGTCTCTTTGCTGGCCTACCTGTATTTGACTGGTCTGAGCTACCAGCTCTGCTTGTTCGAGTTTAGCTTTGAGCAGCTCAATTTCTTTTTTATCGGCCATTCTTTCTTGCTCTATTCCC
The DNA here is from genome assembly GCA_009831015.1 of Picea engelmannii. Classification (NCBI taxonomy): domain Eukaryota; kingdom Viridiplantae; phylum Streptophyta; class Pinopsida; order Pinales; family Pinaceae; genus Picea; species Picea engelmannii. The sequence goes on from ML799686.1 coordinate 189,211, forward strand.
GTGTTTGCCTGGTCCATGGCACCTTCCTCTGTTGTGGCTAGTTTGGCTTCTAAGGTTTTGATGAGGCGATATTTTCGCTTCACCTGATTTTTCAAAACCCCGACTGAAAATTGGTTTGTCGTAGCAAATGCCCCTAATGTCCCAACTATTTTTGTCGCAAAATCTTATTTCTTCTTATCTTTCCCGTCGGTCAACACCTTAAATTTCTTGGCCATTGATCCTACTTCTTGATAGAATTCTCTTTTTACCACAAATTTTCTCTTTTTATAAAAAAAGAACTCATTTGGAGGGAGCTCTTCCATCCTTATAGGTCTCAATTCTTCATTGAAAATCCACCCTGTGTCTATGTTCCCTTGAGTTGACTGTAAGGGAGTAATGGAGGTGATGGGATCTCCGATTTGCTTAGCTGATTTTCCTGGAGTGGCAACTGCAATCTGCATTTTCGGCAGATCGAGAGTCTTCATTTCTAGTTTCGGGCTCCTAGTTTGCTCTTCCCTGTCCTAGTGATCTTCTTGTCTGGGTGCTGAATCTTTTGAGCCTTCAGCTTCTTTTTGTTGCACCTCTATTGTTATTGGATTCTCACCTCGTAATACCGGGGGAGGACAACTACGTCGATGTTCTTGGAATTTTAAAACATTGGCCCTTTCTTTAGGTGCCAGGGCTTGTATCTAAGCCAAAACCTCGGCATAAGATCTCGTGCCTTGGAAAATGTCATCCGAGGGCGCGTTTTCATGCTCAAACATTTTAAGCCCGAAATTGGCTAAGTGGTTACTTACGACCCTATGTGGATCGTGCTTCTTGAATTCAACATGAACCAATTTCAAGTCTTCCAGGGTTGTTGCCTCAACTTTAGCATGCCCGAAATCTAACAAAGAATAGGAATTTAAATGAATAGGAAAAGGTGGTTGTACCTTCTTAGAATATCCGTTAAGTTCCTTTCTTATGCCACCAATTACGGTTTTCCTGGCAATCTCACGACAAGCCAGCCTATCAGGTATGAATATTGGTAATGCATTCAGAGGAACAAAAGCGCTGAAAACCCTGAGATATGAAAATTCTACTTCCACATACCAATCGGCTATACTGCTCAGATTTACCGCGATACTGTCTAAGATCCTGGGTGGTGGGTGACAGAAGATAGTGACATGCAGCGGTACCATTACCCAGTTGAAGATTTCATACACAAAATCTGAAGCTTTGTCTTCCCATAGCTTTGAATGGTAGACGTGGATGGGCTCAACCTCGGATGGAGTCCAACTCCAACTCATTAAGGGAAAAGGCGTCAAAAAACACACGGCGTCCATGATATACGTGGACATAAAGAATAAAGAAATCTTTCTGCTCTCCTTCTATGCTCGAGACTCTGTAACTCGACTGGTCAAACTATCGAATAGTAGTTTATCCCAATCGAAGGAACAACCTTCGGTGACCGAATGAATTAGAAGCACCCACTGAAGGAAAAAATGTGTGGTGTCCTCTCTCCCATATAATTGGCAGGTCATCATAGCCACATATTTGAACTGTGGCTCTAGAGAAGATATTGAATTTATACCATTATTGTCCGCCCTGAACTTCGCAGGGTGTGAAACCCAATCTTTGATTAAACCAGACATACTCTTGTCGTATTTCACACATTCCTTCTATTTAAAATTCTCCAAGAATTCAGCATTGTATGTAAGGTCTGACACGGTTGGCAACTTGTACATATCCTATAATTGTTCGGGTCTGAAAGTTCCAATGGTGACCCTCTACTCATTGACGATGGTTCTGGTTGGTATATCTACATGGTCTAATGCCCACTGGACCATATTGTAGTAAGGGAGAAAACGTGGCCTAGCCGCTACTTTATGCATTTGAGCCTAGACGATGATCTTATATTTGGTGATCAGGTCGTCTTTTTCATTGTCACTGGAATCATTTGAAGCATCTACCAATTCGGACTGTAGAACCTCAGAAATATACGACCAGGTCCTGACAGAGTCGACACTTCGAGGTGAAGTATCAGAAACGTTGTCTGAACCTTGTCCTGAAACCTCAATAGTGGCTTTAGACGCTTTTCGCGGGGCCATGGTGGGGGATTCTACTTTATCTCTCCTGTGATAACAATATGTATACATACATAAATTAGTTCGCTCTAGAAAGGTTTTCTATGCGTAGAATAGAAATGAAATTTGTGACAACAAATAAAAGATCCATGCCTTCGACCATTTAAAACTAGGTCGCCCTTAGGAACAGAACGGTCAAATCATTCTTAAATATGAATTTAGCAATAAAAATCAAATCCTTACTTGTCAATTCACCTCATTTCTAATTAATGTCCTAGATTTTGACAGTGCGTAATGCAAGCTAGCGCAAGGAAATTTTAAAATTTCTTCGGAGACTGTGCACATTAATTTTCGTATTAAAACACTGGAAATGTGAGATTAGTTTAATTAATCAGGCCTTTTTAACTGTTAATTAATCTTTCGTCATTTGCCTCATCGGGAGCTTTCGCTTTAACCCTTTGAGCCTCTAAGAGTCGAGATTGCGATAATTAGTTTGGTTAATAAAAACGTAACCAGGATTAAGCTTTTAATTAATTACATTTTTTTTTTATATCGCGACTTCATGACTCAGGGTTTTGAAGGTATAGCTTCTGAGAGGCTCGTATGATGAGTTGTGAAATCGTGAGATCGTGATACTATGATCTAATTAAAATGGAATATAAAACCGGATTAAGTGTTTAATTAATTACGTTTTCATTTATGTTGCGACTTCGCAACTCGGGGCTTCAAAGGTATAGCTTCTGAGAGGCTCGTATGCTGAGTTGTGAATTCCTGACAGAGCTTAACCATGGTTAATCATTTTACCTTTAACATTAACCTAGGTTACTAAAACAAAAATCTCACGGTTTCGGCTGTCGAGGTTATGATGGTAAGACCTTTGGAGCTAGCAAATGCCGAGACACGAAATCTCGATCATGCTTAACCGTGGTTTAGAGTATCTTTACTCTCGGTACTGATCTGGGTAAACTTTTTTAAGACTATTTCGCCGTTTCACCCCTCGGGACTTGTAAACTATGTGATATACAACCTCCAACACACGACATCCTGAGGTAAAAAAGGAGAGACTCGTTTAAATGATAAAAAAAAAAAATCATGCCTTGAGTGTATGATAGCCATCATTGCTTTCGTGATGAGACTTCTGAGATTTCGGGGAAGATAAAGGAAAATACCAAAACCAACTTTCGATTTTAGGCATTTAAGATATAAAATTTAAAAAAGGCTAAAAAACAAAGGCGGCTCCGACAGTTGGCACACTTATTTATATGAGAGCAGGGGTGAATCAATATAAGGTTCCATTTCTTTTCTTACTAAACTGCACTTTATCAATTCATTACTTTACCAACCATAAGAAATCATCAAGAAATGTATATAGATATGCAATGCATAGTACACAAAGATTTAACATGGAAACCCAAATGAGAGAAGACCACAAAAAAACTTGTATTCAACTATATTTATTGGCAACAACCTGTTATAGACACCAATCTGTTTGTTTGAACACCAACTCAACAACACTTGTAGGCAACAACCTATAATTACAATATTTCTAGGCACCAACTATAACACCTTGTTTTTCCCCAAGACTATAATTATGCTAAGACTTCATATAAGTATGTTTATGAAGCATGTAATTATGTTTTTATTTAATGAAAACACCAAAAAACATTTGATTGAGAGGGAACGACCTTGCAAGTACTGGCCATGATACACAAGTGGGAATTAATGAAGTAGGGATTGATGAAGTGGCATGGAATGGGAAGCTAATTTGTTTTTATGAAGTAAACAAGAAGCTTGTTTAACAAGCTATCTTATGCTTGCTAAGCCTAAACTCATACCTTCTAGCATACTTGATCTGAATGAGTCACATGATTAGTTATGGAAGGATAAGGAAGTGGTTGAGGAAATTAATGGTTGTTGATGGATTGGTATTTTGGAGAAGAAAAAGGCTAATCAGATGACTTGAAAACATGAGATTTTGGTTTTCCCCCTCATAATGGGAACTACAGACTACAGGTGTTTTCTGTGGGAAGGCCATGGGAACCCTAAGGAGATCGGTCAAGGAGACCACAAATGGACAAGAGAGACCAGACACTCAACAAGAAGGGTGTGGTATCAAATATAGAAGTAACACACACACGAGAGCTAAGAAAATAAAATATGAATCGGATTCATGAGCAGTAGACTCATAGAGAATAACCGCTGAGAATAGAGGAGTTTGAGATCGCAGATTGAGAAAAAATGAGAGGTTTCCTTGAAGAAAATAGGAAACTCATCCAACTTGAGAGTGATCACCCTGAAGTAGAGAATCCTTGAATCTAGACTAGAAAAATAATGGACTACAGTTTGGTGCTTACTAGATAGAAACCAACACTGTTAAGTGGAGGTCCCTGACGGACTTTTTAGCTGAGAGGGGACTCCTTTGTGTAGAGGAAATCTAGTTGAGAAACCACTTGATAAAATTGTACAGTTCCTCAGCTTAGTGGAAAGGGGGTAACTTCTATTGTTGTTAGTGGAGGAAGGAGAGTAACCTTCTTGGATCATCTGAGTTGGAAGCCAGATGAATCATTTCCCTTGTGGTATCATGGCTTGGCATTGGGGTAGCATACTATAGGAAGGCACTCTGCAGTGTGGCCAAGGGTTGAGAGGAAAGGCATCCTCTCTCAATTAGTCAAAATTGGAAATTTACCTAGTCAGATAAGTGTATAACTTGTTTTATTCAAATTGTGTACGAATTATGTATGTATGTGTGTAATTGTATGGTTAATGGGAAATGTAAATGATTGTAATTGATAAAAGGAATATCTAAATGGTTGGTATGAGTTGATGATACCTTGTTATCTTATCAAACCGTGAGCTCATTTAAGTGTGGATAGTTTTTTCCCTCATAATCTTGTGGATTTATAGGAAATCTTGTAGGACATGGACAAAAACATCATTTAACCACTGACATGGGTGTCTTATTGGTTGGGGAGATCCCTGTTAGGAATAGAGAACCCTAAATCCTGAGGAGGTTCGAATATTTTCTAGAAATCTTGCAAGATATGTAAGAACTACCTTTTGATCAATATTAGTCTGTCTTGATAGTCTTAGAGTAGGAATATAACTCCCTGAGGATCGATAAAGTCTTGAAGAAACCATGAATTTGGCCAAGTTCCTATGACGGGTATTAACTAGTAAGGAAATCATGTGATGCATTTTGAGAGATTACAATTGTTGATTCAACTGGATGAGTAAATATCAACCCTTCTTCAGGAGGGTAATTATTATCGGGATTGACTGAGTTACAGGACTTAAGAGAAGTCCGAAAACGAAGATGAGATTCTATAGACGAGATCTGGAACATTGTTCTCGATGCATAATCATCGAATTATGGAAGGTCATTAAGATAATGTGTTGGCCAAAAGTGTCGATGAAAATAAAGGCTTGAGAAATAATAATAGTCATTGATCAACACATAGGAGAGAGACAATATCTCCATCGTGGATGCGTGGTAGGTTCCTGTTGGCACAGTGCACTTGAATGTTGCAATTGGAATTGGTCCTGTTTTTTTTAGCAAGGAAACCAAGAGTTAAAACCAATCCTAGAGCATAATCATTATTTTTTGCCTATTGATGATTATAAGAAGAGAAGGTTTGCACTTAGAATTGCATAGAGAACAAAGTTTTTCTTTCATTCTTGTTTGCCAGTGATTGTAGATTATAGACGCATTAAATTATTTTTTTGTTGTTGGCACACTTATTTATATGAGAGAAAGGGGGAATCAATATAAGGTTCCATTTGTTTTCTTACTAAACTGTAATTTATCACTTCATTACTTTACCAACCATAAGAAATCATCAAGAAATGTATATAGATATGCAATGCATAGTACACAAAGATTTAACATGGAAACCCAAATGGGAGAAAACCACAAAAAAACGTGCATTCAACTATATTTATTGGCAACAACATGTTACAAACACCAATCTGTTTGTTTGAGCACCAACTCAGCAACACTTGTAGGCAACAACCTATAGTTACAATATTTCCAGGCACCAACTATAACACCTTGTTTTCCCCCAAGACTGTAATTATGCAAAGACTTCATATAAGTATGCTTATGAAGCATGTAATTATGTTTTTATTTAATGAAACCACCAAAAAACCGTTGACTGAGAGGGAATGACCTTGCAAGTACTGGCCATGATACACAAGTGGGAATTGATGAAGTGGCATGGAATGGAAAGCTAAGTTGTTTTTATGAAGTAAACAGGAAGCTTGTTTAACAAGCTATCTTATGCTTGCCAAGCCTAAACTCATAACTTCTAGCATACCTGATATGAATGAGTCACGTGGTTAGTTATGGAAGGATAAGGAAGTGGTTGAGGAAATTAATGGTTGTTGATGGATTGGTATTTGGGAGAAGAAAAAGTCCAATTACATGACTTGAAAACATGAGATTTCGGTTTTCCCCCTCATAATGGGAACTAGCGACTATAGGTTTTTTCTACGGGAAGGCCATGGGAACCCTAAGGAGATCGGTCGAGGAGACCACAAATGGACAAGAGATACCAGACACTCAACAAGAAGGGTGTGGTATCAAATATAGAAGTAACACACACACGAGAGCTGAGAAAATAAAATATGAATCAGATTCATGAGGAGTAGACTCATAGAGAATAGCCACTGAGAACAGAGGAGTTTGAGATCACAGATTCAGAAAACGTGAGAGGTTTCCTTGAAGAAAATAAGAAACTCATCCAACTTGGGAGTGATCACCCTGAAGTAGAGAATCCTTGAATCTAGACTAGAGAAATAATGGACTACAGTTTGGTGCTTACTGGATAGAAACCGACACTGTTAAGGGGAGGTCCCTGATGGAATTTTTAGCAGAGAGGGGACTCCTTTGTGTAGAGGAAATCTAGTTGAGAAACCACTTGATAAAATTGTACAGTTCCTCATCTCAGTGGAAACGGGGTAACTTCTATTGTTGTTAGTGGAGGAAGGAGAGTAACCTTCTTGGATCATCTGAGTTGGAAGTCGGATGAATCATTTCCCTTGTGGTATCATGGCTTGGCACAGGGGTGGCATACTATAGGAAGGCAGTTTGTAGTGTGGCCAAGGGTTGAGAGGAAAGGCATCCTCTCTCAATTAGTCGAAATTGGAAATTTCCCTAGTCAGATCAGTGTATAACTTGTTTTATTCAAATTGTGTACGAATTATGTATGTATGTGTGTAATTGTATGGTTAATGGGAAATGTAAATGCTTGTAATTGACAAAAGGAATATTTGAATGGTTGGTATGAGTTGATGATACCTTGTTATCTTATCAAACTGTGAGCTCATTTAAGTGTGGATAGTTTTTCCCCTCATAATGTTGTGGCATTATAGGAAATCTTGCAGGACATGGACAAAAACGTCATTTAACCACTAACGTGGGTGTCTTATTGGTTGGGGAGATCCCTGTGAGGAATAGAGAACCCTAAATCCTGAGGAGGTTCCAATATTTTCTAGAAATATTGCAAGATATGTAAAAACTACCTTTTGATCAATATTAGTCGGTATTGATAGTCTTAGAGTAGGAATATAACTCCCTGAGGACCAATATAGTCTTGAATAAACCATGAATTTGGCAAAGTTCCTAAGATGGGTATTAACTAGCAAGGAAAGCATGTGATGCATTTTGACAGATTACAGTTGTTGACTCAACTAGATGAGTAAATCTCAACCCTTCTTCAAGAGGGGAGTTATCATCGGGATTGAATGAGTTATAGGACTTAAGAGAAGTCTGAAAACGACGATGAGATTCTAGATATGAGATCTGGAATGTTGTTCTCGATGCATCATCGTCGAAGTATAGAAGGTCGTTAAGACAATGTGTTGGCCAAAAGTGTCGATTACAATAAAGGCTTGAAAAATAATAATAGTCGGTGATCAACACATAGGAGAGAGAGAATATCTTCATCGTGGATGCGTGGTAGGTTCCTGTTGGCACAGTGCACTTGAATGTTGCAATTGGAATTGGTCCTGATATTTTTAGCAAGCAAACCAAGAGTTAAAACCAATCCTAGAGCATAATCATTATCTTTTTTCTATTGATGATTAGAAGTAGAGAAAGTTTGCACTTAGAATTTCATAGAGAACAAAGTTTTTCTTTCATCCTTGTTCGCCAGTGATTGTAGATTATAGACGCATTAAATTATTTTTTTGTTGTTGGCACACTTATTTATATGAGAGAAGGGGTGAATCGATTTAAGGTTCCATTTTTTTTCTTACTAAACTGCACTTTATCAATTCATTACTTTACCAACCATAAGAAATCATCAAGAAATGTATATAGATATGCAATGCATAGTACACAAAGATTTAACATGGAAACCCAAATGGGAGAAAACCACAAAAAAACTTGTAGTCAACTATATTTATTGGCAACAACCTATTACAGACACCAATCTATTTGTTTGAGCACCAACTCAGCAACACTTGTAGGCAACAACCTATAGTTACAATATTTCCAGGCACCAAGTATAACACCTTGTTTTCCCCCAAGACTGTAATTATGCTAAGACTTCATATAAGTATGTTTATGAAGCATGTAATTATGTTTTTATTTAATGAAAACACCAAAAAAACGTTGACTGAGAGGGAACGACCTTGCAAGTACTAGCCATGATACACAAGTGGGAATTGATGAAGTGGCATGGAATGGAAAACTAAGTTGTTTTTATGAAGTAAACATGAAGCTTGTTTAACAATCTATCTTATGCTTGCTAATCCTAAACTCATACCTTCTAGTATACTTGATATGAATGAGTCACGTGATTATTTATGGAAGGATAAGGAAGTGGTTGAGGAAATTAAAGTTTGTTGATGGATTGGTATTTTGGAGAAGAAAAAGGCCAATTAGCTGACTTGAAAATGTGAGATTTCGGTTTTCCCCCTCATAATGGGAGCTATGGACTATAGGTTTTTTCTACAGGAAGGCCATGGGAACCCTGAGGAGATCGGTAGAGGAGACCACAAATGGAGAAGAGAGACCAGACACTCAATAAGAAGGGTGTGGTATCAAATATAGAAGTAACACACACATGAGAGCTGAGAAAATAAAATATGAATCGGATTCATGAGCAGTAGACTCATGGAGAATAGCTGCTGAGAATAGGGGAGTTTGAGATCACAGATTGAGAAAAAGTGAGAGGTTTCCTTGAAGAAAATACGAAACCCATCCAACTTGAGAGTGATCACCCTAAAGTAGAGAATCCCTGAATCTAAACTAGAGAAATAATGATCTATAGTTTGGTGCTTACTGGATAGAAACCGACACTGGTAAGGGGAGGTCCCTGATGGACTTTTTAGCTGAGAGGGGACTCCTTTGTGTAGAGGAAATCTAGTTGAGAAACCCCTTGATAAAATTGTAGAGTTCCTGAGCTTAGTGGAAAGGGGGTAACTTCTATTGTTGTTAGTGGAGGAAGGAGAGTAACCTTCTTGGATCATCTAAGTTGGAAGCCGAATGAATCATTTCCCTTGTGGTATCATGGCTTGGCACAGGGGTGGCATACTATAGGAAGGCACTCAGTAGTGTGGCCAAGGGTTGAGAGGAAAGGCGTCCTCTCTCAATTAGTCGAAATTGGAAATTTCCCTAGTCATATAAGTGTATAACTTGTTTTATTCAAATTGTGTACGAATTATGTATGTATGTGTGTAATTGTATGGTTAATGGGAAATGTAAATGCTTGTAATTGACAAAAGGAATATTTGAATGGTTGGTATGAGTTGATGATACCTCGTTATCTTATAAAACTGTTAGCTCATTTAAGTGTGGATAGTTTTTTTCCCTCATAATCTTGTGGCTTTATAGGAAAGATTGCAGGACATGGATAAAAACATCATTTAACCACTGGCGTGGGTGTCTTACTGGTTGGGGAGATCCCTGTGAGGAATAGAGAACCCTAAATCCTGAGGAGGTTCCAATATTTTCTCGAAATCTTGCAAGATATGTAAGAAATACCTTTTGATCAATATTAGTAGGTCTTGATAGTCTTAGATTAGGCATATAAATCCCTGAGGACCGATAAAGTCTTGAAGAAACCATGAATTTGGCCAAATTCCTAAGATGGGTATTAACTAGTAAGGAAATCATGTGATTCATTTTGAGAGATTACAGTTGTTGATTCAACTGGATGAGTAAATCTCAACCCTTCTTTAGGAGGGGAAGTATCATTGGGATTGACTAAGTTACATGAGTTAAGATAAGTCCAAAAATGATGATGAGATTCTAGAGACGAGATCTGGAATGTTGTTCTCGATGCATCATTGTCGAAGTCTAGAAGGTCGTTAAGACAATGTGTTGGCCAAAAGTGTCGATGACAATAAAGGCTTGAGAAATAATAATAGTCATTGATGAACACATAGGAGAGAGAGAATATCTCCATCGTGTATGTGTGGTAGGTTCCTGTTTGCACAGGGGCAGACCCAGGGTTCAACGCTTCAACAATGCACCAATAAATTTCTAACTATCAACCCTTTCGGCAACACCTGCGAAGCATATGAAGTCTCACCTGAGGTAGAGGCAGGGGAGGTTGCAGGACTCAAGTGTCTACAACCTAGCTAGGACACAGATTTGTGATTACATACTTCAACATAACACTTAGCCAATAAAATTCATCAAGTTCTAACCCTTATTACAGATCGACGTAATAGTAACCAATATTTAAGCACATATAATCATTTAGCACATAGTATCGGAGCAGATCTAACGTTCATTCATATATAAAGAACTCAGAATCAATGAATCAATCTATCAGGCATCAATAGTAAGCATATAAATACATAAACACCATGAATAATACTGCATAAAGCACAATAACAAAAGATATATGTGGTTCACCCCAGTGTGGGGCTATGTCCACCAAATCTTCTCTTCTTTATGAGTCTCTTTCAATCTCCTTACAGGCACCCAGCTACAGAGCCAACTCCGCACAGGACATGAGATTTGTGCACACCTTGCTAGATCCTCCTTCCCCGAATTAGTTCAAAGAACAAAGCCTTACATAGTTTGTGCACAAAACACTTACAAAATGCTTGCACTTAGCTCTGCAAGCCTTAATACATTCATGCACTAATCCAACTACTCATGCACTAAGCCACACCTTGGACTGCCTTCGCCCTAAGACATATCTACTTATTTATACATTACAAAAGGGGCCTAACCATGGGTGAACCCATGGGATGACATCCTATACCCATTACATAAACCCTAAAATCCTAAAAAGCCCACAAAATCAATGAGATCCTGAGATCATCACTTCGTCTGGATGCTCCATCTTTAACCATCTTGTTGAAGTCCCAAAAATGGTCAAGCACGACCAAGGTTCTCTCAAAACTTGGTCTAGGGACAACATGCCCCCAATACTCACATGTGACTCGTCCCGAGTCACTCTGATCTGGGAAACACTACTTTGAAGGCCTCAAGCTTAGCTTGATCTGCCTCAACTTGTTGCTTCCTCAGAGCCTCCTGCTTGATGAACTCTTGAAGTACTTTCTTGGTGGCAGGCCCTTCCAGGCGTTGTTTTATTGTTGTGACCACCTATTCCAGTTGTGCGCCTTGTCCCTTGATCTCTTCAAAAATTTTGTAGGCTTCATCCTGCACTGACTGGAGTCTCTGTTTCACCTCCATAACTCAACTCTAGATGGTAGTGACCTGTTGTTGAACTACACGTTGCTCCTGCGACCTTTTCATCTTATCCACAACTGTAAACTGCTTCAGCTATGCTTGCATAGTTGACACCTGTTTCTTTGCCTCCTGGAGTTGTTCCTCTAATATCCTCAGCTTCAGGTCTTATGCAAGTCTCTCATAGGTCTGTGCACTTCGATCACTGAGTTTCTTGCATTCTCAGGCCAATGCCCTGATTCTTTCTACCGCACTCCTGGCATTTTCTTCCCTTCAATCTCGTACTTCTTGTGGAGTGCTCGACACTACTTGAAGTTCAATCTCTACTACTCTTGGTTGGAGCTATTGAATAGCCTCAACGAGATTTCCCACTTGGCTCTCAATTGTCTCTTCTTCCATCCGTGTCAATCCTGAAATAGAGCGAAGTGCTTTAGTTACTGCCTCTCTCACCACAGTCTACTTTGCAAGAAGTTGTTCGTTCTCCTTCTAGATTTTCTTGTTGTCTTCTTCAAACTTCTCTTGAAGGTCATCTGTCTCTTGTTGTGCAACCCGAAGTTGCTCTAAGGCCTCCTCCTTTTCTTTCCTCAATGACTTTGTGGCCTACTCCTTTTCCTCCTGGACTCGACGAAGTTGAGTCTCTATGGCATCTGCTAATTTACGTAGTTGGGTGGGCTCAACCCCAATTATACATTCTCTGTTGAAGATGACGTAGTGGACACTGTACGGCTCGACTGAATAGCTTGCTAGATGTCTTTCAGTTCTTTCTCAATCCTGTCATACAATGTTTCTCATTTGGCTTCATGTCGGTTCAATATTTCCTCCGAAGCATCTTCTACAGCTCCAATGATGAGATCAACATCATCTATGGTGAGCACATTCTGTGACTGAGGCTTATTGGATTGGGACTTCTTCTGCGCTGAGGGTTTCTACAAAGAACCCTTCATTTTCTTGTACGTCTCAGCCTCTGTAATGGGATCCTTTGGTGGTGTTACTTTTCCCTCTTCCTTTTTGTCTTCTTCCCCTTCCTAATCTTGGGTTACTTCGTCGCCTCCTCCTCCTATAGGTGAGTCAGATGCAGTTTCCTCCGATGCGATGTTCTTTTCTGCACTATCTATGTTCTACACTTCCTCCTTTTTCTTCTTTCTCTTTGTGTTGCTTGCTCCGTCATACTCGGTTCGAGTGAGAAAAGGGCTTTCGATGATGTCAAGGTTAGAAAGTTCTTTCTTCTCGACTGGTACAAGAAATTTGGCAGGCCATTCCTTGGTTATTTCCTCCATGTCTTCATCATTCAATTTGTAATAGGACTGCAACTACTCTTTTCTTTCATCCCTCCGCGCAGTGATGTAAATGAATTGTCAATCTGCGTGGAACTTTGCTAGCGTCCTGTAAGTATGAAAGGTGTCCGGGATCATTCTTGGGAATGATTCAATGGCACACTTGAGCTATAAGTAATAAGTGTGTAACACCGCATTTGATTTCCATTGCTTCACCATATCTCTTGTATACAATAATGTGGTGAACCTCGTGGCTAGTGGTTCTGATGGATCAACATCAGGGAATGTCACTCCCTCTGACATCTCCCAAGGGAAAAATGATATTAATATCAACAACCAACTAAAGTGGAACTTGTAGCATTGGTCCTACACTTCGTAACAGTCCTTCTTCAACTCATTGATGAGGTAGCTCGCCCAGTTCATTTTCATCCCTTCGATACACTTCCCTGCAAGGTCGACTACGAATCCTGTTACTTGCGTAGGGTGGTTTTTTCTGATGAGCTTGCTCGCTATCAACTGACAAGCTAGGTGCACTACCCTATCCTGGATGGAGGCTACCTTGTATCCTTTCTTCCCTTTCTCCACACTGCCATACGCCTCCTTGATGCACTGCACCAAGGAGAGATCTGACGTCTTCCCTGGGTAGAATTTCTGAGGGTCTGGTCCCTCCATGCTTAGTCCATTGATCAAGTGGATCAGCGTCAGATCCACATTGATGCACCTATCCAACCAAAGATACCTACCATGGTAGAACAACAGGAGGAGTTTAACACACGCATTAACCTCCTAATTTTTGCCAAAGTGAGGGATCTTCATGACGTTCAGGATCATCGATCTTGCAATCTCCTTGATCCATGATTGGGGAACTATCTTAGGCTTCTTCCTAGTCATCTTTGTCAGGTAGCAATGCAGTGCGAGCATTTTGTAATTCTTTCTATGGCTGAGGTTGAAGTCACTTATCTTTAGAGCTGGGATCAGTCCTAATTACGATCCAACTACACGTATCTCCTTCGGGAGGTACACTATGATGAGCGTGTACTCAAAGTCATGCGGGACGTTGTCATGACTAACCATGCCATCTAGAGGCAGGATGTAGTTAGGAAAGACCGAAGGGATGTTCTCTGCATTCTCCAGATCATCGCGATGCTTTCTTCTTTTCTCAGTTGTTGCTCGACTAGATCGATGTGCAGTCGAGGGGGATGCTTGCACTCCTCCCATCGACAAGGCTTGTATTCCTGCAGACATGATCTTCTCATCCATAAGTTCGATCAATATTTCTTCTACCAAATTCTCTACTGCACTAAGGTCGCCCGACATGCACACTCGTAGTCAAAGAACTTAGGTAGGCAAACAGATACTCAATGTGGTCAAGTCAATGGTGAGGTCTAGACAACACAAGGTGGTCTGTGATCACTTCTCTATTAGCTCGAATATCTCAGTTTGCAAAAGTGGCCCTGGTGAGGCATTTGATGGATTAAATAAGAAATGTCATAATAGATTCCTCCAATGGGCAAGAATGCCTCAATCAATACAATTCCATCCGTTGTGGCACGATCCTAATTGTCCAATGACAGTCTTTCCAGAAATAACTTTGTTTCTATCCATTCTGAAGCGTTGTTCTAATGGTTGGGACGCCTCCAATGGTCATATAGATTTGTCATGGCAAAGTGCCTTTCTGCATAGTTATGCTAAACTGATGAGGTTCAAGTTCTGCAAGCCTGCCTTCTGCGAAGTCTTCTCTGGAACTTCCTGAAGTTTTTCTAACTTTTCCTTGTTCTTACTGAGCTTTCTTTCCTTCTTTCCTGTGATCCGAGTCTCTGGATTCCTCTTTCCATTCTTATTCTTATTTTCTCTTAGCGTAGTAACTTCAAACTATTGAGGGTCTTCCAAAGGGTTTGAATGTAATACCTCTTCGCTTGCTACTTCTTGGGTAGGTTCTCTTCTCTCCTGCATGCATAGGGTTTTCAAGCCTTCCTGCGTTCTTGCAAATTCGACAGCTAAGTCTCTGGATCTCAGTTGCTTCAACTTTTCCTCTTGTTCTTCTATTAAGAGTGACATTATCCTAGCCATGAAGTCCCTTAATTCTTTCTTTTTATGTTCTGTGGCTACCTCTTCTTTTCTTTGAATTTGATCTTTCTCAATCCAGGTGTTTCCTAACAAAAGTGAAAAGGGGGTGTTGTTCTCAAAAAAATTAATGAATTCAAATTCTTCTTCGGTCGATGTTCCATGAGTTATCGTAGGTACGTTAATAACTCTTCCACACAGGGTTATCATCTTTCCTTTAAACAATCCTATCCTTTCCAATGAAGGAATCATAGATGGCTTCCTAATAATTTCCCAAGTACTTTTTGGCATAAGATTCACATGTGTTTCCTCATCTAATACAAAGTCTATGTCGAAGTCTCCTATTCTTGTTTTTATGCACTAGTTTTCTTTTAGTATCTCTAGTAGACTAATGTTTCTGTGATCGTTCAGGGTTTCTTTTAGCTATAATAACATATATTCTGATTCGTTCTAGTTTTCTAACATATCCCTAGTTTCTTGACCTTCTTCATTGTTTTCTTGTCTCATGTTCATCTTTTCAACTTTACCAATCATTCTAGGTCAATCCAAAACCTCATGATCAATGGATTTACAAAAAAGACAAGTAGGACCTACATCAGGGCATTCCTTAGCAAGATTTCCCGGTCTTCTACAACTATAACATAGTGTCAATCCTCTCTTTATTTTAAATGATCCCCAACCTTTCATGTACTATGCACTAGGATCATAGTGATCGACCTGCAAAAAATTCTTTATATGGTCCTGTATCCACTTGTTAGTCCAAAAATTCTTTCTATGCATAGGAATAACATATCTTTCACTATCTCTATCAAATTTATTCAGATCGAATCTTCTTTCTTCTAGTTGTTCCCTAGTTTTCAGACTAGGACAAAATCTATCAAACATACCTAAATTCATACTTTCGAAAGAAAAAATTTCCACTTATATTACCTTTACTAGAGCACAAAGATTTAAGATCTTACCTCTTTTCTTCAGATCGAGCTTCTCTTTTAGCACAGAGCTTCACAAGTTAGGTAGAATACTGCGCACTACAACAAAAGATCTATGCACAGAGATTTTTATTTTTCTTCAGTTCCCAACAATCACAGTTTCAAGTCCCGACAACGGAACCATTTGTTGTCACATAGGCAGACCCAGGGTTCAACGATTCAACATCACACCAAAAAAACCCTAACTATCGGCCCTTTTAACAACACCTGTGAAGCATATGAAGTCTCACCCAAGGTAGAGGCAAGGGGGTTGCAGGATTCAAGTGTCTACAACCTAGATGGGACACAGATTTGTGATTACATACTTCAATAGAGCACTTAGCCAATAACATTCATCAATTTCTAACCCTTATTACAGATCAGCATAATAGTAACCAAGATTTAAGCATGTCTAATCATTTAGCACATAGCATTAGAGAAGATCTAACATTCATTCATATATAAAGCACTAAGCATCAATGAATGAATCTATCAGGCATCAAGGTTAAGCACATAAATACATAAACACCATGAATAACACAACACAAAGCACAATAACACATGATATACATGGTTCACCCCAGTGTGGGGCTACTTCCACTAACTCTTCTCTTCTTTATTAGTCTCTTTCAATCTCCTTACATGCACCCAGCTACAGAGCCAACTATGCACAAGACAGGAGATCTGTGCGCACCTCGATAGATCATCCTTCCCCGAATTAGGTCAAATCACAAATCCTTAGACAGTCTGTGCACAAAACACTTACAAAACACTTGCACTTATCTCTACAAGCCTTAATACATTCATGCACTAAGTCAACTACTCATGCACTGAGGCACACCTTCTACAGCCTTTGCTCTAAGTCCTATCTACTTGTTTATACATTACAAAAGGGGCCTAAACATGGGTGAACCCATAAGCCGACATCCCATACCTATTACAGAAACCCTAAAATCCCCAAAAAATTGCAAAATGGGTGAGATCCCCCGATCTCCACTTCACCTAGGTGCTCCATCTTTGACCAGCATGTCGAAGTCCCAAAAATGGTCAAGCACGACCAAGGTTCTCTCAAAACTTGGTCAAGGGCCAATAGTTCCTGTTAAGAAATAAAAGAGGTGACAACGTCATGATGACATGGTGAGCTAGTGTGGAAGCCAGAATAATTGTAGGGGTAATGCATGTTTCCAGTGGAATGGTTGGTGAGACAGGAGTGGTCCTAGAGGGCCTAGAAACCCTTATGGAATCAATGGTAATCTAGACCGTGCGATCTGTAGAATGCCTGATTTTGACCATTCGTTGGAGATTGTCGAGCATGTTCGAGAAGCATGGATAAAAGAAAGTGTCAACAATGATGAGGTTTGGGGTTGAACAATAGATATTGATCAGTGGATGGGTGAGATGAAATCTCAACCATGGATCCTAGTGGGACCCACTTGTATCATGAAAGAGAGGTTAAAATAATGGGCTTTATCTTTCATGCAAGTTGGAGGCCTTGATATTTTTTAGATTCATTGGAGGTTAAGTCCCAAGAGCCATTGGATCTGGAGTAGATTAGATAAGGGTGATCGTCGTCAGAATAAGGAAGTTAGGTGAATAACATTTCATGGGGAATAGAACTCAATGATGAAGAAGGGTTTTGTGAATTTGGAACCTTTGATTTGAAATACAAATGGAAAGTGCCATATTAGTACCACATCAATGCCATATCAGATGGAATGAGTGGTAGGGATCCATGTGGGTGCCACATGGTAGTGACTTGGATTTAGATAAATGAGGGCTTGGGGATTTATGGAGGATGTAACTTGAGATCCAGAGATTAGATCTAGGCATGGACACATTCATTTGGATGCTCCAGGTGAAGAAAACTCATCTATGTCCCTTTTAATTTAATAATATATGAGAAAACAAGAGAGAAATATTAACATCCCACCATCCTAAGAGAAGGTTAGGGTGTCGGGTGTGTGACAAAGTGGTATCATAGTGGTGTTCAAACTCTAGGATTGAATGGGTCACCAAGGTCACTTGATATTGTTTAAAGAAATATTCTATTGGTTGCCTAACATACATAATTTCATCAGTGATGTAATTACTAATAACAGTTTTTGTTTCAACATGTAGGACGTACTGAAAGAAACAAAGGTGATTGGTACAACACAACATGGATGACACCTCACAAATCAGAGACAAAGACTCAGATGGTCAGAGGGATAGAGAAACTCCTCCGGATTTGATGGCCACTATTAGAAGTCTAAATGAAGACAATGAAAGGATTATGACAGCCCAATATGAACAGTAAGAATTGAATGTAGTGTTACTGCAGAGGCTGTCTGAAATCTAGAAACATATGCAATAAGGCCCTAGTAATGCAAATTTGTGACAGTTGGAGACATTGAAAACCCCTTCGGATGCCCAAAAGCACGGGTTGGTTGTTCTTCTAGTAAAAGGCATCAAGATTCCAAGAAACATAGATCAGGTGGAAGTGTTTCCATGGATTCATCTAGCAGGAAGATTACTTCGGTAAATTTGTCCAGTAGTGGTATGAAATCAAGTGTTTCAAAGAAGAATAAGAGGAAGAATTCTCAAATTTATTTAATTGAATAATTCAATAAGTATAAGCCGCCTACCTTCTATGTGGATAAACACACTTGTTGAGGGATTTTCCCCAAAAACAACAAGATAATAGAAGGGTGTATAAAGTGCAGGAAGAAACTACAGTCAATGATGTAGCTTGAAGTGTGTTGATAATTTATGCAGTTGTAGAGAATCGACGGGAAGACCACCAAACATCTGTGGTGGAATTAGAAGGTATTATTTCCAATCAACATATCTATATTTTAATTGTCCCAAGTTCTAACATTAATTATATTTGACCTCGGGTTGTTGAGGCATGTTCATTGCATAGAAAGAAACATGTGAGAGTGATGCAGCCAAAGCCTGAGATTCATTCACAAAATCAAATAAACCATGAAAACAAAGGAAAATGGAAAAATAACTCCCTTTTATTCCTTCTCCATCCTAACTATTACAATCGAATTTCAACCCCTTATAACTACTATCTGGTATTTTCGAAAACAACTAATTTTCGAAAAACAATTATTTTTTATAAAAACAACTAAATTTAGAAAATTATCACATGAGTCTAAAACTGACCACTAAAATAAGAGATAACTAGAGTGACACTATTTTTCAACTCACTTTTCCGATTAATCTCATAAAATAAGAGATAACCGATAATTGAAAAATTAAAAGTTCCCACAAAAACACTAAAACCCCAATTTGAGGCCTTATATGAAGGAATTTGGCCCTGAAAAGGTATCGAAATGATGTCCAATTGGATAGATCCGATTGGCACGGAAGTGAAATCTTCGATACACAACTCCCCATAAAATTCCATCCAAAATGGATAACCAAGTAAAAATTTATGACCCTCAGAAAATCCCCGAAAAATCCCTGCATCAGAGAGCATGGTTAGTCTAGTTATCCACTGGAATAAAGAGGAAAGAAGTCGAGTTGATTGAGGCATGTTTGATTGAAGTGAATGGACTGCAAAATCAGGAAGCCCTAAATATCTTATCCCTAGGCTCATAGGATGTACTATTGGGAATGGATTGGTTAGTTTCCCACAAGGAAAGGTTAAATTGTTATGAGAAGGTTTTGGAATGCGAAGATGAGGAAGGAAATGCAAGGATTTTGCAAGGAATTCCAAAGCCAGTTTCAATAAGGAAAATATCACCATTGCAAATCAAAAATTTCAGCAGAAAAGGGTGTCCCTTGTACAATATACAAGTGCTTAACTCAGTAGAGAGTAAAGAGTTGAAGGCTAAATATCACCTAGTACTATGGGAATTCAAAGACATGTTTCCAGAGGAGGTCACTGGACTACCTCCAAAAAGAGATCTTGATTCTCAATAGATCTTATTCCTAGAGTAGTACCAACATTAAAAGTGCCTTACATAGTGAGCACACTAGAGTTGGTGGAGTTGAATGTGCAACTAAAGGAAATGTTGGATAAAGGTTATATATGGCCGAGTGTGTCCCCATGGGGAGAAACAACCCTATTTGTAAAGAATAAGGATGGCACATTGAGACTGTGTATCTACTATAGATAGTTGAACAAGATGACTATCAATAACAAGTATCCTTTTCCTAGGATAGATGATCTCTTTTATTAGCTCAGAGGAGTTGCAGTTTTCTCAAATATTGATTTGCAGTTGGGATAACAACAAGTCAAAATCAAGGATGAGCACATCCACAAGATAGCCTTTAGAACAAGGTGCGTGCATTATGAGTTTGTGGCAATACCATTCAGACTCATGAATCCACCAACTACATTCATGTGTTTGATAAATAACATGCTCAACAGGTATTTGGACAAGTTTGTCTTAGTTTTTGTGGATGAATTTTTGGTGTATTCCAAGAATAGAGAAGAGCACAAAGAACATCTCAAGATGGTGTTACAAGTGTTAATAGAATACCATTTGTACTCTAA
>ML799686.1:230566-248184 GCA_009831015.1 Picea engelmannii
TTCCATGTGTAAATCCTCTATATATATATCATCCCAAGGATATAGAAGGCATGAGAGAAGGAGGGGGCCTGACCTTGTTGTAGGTAGACTTTGTAAGATCATGGAACTAAACTGAATATATGACGCAAAAGCAAATTTTTGAAATGTTTATGAAAATATTCTAATTGGTTGTGATATGAGTTCTATCTTCTTTCATAGTGTGTGTTTCCCATGTCTTTAAAATTCCATTTGCAAGTTCCTCTTTTAAATTGGAGAGTTAAAAGTATGGAATTCATCTGATGATGCTCTAGACTTAGCAATTTAAATTCATGTGATTTTCTTCTCAACTATTTCAGAATTCATTTTAATATGCTCTAAAGCAGTTATGTGTTTTCCTTTTTCCTCTTTTCCATGCAAATTTCAATTTGAAAAATCAGACTCATTGCCTCACTTAGCCTTTCTCCTCTAGATAACTTCTAATGACCTGCTACTGCATTATTTATTTCTAACTCCATAGCCCAAATGTTACCCCTCATTTCTTCAACAACTTCATAATACCCCCCAAAACAAACCAAATCTAGCCAATGATTTCCAAAGAAATATCAAGTGACATTAGAGAGCCCTCTCTGAGTTGGGTGGGCTAGTGCCCAAATCTAAAGATGGTTGAAACAATTACCTCTGTCATTTGTCTATCATCTGGACAAAATTTACAGAGTGCTAACAACTTCCTCGAAGAAAACAAATAAGCAGACCAGTGGTCGAGTCTCCTGACCAGATTTTTGTGCACACAATAGAAGACCTGATAAATTTCACCCTCGCTGAAATCGAACATTCTCTTAATCTAATCCCTAAAACACCAGCCGACAACTTCTCTGAGCCAGATGATCTCTCTAAAGAGGAAGGGTTTAACTCAGAAATCGCAGCTTCAGGATCTGAAGATATGGAAGATAACAATGACCATAATGAAGAAAGGGGAGACCCACCTTAGAAAAGTCAACCTTGGTTGGCCAGAGATTATTTGGCCATACCTGGACGAGTAAATAACCTTCCCCAACATCTAGAGAAGTTACTCCCTAAATTTGACCCTAAAACCTCAGGATTGCCTAAAGACCATATCAAAAAATTCATACTAGCTATCAGACTGATGAATTCCCAACATGAAGACGTAGTATGCAGGTTTTTCCTCTACACTTTTGAGAACTTAGCCTCCACATGGTATTTTGACTTACCTATAGGGTCCATAACTAGTTGGACGAAGTTTCAAAAGGATTTTTTAGACAAATTTGTAGAAGAAACCACTACAGGAGTTTTGATGGTTGAATTGTTCACCACCAACATGAGTTCAAAGGAGAAGGTTAAAGATTTCAATCAAAGGTTTACCACTATCGTAAAAAAAATTCAACCCAAATCTAAAACCTACTCAGGAGTTGCAAATTGAAGTATATGTTAATGCTCTCCAAACTTCTATTTCCATGTTTGTAAAGAGGGCTACCAAACCAACCCTAGCTGAGAATTTTGAAGAAGCCAAAACGATAGAGTTCCAAATGAAAGGATGCAAAGAAGGCTAAGTATGATTAGTTAATAAAGAAGTTCAACCTCCTCCCAAGAGAGGACTCTTGTTAACTAGACCCTCAGGGAAACAAATAGAACAAGATCCTAAAAAGGGAAGTGGGGACATAGAGGACCTACAACGCATGGTCAATAAGTTGTCAAACAAAATCATAGACATGGAGAGAAGTGAAGGGAAGGGAAACCAAGGCCAAAGGCACTATAACCATTTTTTTCAAAAGAAATCCACCATTCAAAGCAATTGAAACTCCCCCAACCAACTTAAACATCGATCTGGAAAATCTAGCATTCGACTCTTTCTGTACTTATCATCAAAAGAATCACTCTGAAAGAGACTGCCCTCAATGGGTGCATGCCATGAATTTGATGGTCAACCTATTTCTAGATGAAGTCTCCCTAACCGAACAATCAGGTGGATTAGTTATAAATATTGTCGATCAGGAAGAAGTTGCTCCCCCAGAAGAAACAACCATGTTAATATCAGACCTTGACCTACCTATGCCTTCCGATGACCTATTTGAGGTTCAAGAACCACCCGCAGAAGTATTGGTTGTGTAAACACGAAGTAGGGGTGAGCTTGTCTCAAACCACCTTACTAAGACCCCAAATTCGGGAGGAAAACCATCTCCCGATCACCTGAAAGCACCTTTTTCTCCCTGAAGAAACCCTATCAACATTCATACACATGAATCGACCAAGCTAGATTACAACATAGTAGAAGCTTTGAAGAAGTTGAAGGAAAATATATCCGTTATGGACATATGTAGAATCCCTCAATAAAAGGATTTTCAATTACAAGCATTGAAATCAGTAGAAAATCCTACAACAAGTACTGATAAAGGAGGAAGTCTAGCTCCCACGGATCTAAGAAATAAACCAACTATGAACGCTTGTTCTGAAGATAATAAGGGAAAACCTTTTGTCCCAGCGTTCCTTTTAACGTTTAAAGTCTTCAACAGAAACCTCCATAACTATTTGGTTGACTCAGGAGAATATTATAATGTTATGCCACTGTCTATTTGCAAAACATTAAACGTAATTCCTCTCAAAAGAAATAAACATGTCATATAGAGAGACAGAAACCAGGTCAAGGTCATGGGATAACTCAAAGATGTAATGATTAGAATAGTTACACATCCCAAATTTGTTCAAGTAATTGACATCATTGTAGTAGATATCCCAAAAGTTTATGGATTGTTATTGAGTCGATATTGGTTCGAGAAGTTAAACATATACTTTAGTACAGACGGGGCTCACTGTTAGGGCCCTAACCCGCACATAGGTATATTAATATATTCGGATGTAATAAAGGTCAATATTAATAAGGCCTTTCAATAAAATAGAATAAGGCGGATGTAAGAAGACCTAATAGAAGCTTCCACTTCTAGAAGGATCCTCCTCTAGATGCTTCTCTTGATAGACATTTTGTATAAATAAGGGTCGAGGGTATGAAAACCCTAGCTTGGAGATTATTGTAACAGAGCATTGCTCGATTGGAGGTTGCCCCCTCGAAGAGGCCTATGAACATTGCTTTCTAAATCAAAGTGTTATTTCTATTGCTGTTCTTATATCATTTATGTGTTATTGTGGAGATTATGTTGGATATTTTACTGTTATTCTGCCATTTCTAGCATTTTATTTCTGTTCTGCATATTTTTTATATCTGGTATCTTGCAAGTGGTATCAGAGCACTTTCCTTGGCAGAAATTGTGGGAATTTTTTTTAAGGGTAGAGACGTATTCCGGTGTCTTTAAACCATAGAGATCTTTCGTTATGTGCATAAACCCACGGTTGAGGGATTCATACATGCAGGAAATACAAGTGGTTCTTAAGCGCACATCTGTTGGCCACCCTTGTAACCCCTGTTGGTACCCCTTCGAGTGGTAGAACATTAGACAACACCTGTGTACGGATCGACCTAGATTTCCTGAAGCCCTCTTTAGATAAACCTATATGCCGCCAGACTCCTATAGTGTCACCGAGAACAAGACTCGGGAAGATACTCTCTAGTACTTGGGTAGTCGGGTGGTACGACTAAGGGTACGGTCTATCCTCCTTAGTTAGTGCCCTAAGATATTGGTTCGAGTACTACTCTTGGACCCCGCACGTATATCAGAGAGTTATAGCACAGGGCAAACCCCTGTCTGTAGAACCCTTGAATACCTAACCCTTGGGGGACAGAAACATAAACGAATTAAAAATAGACCAGATCTATTGTCATGCAACTGTGTTCAGGTTGCCAAGTAAATACACATCTCTTTATGGTTCAACATTTGGGGATTTCACCACTACAGTATTCTTCAGACCGGAGTATAACTTCACAGGTGTAAAAAAAAAAAAAAAGTCTGGAAATTTTTTCACAATTATTTGAGACCTATTCCATTGGATTCATCTCTCTTCCCTTATCACTTTCATCCATATCATTTTTAGACAAAAATTTTGACCTTGCTCGCCCCTTTTCAGTTCACCCATCCTCATGGCCCATACCCGTAGCCAAGACCTGGAATCTCGCTTCAACACCATGCAATCTGGTTTCCTAGAAACCCAAAAAGAAGTAAAACAACTCAGTGCTACTGTTGCCTCCATCGATTCATCCATCAATGCTACCATAAATACAACCATGCAGTCCTCAATGGAGGAATTCAAACAAGAACTTACCACCCAGCTTGAATCTAGCATTGCAGCACTCTGCACCAAACTGAAGATCCTTACCGATGACCATTTCTCTGAAGCACATCCAAAGAATGAAGGTGAAACTTCCTCCCATTCTGATACCTTTCAGTCCCATCACTTTGAATGTGACATATGCCTTTCGTGGGTGGAAGTGACCAAATTTGATGGCTCAGACCCCACTGGTTGGGTAACCCAAATGGAACATTATTTCTCTTTATATGGCATTACCGATGACTTGGACAAACTCCGGTATGGTGTTCTCCATCTAGATCATGAATGTTGGTAATGGTGGCAATGGAGAAAAACTTCCCGTCAAGGGTATATTGCTTGGACCCAATTTGTGACTGAGCTTTACGAACGCTTTGACATGAACACCAACCATTTGGGTTGTTTGACAAAGTTAAAGCAATTTGGAACAGTAGAAGACTTCATAGCTGCCTTTGAACGCCTGGATTTTCGAACAGAGGGCATGACTAATGCTTTCTTTTGAGAGTGTTTTATTAATGGCCTCAAGGAGGAGATTTGGGCCCATGTCCTCATGCCTCGACCCTCAACTTGGGTGGAGGCTACTAAAAGAGCTAAAGAAGCACAACAGGTGGTATCATCTCAAAACCAAAAACCCTCCTTTATCCTTCACCCTAAACCCGTCACTCCCACTACTCCCTCCGCCCCATTAAAAATCCAAAAATTGACCAGGGATGAAATGGTTGAACGCCAACTCAAAGGCCTTTGTTATAATTGTGATGACAAATATTTCCTGGGCCACAAGTGTAAGGAACAAAAGCTTTTTATGGCCATCTCTAAGGACATTTCAGAAGAGGATGTTGAAACTCCCCTTGTGTCCGAGTCACCTGAAATCACTGACATAACCCCTCCCTCAAACCCTCCCGAAGTAGAACCTGTCATTTCCCTCAATGCTCTCACTGGTTTTTCTGCTCCCCAAACCCTCAAGTTAATCAGTTACGTCAAGCATCGGAAGGTCATCATTCTGGTTGATAGTGGGAGCACCCATAATTTTATTCATCACCGCATTGCCCAAGAAACTCATTGCTACATCCATGTTGTCAATAATTTACAAATCATGATTGCCAATGGGGGTTCCATGAAATGTGGAGGGCACTGTGAAAATGTGCGTCTCCAAATCGGTGACTACCACCTAAAATCCCATATGTTTACTATCAACATGGGTGGTTGTGACATTGTGTTGGTTGTCGACTGGCTAAGAACTTTGGGTCCCATTCTCATGGATTTTAAGGCATTAACCATGCAATTTGACCAGGAAGGCCACCAATATAAATTCCAGGGAATCATTGTTGGTTCACTTGAGGTCATTAGTTCCCATGGCATGGAAAAGCTGCTCAAAAAAGGTCATTCTGGTGTCATTTCCCAATTCCATGCCATTCAAGCAACAAAAACACCCCCGGTGTCACATGACCTCCAAGCTCTCCTTTCTAAACATCAAATGGTATTTTCCACTCTCCAAGGCCTCCCTCCTTCCCATGGTGTTCATGATCATTCCATTCCCCTTGTACCCAGAATCCTTCTTCCCAATATCTGTCCATATCGCCACCCCTTCTCACAAAAAAATGAAATTGAGAAAATGGTCCAAGAACTCCTTAATGCAGGCGTTATCCGCCATAGTACGAGCCCTTACACTTCTCCTGTAGTCATGGTCCTAAAGAAAGAAGGTTCTTGGAGAATGTGTCCTGACTTCCGTGCCTTCAACAAACTGACCATTAAAGACAAATTTCCCATTCCTATCAGTGATGACCTCTTGGATGAATTGAGTGGCGCCCAATTCTTTACTAAACTTGATCTTCGCTCGGGCTATCACCAAATATGTATGAAAGTGGAAGACATTCCCAAGACGGCCTTTCGCACTCATGAGGGCCACTATGAGTTTTTGTTCATGCCTTTTGGCTTGTGTAATGCTCCCTCCACCTTCCAAAGCCTCATGAATCATGTCTTTCATCCCTTTCTCCATCATTTTGTCTTAGTTTTCTTTGATGATATCCTCATCTATAGAAAAACCTAGACCGACCATCTTACTCATGTGGATCAAGCTCTCCATCTCCTTTCCCAGCACCAACTTTTCCTAAAACATTCTAAATGTGATTTTGGTGCCTCAGAAGTAGAATACTTGAGTCATTTGGTTGGAAAGGATGACGTCAAGGTGGATCCGAAAAAGATTGAAGCTATACAAGATTGGTCGCACCCAAAAACTCTCAAAAGCTTGTGTGGATTTCTGGGCTTAACAGGGTATTATCGCAAGTTTGTTAAGAACTATGGAAAGATTGCAACACCTCTCACTACTCTCCTCAAAAAGAACTCTTTCACTTGGACTCTAGCCGCTACTCAAGCTTTTCAAACCTTGAAGATGGCCATGTGCACCACTCCGGTTTTGGCCCTTCCTGATTTCACAAAGACCTTTGTGTTGGAATGTGATGCCTCAGGGAAAGGAATCGGTGCTATCCTTATGCAAGAAGGTCGACCTTTGGCCTTCACCAGCAAGAAACTGTCTGAAATGAATCTGGGAAAACCCATTTATGAAAAGGAAATGTTGGCTATTATGCATGTCGTTGAGTTGTGGCACCCTTATCTCTTGGGACAACACTTCCAAATCAAGATTGACCATCAAAGCCTCAAGTTCTTTTTGGAACAACGCATTTCCTCACAGGAGAAACAAAAATGGGTGACTAAGCTCTCTGGTTATGATTATGAGATCATTTACAAGAAGGGAAAAGATAATGTAGTGGCGGATGCACTGTCCTGAAAATATGAAGAAGAAGGATCCCTTTTTTCTTTTTCCTTCATTGTACCCGATTGGCTCCAAGCTGTGCGACAGGAATGGCTTCAAGACCCCAAAAGTTTGCATCTGATCCAACAATTGCAGAGCAAGGCTCCGGCTCCCCCAGGGTACTCTTAGCTATAGGATGAGCTTCGATACAAAGGCCGTTTGTATTTAAGTAAACAATCAAAGATTAAATCCACGATACTTTATGAGCTTCATGCTACACCCACAACAGAGCACTTAGGGTTCACCAAAACATATGACCGAGTCAAACGTTCTTTTTTCTGGGATGGTATGAAACAGGACATCCGTAATTTTGTAGCTGAATGTGAGGTGTGTCAACGCAACAAGGGAGAAATAGTCAAATCTTTGGGCACACTACAGCCTCTTCCGATTCCATCGACTATTTGGAAGGATATCTCTATGGACTTTATTACCGGCTTACCAAAATCAGGGAATAAATCAGTCATAATGGTGGTTGTGGATCATCTTTCCAAGTATTCTCATTTCTGCACTCTTCAACACCCATTTACTGCATCCAAGGTGGCTCAACTTTTCATGGAATAGGTCTTCAAGCTTCATGGCATGCCACACTCTATTGTTTCTGATCATGACCCAACTTTCACAAGCAATTTTTGGCAAGAACTGTTTAAGCTCCAGGGCACCCAATTGCATCTCAGCACAACTTATCATCCCCAGACTGATGGTCAAACGGAAATTGTCAAAAAGTGTTTGGAAACATATCTGAGGTTTTTTGCTTCTAAAAAACAACATCAGTGGGTTCAATGGCTACCCCTAGCTGAATGGTGGTACAACACTTCCTACCATACAGCTACTCGCATGATTCCTTTTGAAGCAGTATATGGACAGAAGCCACCTTCAGTTCTCTCATACTTATCGGGTACCTCGAAGGTCTAGGCGGTTGACAAAACACTTACAGTTCGAGAGGATATTCTTCGTACCCTTAAAGAGAACTTGGTCATGGCACAAAATCGCATGAAGCAACAAGCAGATCAAGGTCACTCTGAACGTCAATTTGCAGAAGGGGATTAGGTGTTTCTGTGACTACAAGCATACAAGAAAACTTCCCTCAAGGCCGAGCATTGTCAGAAGCTAGCACCCAAATTTTATGGTCCTTATATAGTTCTCAAACATGTGGGACAAGTCACATATTAGTTAGCTCTACCCAGTCAGTCGAATCTACATCCATTTTTCCATGTTTCATGCTTAAAGAAGGTGATTGGAACTCGGTGCCAAATTCAAACCAATCTTCCTAAGTTAGCTGAAGAAGGATCCATTTGGCTACAGCCAGAATCAGTTTTGGACCAATGTGAGCATTGCCTACATCAGCGAACCATCAAGGAAGTGCTAGTCCAGTGGAAAGATATGAATCCAACAGATGCCACTTGGGAACCAGCTACCATTCCACAACAGTCTCCTCATCTCAAGCCTTGAGGACAAGGTTGTTTTTAAGGGGGCGGACATGTTAGGGTCCTAACCTGCACATAGGTAGATTAATATATTTGGATGTAATAAAGGTCAATATTAATAAGGCCTTTCAATAAAATAGAATAAGGCAGATGTAAGAAGACCTAATAGAAGCTTTTGCTTCTAGAAGGATCTTCCTCTAGATGCTTCTCTTGATAAAGATTTTGTATAAATAAGGGTCGAGGGTATGAAAACCCTAGCTTGAAGATTATTGTAATAGAGCATTGCTCGATTGGAGGTTGCCCCCTTGAAGAGGCCTGTGAACATTGCTTTCTGAATCAAAGTGTTATTTCTATTGTTGTTCTTATATCATTTTTGTGTTATTGTGGAGATTATGTTGGATATTTTACTGTTATTCTGCCATTTCTAGCATTTTATTTCTGTTCAGAATATTTTTTATATCTGGTATCTTGCACTCACCTTTGTCTTCCATTAAAGGGACACGCAAATATGATCAGTATTGATAGGGAAATATATCTAAAACATATTGTCACCGACTTAGAAACCCTTAATGAACCCTCATCGATAGATTTCCCCGTGCTAGGAAATTATTCCTGTGACTCTAATTTCTGGAATTTCTCCCACATCTCATATGATTTCCCTCTTACTCAAAA
This sequence comes from Picea engelmannii, assembly GCA_009831015.1. NCBI lineage: Eukaryota > Viridiplantae > Streptophyta > Pinopsida > Pinales > Pinaceae > Picea > Picea engelmannii. Next base: position 239,681 of record ML799686.1, read on the forward strand.
CTCCGAAATGATTTTTCAAGAGAAATTGTTGACGACAGTAGTGGAAACCCTTTTCTGTCAAGAACCTACATTAGAAATCACGAAACAAACAGGAGAAAAAGAGGAAAGTGACAAGAAAGAGGAAGCTGATAAGTTTTGCCCACAAGTCTGGACCTTATATTTTGATGGATCTAAATTGTAAGAAGGGTCAAGGGCAAGGTGAATCCTCATTGATCCAAATGGTAAACGACATTTCCTGTCCTGTAGACTAGAATTCAATGCACAAATAACACCGTTGAGTATGAAGCTCTAGTACAGGGGCTAAAGAAAGCCATAGAATTGAAGGTTTTCAGATATTCTGAAATCATTGTTAGACAAGTAAGGAACACTATACATTGCAACTCCCCACACCTGAGGAATTACCAACAGGAAGTGCACAGGCTAATAGAGAATTTTGAAGCCTTCAACATTAGAACGATCTCCAGAGCAAAGAAAATTATTGTTGATTATATGGACACTGTTGCTTCAAGGCTATCACCTCTAGAAGACTGTGAAGCCTCCCGGTTCACTATGGAGCTACTTTACAAACTGTCGGTGCCCAACAATATTTATAATTGGAAGGTATTTGAAGGAGATGGACAGATCATAAATGTTTTGACCAATCAGGATAATTTTAAAGACTAGGTTATTGACAATGAAGTATTCCAGGAACAATCAACAGAAATCAATCCTCAGACAGATCAATCGACTAAAAAAACTAGATCTCACACAATACCAAAGGGAATAGCCAATTTAGAAAACCTTTTTGTATCTAAGATAAATATTTAAAGGGTCAAAGAATGCAAAGACGGGTAGTTCCTATCCCATGCATGAAACTATAAATCTAGGAACCCTAGAAAACCCCAAGAATGTAAATCTCGGCAGGACAATATCTAAAGAGTAAAGGAGGGCCTATCAAACTTTTCAAACAATATCAAGATGTCTTCGCGTGGTCCTACTAAGATTTGAAAACTTATGATAATTGTATCATTCAACACACTATCCCGTTAAATCCCGAAGTGAAACCCTTCCAACAGAATATTTGAAAGTACCACCCATCACTGGAACCTTGCATGTGTCAGGAGTTGAAGAAACTATTAGATGCCAAAATTATCTTCCAGGTTAGACACTATGCATGGGTAGAAAATTTGGTTCCTGTGAGGAAAACGTTTGGGGAAATTCGTTTATGCGTATATTTCATAAATCTCAACAGAGCTTCAAAAAAGGACAACTACCCACTCCCACCAATGGAGCAACTCTTGCATACAATTTATGGCTCTGAGATTTTATCCCTACTGGACAGTTTCTCAGGTTACAACCAGGTTCTAGTCTCAAAAGAAGACCGCTTGAAAACTACCTTATGAACCAAGTGGGGAACCTTCGCTTATAAATGTATGCCCTTTGGGTTAATCAATGCAGGAGTGACCTTCCAAAGGTCCATGGATGTAGCGTTTCGGGGACTAATCAACAAATGTGTAGTGGTTTATTTCGATGACGTGACTATGAATTCAAAGAATAGAGAAGATCACATCCAACATTTAACCCAGATTTTAGAAAGGTGTAGGAAATACGGTATATCCTTAAACCCTAAGAAAACTATCTTTGGCGTTGAGTAGGGGAAGTTGTTAGGTCATATTATATCCCAATCATGAATTCACATAGACCCAGAATGAGTAAAGGCTATAGATCAACTTCCATTACCCCACAACAAGAAGGCAATGCAATGATTTTTTGGAAAGATCAATTTTGTGAGGAAATTCACTCCCAATTTCGCTGAAACTATCAAACCCTTACAAAAATTGATCCATAAAGACATTGAATTTAAGTGGGATGATGAAAGAAAGAGTTATTTCAACGATATTAAGACTGAAATATCTGAGGCTCCAGTGTTGTGAAGCCCCTATTTCAAGAAATATTTTTTCCTCTATACTTTTTCCTCTAACCAATCGTTATCTATAATATTAACTCAGAAGGATGATGACAACAACGAGGCCCTGATAGCGTTCATGAGCACTAATCTCCAGGAGGGCGAACTAAATTACCCTTCTATACACAAGCATGCCTATGCGGAATATAAGGCAGTAAAACACTTTAGATCTTACATCCTTAAGAACCATACCAAAGTCATCGTGTCTCACCCCGCAATCCGATCCTTATTCACTCAACAAGAGATGGGGGAAAGAAGAGGAAATTGGATGGCAGTATTCCAATAATTTGATCTGGATATAAAACCTGCTAAATTGGTTAAGAGATAGGGATTGTGCAAATTGGCAGTTGAAGCCCAGGACCAAGAAAATGAAGACCCCAGTTGGGAGAATGAATTAGCATTGTGGTGTGGTTAAGCTCCATACATCTACTTAGGGCAAGAGTCTTGGTATGAGAAACTGAATTATCTCCTGCATCATGGAACTTGCCCAGAAAGACTAAGTACTACGGAAAGGAGAGCCCTTGGGTTAAAATCAACACAATATAACCTCATAAACTCGTTGCTCTTCTGTGTTAATTATGATAGGGTACTTTTAAGATGTCTTGAACGTGAATATGCAGAAAAAGTTCTGAAGGAGCTCCATGATGGTCCTACCAGTGGACATTTCGCAGGAAACACCACCACTCATAAAATACTGAGAGCTGGCTATTATTGGCCTACTTTATTCATAGATGCTCACACATACGCTAGAAAATGTAAGACTTGTCAAATAAGTGCAGAGAGGGAGAAGTGCGGAGAGGGAGACTGGTTTTCTATTCAATAACGAAATAAGTTGAAACTATAAAATGCAGCGGAAACAAGCTTGCTGGAATGGTAGCAGCTTATCTCTGAGAAGAGATGTGACGGCAGCATGTATTCGCAAGAAGAAGGTTAAAATGAGGCTCTAAAGGCCTTTTTAAAATAATCAAGAATGCCAAAAACCCTATACATCCAAAAACCTAACCCTAGGAGATGAAGCACCAAAAGTCATGTGGGCCCCGTTTGGGTAAGTTAGTACATCAACTTCCTGGGGTCGTAACTTTTGCATACGATCTCTGTTTTAGGTGTGTGATAGCCCGTTGGAAAGGTATCATCGAGGAGATTCATTTTGGGGGCTCAATCATGCCTTTGGGAAATCATTGAGGAGATCAATCCTGAAAAACCTTCATTTAGGCCCTCAAAATGGCCCCGGAAGTTAAAACTGCTAAAAATAGTAAATTGCCAAAATTGTCATAAAACTATTTTGAGCCAGTTGGAAAAGGTGGGTGGCCACCAATATCCATATGGATCAATCCTCCCTCCTTAGGAAGAAATGTTCTCCATTGCATTGAGGTCCCCCATCAAATGAAGAAATTTGTACTGAATTTGGCCTCGAGTGAGCCACTTGCCTTGGTGCAGGAGTTGCCCTGCATTGACGACTCGATAAAGCTTGATCCTTTGTTGTCGAGTGCCCTTGATATTTATGTCCACAATCTGATCATTGGATGCCTATTGTAGGTTTTCAAGTTTGAGCTCTGTTGGTGTCAATTGTTCTGCTACTTCTGAGGTGTCCAATAATTATGGGAAATAAGGGCGAAGGAGATCCACGTTGAACACTGGGTGCAAACCAAGGAAAGGAGGAATGTTGAGCTCAAAAGAATTATCCCCCATGGCCTTGGTGACAGTGTATGACCCATAACGGAGTGGAAAAATATTTCGATGGGGTCCTATAAGGCGTTCTTTCTGCAAGTGCAACCAAACTTTGTCGCCCACCTGAAACTTATGCGGCACCCAATGTTGATCATGGAATTGTTTGTACTTGTCATTGGACTTTTGTAGGATATCCTGAACCTATTGGCGAATGTGCTGGATCTGCTCAATGAACCGGGTGGATTTTTCATCTTCATATGGATCAGGAGATGACTCTGTCAAGGTGACCGCAAGGGAAAGTGCAACATCTATGGGTCCCAATGGTTGGAATCCCAACCCCACTTGAAAGGGGCTATGGCCGATTGAGCTATGCAGGGCTCGGTTGTAGCTATGTTGGACATGGGCAAGGCTCCCATCCCATGTGTGAGGGTGCTTTGAACTATACATGTGAAGGATATGAACAATCATTCGATTTACAACCTCGGTTTGGACATATGTCTGGGGGTGGAAGGCCGTGGACTTGGTGAGCTTGGTGTCCAGCAGTGACCAGAGGCTCGACCAGAATGTATTGAGAAATTGACTATCCCGATCTAAGAAAATGGTTTGTGGGATTCCAAAATGTACCCAGACTCATTCAAAGAGGAGCTTGGTAGTGGCCTCTACTATGATGCTCTTCTTGCAGGCAACCAGAATCACCATCTTAGAAAATTGATCAATAACCAAAAAAACACAGTCATTTCCCCACTTGGTGGATGGGAGGCCCAACATGTAGTCCATTGAGATGGATTCCCATGGCCTGTTAGGAGTAGCAAGAGGGGTGTACAAGCCCTATTTCTTAGTGATCAATTTGGCAATAGCGCAGGCAGTGCAGGAACTGATATACTTGTTGACCTCTTGTCGAAGTTTCGGCTAGTATAAATGTTTCTATAGCATCGCCACTGTCTTTTCAATGTTGAAGTGTCCTACCACCCGACTGTAATGGGCTTCCCAGATCAGCTTCTCTCGCTCATTTGATGGAACACATATATGGCCTAGATGACACAATAACCCATCTTGAAGATGGAAATTATCGACAACTATGTTTGCACCCAACATTTGGTAGGTGGTGGCGAAGTCAGGGTTTGTCTCATAGATTTGGGGCCATCCAGATGTCTCATGGCCACAAGAGTCTAGCACTGTGGTGAGTTTCGTCACTGGCGGTCTGTCGAGGCAATCAACGACGCGATTGGTGCTTCCTTTTTTATACTTGATGTTGAGGTGGAATTGTGTTATAACCCTAATTTGCACCATACATGCTTACCTGGCATCAGGCCATCTCATATTCCTTCTTTGCCAAAGCTGAACAACTTTTCTTAAAAACCCCTTTTATAAATTCCCACGCACCCTGCTCCATTACTGCATGCGTGTAAACACTAGCTGACCCAAGACAGCCCGCGTGTACCTACAAAATCATGAAAAAAGGAAAGTTGTTGATGAAACACATAGCTTTGGGTAAGTTAACTAAACCTTTCAGCGATGCATGGTCAGTCACTTGACCAAATACCTAGCTTCCTCTAGCCTATAAAATAAGGGTTAGGGGTCCCATTTGAAAGGAGGAGAATGATAGTGAAGAAACTATACCCGATTGAACATTCCCTTTGTCCCAACCTTTAGCCATCCTTGTGCAAAGAGAAGTATAGAGAAAAGTAGTTGGAAGACAGTGGAAGAAGAGCCCAGGACTAGGATCGAGGAGTAGTAGCCAACTTTATCATTGTAAGGTATCATTGTGAAGTTAATAAAAGAATTGTTTTTCCCATCCCGACATATGAGATTTTCATTATTGGAATATTGATTGTATGATGGATTAAATATCTAACCCATTAGTTCGTAGATCAAATGCATGTGGAGTTTTTTGTTTGTCTTTAGTGAATGCAAGTTAGCATTGGGAGGAGAGTTGCAGTCAAAGAATGACAAAGCACGAAAAGGGATTGACATCAAACATGAAGAATAAGGTATGTCAACTTAATCTCTTGAGCCTTGTATTTACATAGGAGTAATGGGGGCCTAGGCATGGGATGATGGTAAAAAGTAAGAATGTTTAGTTCATTTCTGCATGCATGATAAAACCCTTAGTGCTAGTCCATAGGAGGGATTTCCCACCCACAACAAATTGTTGCAAGTATGTGGACCACTTTTGATGGTGGTCATTCTGCAATTTTCCATGTGTCTACATGAACTACAGTGGCTTATGATCAGTGTGGATGACTGTCTCCTTCCCAAGAATGTAATGTCTCCACTGGTGGCATGCTTGCACAATGGAGTACATTTCTTTGTCGTAAGTAGGGTACTTATGGACAGTATCTGACAATGTCTCACTATGATAGGCCACGGGGTGGCCATGCTGAGTGAGAATGATGCCCACAACATAGTCTGAAGCATCTGTCTCAATCTCAAAAGGATGTTGCAGGTCTGGTAGTGAAAGTACCGGGGCTAAGCACAAGCGCTGCTTCAAATCATCGAACTTGTTGTTGGGACCGGCCCCACACAAATTTTTCCTTACCACCACCTCTATTTATTTGGTTGTGGGCCCATGCAATATGGGAGAAACCCAACATGAACCTACGGTAGAAATTGGCAAGGCCCAAGAAGCTCCGAAGCTCAGTGAGTTTTGTTGGGGTTGGCCAGTCACGCATGACTTGGATCTTGGTTGGATCCACATGTACGCCATGTTGATCAATGACGTAGCCTAGGTAATGGACCATGTCCATGACGAAGGAGCATTTTTCCAAGTTGGCGTATAGCTTGTGCTACCGCAGGGTGTGCAGAACCTGTTGAATATGCTGCAAGTGTTCGTCCCAAGTCTTGCTGTGAATTAGAATGTCATCTAGATACACCACTACAAAAGTATTGGTGAATGGTCACAGGATATCATCCATCATCCTCATGAAAGTGGCTGGAGCATTTTTCAAACCAAAGGGCATGACAAACCATTCAAAAAGGCCTTCCTTTGACTTGAAGGCGGTCTTCCATACATCTGTCTATTCTATCGGGACCTGGTGGTATCCAAACTTCAAATCAATCTTACTGAAGTATTTGGCCCCGGTGAGTTGATCAAGGAGCTCATCGATTCGGGGAATCGGGTACCGATTTCTAACTGTGATTTTATTCAGAGGTAATCAATACAGAGTCACCAGGTTCCATATTTCTTCTTTACCAGCACGATTGGGCTCCCGCAAGGTGATGAGCTAAGGCGGATGTGCCCCTTGTGGACTAGTTCTTGGATTTGTCGCTTGATCTCCTAATTCTCTAACAAAGAGTGACCATAGACTGGCCCATTGGGTAGCGGTGCCTCGAGGGTCAGATCGATGGGGTGCTTGACCTAGCAGTGCAGAGGTACCCCTATAGGTGAGGAGAAGATATCTGAGTATTCTTCCATGACCTTATCTACTTGCTTCTGTTGTGTGGAGAGTTCGGCCACAGAGACCCTGGATGTGGATGTGATCTTTTGCTTATACTGAGAGAGAATCATGAAGAAGACAAAATTCCCCATCTGAGAGATGACCTTCCTGCATTGCTTATAAGAGATCAAGGAAATAGCACTAGGTGGGACTGCCTCAGGTATCCTGTACAATTTCCTATTCAAACTAATAATAAAACTACGAGGCCTAGACTCATATACAGCATGATGTTTCCATAAATAAGGTTGGCCCAAAATAACATCAGAAACTTTGAGAGGAGAAACATCACACAATACCTCGTCTTTGAAGGGCTTGATGATGTACGATAGTCAGCACTGTTGGCTGACGCAGAGATCGCTTCCTTGGCAGAGCCATCCAATGGTGTACGGTTGTGGGTGCGGCATTGTTGGTAGGGCCAGCTGCTTGACGACCTCTGCCGAGATGAGGTTCTTTTGGCTACCGCTATCAATGATGAAGTGCAGCGGGGTGCCTTTTACCCACATCTATGAATGGAAGAGGCACTCTCCTTCTTCTGGCTCGTCTGGTTCACCAGGCTGGAGCTTGGTGGTAGCAACGGTGGCACTATGTTCTGCGTTAATGATCTGTCTTCTCCTTTTTGGTTCTGTCTCAGAGTTTGTTGGTAGCCAATAATATTTTTTCCATTGCCCTATAAGCTGCCTACACCTATGTCTTCTGAACTTCAAATTGTCATCGCATTTCTTCAAATAGGCGATATTTTCATTCTTTGCGACATTTGCAAATTGGTCTCCATTTAGTTTTCACGACTGTAAGCGTGAAAACTCCTCCATTGTTCTTGGAACTGTCATGATATTTTATTGATATTTTGAATGGCACTTACCTCTGGATTATCATTAAGTGGCTAAAAGATTTTCGAACTGTGCCTATTTTCCTATTCTTACTTTAACTGCACAACTTGATTTTTATTTAATTGGTAAGGCATTGAGCATATGGATTCATATTTTTTGAGACTTGCCTAGTCATTGAATTGCATAGGGGTCATGGTTTATTTTGTTTTATATGATGTGATCCTTATTGTTATAGCTCTTGGTTTGTCGATTTTATGAAATCGATTGTCACAATGTTTCAAAACCTTTGATTGAACATTTATGCAATGGCGCGTTGGTTAAACGTTTGAGTTTGATTTCACATTGGATATTCATGGTTTGAAATATTACAATGGCGCATTGGTATATCATTCATCGTTTCATTTTTGGGTCGGCTGAATAGTATGATTTGAACTATGTTATGATTGTTTCAATAGAGGGTTACTTCGCCGGTTGTACTTTGCCATTACTATTTTGCATGGCGGTAAGTGATTCCACCACCCTCGCGTGTGCACATTAATGCTTCCCCTTTGATCGTTCATAGTGGTTAGACCAAATGAATCTGCTCCTGTGTGTTGGTGAATGTGAACCAAACCCTTACCATGTGCT
>ML799686.1:283406-295189 GCA_009831015.1 Picea engelmannii
TTGGCACCTCCTGTGGAGGAAAACTTAGTGAGTTTTTAGAAAGTTTTTAGATGAAGTTGTTTTGTGAGGCTGGGGGTGAGAACCAACCTCGTTTGATTAAAAGTGGGAGTGGATAGTCCTGTCAAGAAAAGATGGGGTGTTTTCAGAATCCCTTGGGAGGAAACCTACTTAGACCGCCACGTTTCGAGAAGAGGCTATGTGAGTGCGAAAGTGACTTTTGTGTGTGAGTGAAAGTGTACCAAATTTTAGTTATTTAGAAGTCACTTTGCAGCATGTGGACATCGCTTGGTCCTTTACAAGAGTTTGATTACCTAAATCAACTAGATGCCATTGGTACAACGTTGCGGAATTTTTAAAAGCCCTAGAAAACTAGCATGTGGACATTGTGGTCCGTTACTATCCTTTAACTCCCTATGTGTGAGTTAATCTAGAAAAAGCATGAAACTATCCTAGATTGAACATGTGGGCATGTGTGGGCCCGTTACAAACTTTTAAACTCTCCTAATTTTCTGATCTAAGAAAGCAGAAATTCAAACACTATTCTAGCTTTGTTGACATGTGGGCATGTATGGGCCCGTTACAAGAATGCGTTTGAAAAGAAATGAAACTAAGAGGGGTCTCAAAAGAGCCGTTGTCCTCTCCTAAAAGTTTTGAAATTTTCAGGGAGACGAGATCGTTTTCGCAATCTTTTTCTAATTCTCAAGATCGCCTGAGGACGCGAGAGAAGAGCATACTCAAGATTGTTACTTGCAACTTCTAGTCCCGAATGTGAGTTTAGATGTGATTTACAATTTTGATGTTCCACTTAGATTATGAATCAAAACAAGCCATCCACGTGGAAAAAAGAAAAATAAGGGAAAAATGATTTTAATCCTCCTAAGTGCCTATGTTTGACTATCCTCCTAAGGGGTCTAAGTGGTGCAGTATTTAGAGCATGCCTTACATCATTGTTAAAAAGGAAAATCACATCCAAAACCTTACAATGAAAAACTTGGTTCAAATGCGCGGCTGTGAGTATGGACAGTGGCGCGTGCGCGCGGGCAGTATTAACAACCAGAGAACATGCGCACGTCTGTGGGGTGAAATACCCGCGCGTTTGTGATCAATGACCGAAAAAGAAACTCCGGATGAATTTCTCTTGATTCTCCTGTGAATCGGCTGATCAGCAGGTTGTCGGAGGCCGGTTTGAGTCCTTGCAAGTTAATAAAACACAAAGGAAAGCGAATTAAACCCAATTGAGGGAGGATTTGATACCTAAATTCCCCAGTGGAGTTGCCAGTCTGTTCTCGCTCGAATCGTCACAGGGTGAGAAAAAATGGGAGCGTTGGCATGCCTTGTTGGGCTTGGCAAGGCAGAACAGGATGATGTGGATAGAATGGTTAACATAAACAGAAACAAACTATAATCTAACTACGAACTGAAAGCAAATAACATTACAAAAATAGATAAGGAACATTAAACATCAGACACAGTTGTCTTCAAAGGTTTCAGGCAGGTGCTTTATTGAAACCAGAGCGCACGCAGAAGAGAGGGACCAGGGGTTCCTCCTCCCTCCAGCGGAAGGCTCTTCGGGGCCCTCAACCCAATGCTTTCCTTACAAAATGAACAGAACTGAACTGAGTGATGAAAGAACTCTGGATTACACTGCTGATGAATTGATTGTCAAAGGCTAAGCTCTGAATCATCTGGACAGCGTAACAATTCTTTGAATTCCCTGTTGAAACAATGAGTCCTCACAGCCTTTTATAGCAGTTTCAAGGGCAGTTCTGTAACCTTCTCCAGGTGTGAATAGGGGCACATTATGGTTCACTTAGGTCATTTAATCCGCCGTTTTTGCAGAGCCGACTCTGATCCGAGGGTCAAATCACCTTGGGGGCCGGTCTGTAGGCAGTCGAGAGGCCGACCTATGCAATTAATGCACCGTATTAGCAAATGCGCGGCTTTTTATGTGGACAGTCGCACGTCGGGTGCGCATGCGCGCATAACACGTTTTTGTCCCGCGCATGTGCGTGCGTATCAAGATGATGTAAAGCGCTCTTCAATTTTTGGTTACTTTGTATAGTTTTTTCCCTTCTTGAGTGCTGTGAAATTAATTCAGTGCCATGAGTGACTTCATTGTTGTTTTGCTGATGCTGAGTTCTTGTCGCCATGTGCAGACGAAATTTCAGTGATAAAATTTACAATAAGAAAGAATTCCAAAAACCATAGACATCCAAAAACCTAACCCTAGGAAATGAATCGCCAAAAGTCATGTGCGCCATGTTTGGGTAAGTTAGTACATCAACTTCCTGTGGTCATAACTTGTGCATACGATCTCTGTTTTAGGCGTGTGATAACCCGTTGGAAAGGTATCATCGAGGAGATTCATTTTTGGGGCTCAATCATGCATTTGGATATCATTGAGGTGATAGATCCTGAAAAAACCTTCATTTAGGCCCTCAAAGTGGCCCCGGAAGTTAAAACTGCTAAAAATAGTAAATTGCCAAAATTGTCAGAAAAATGTTTTGAGCCAGTTGGAAAAGGTGGGTGGCCACTGATATCCATCTGGATCATTGATCCCACTAATTTTTCCTTTCCAAGGAAAAACATCTCAAATATGTTTCCAAACACTTGTTGACAACTTCTGTTTGACCATTAGTCTGGGGATGATAAGTTGTATTGAGATGCAATTGGGTGCCTTGTAGCTTGAACAGTTCTTCCCAAAAAATGCTTGTGAAAGTTGGGTCACAATCAGAAACAATAGAGTGTGGCATGCCATGAAGATTGAAGATCTGATCCATGAAAATTTGAGCCACCATGGATGATGTAAACGGGTGTTGAAGAGCATAGAAATGAGCATACTTGGAAATGCGATCAACAACCACCATGATGACTGATTTATTTCTCGATTTGGGTAAGCCTGTGATAAAATCCATAGAGATGTCCTTCCAAATAGCAAGTGGAATTGGGAGTGGTTGTAGTGTTCCCAGAGATTTGACTGTTTCTCCCTTGTTGCGTTGACACACATCACATTCGACGACAAAAGTATGAATGTCCTATTTCATACCATCCCAAAAAAAAGAACGTTTGACCCTGTCATAGGTTTTGGTGAACCCTGAGTGCCCCACTGTCGATGTAGCATGAAGCTCAGAAAGTACCATGGATTTAAGATTTGATTGTTTACTTAAATACAAACGGCCTTTGTATCGAAGCTCATCATGGAGCAAAGAGTACCCTGGGCTGTTGTAGCCATTCTTGGCGAACAGCTTGGAGCCAATCTGGTATAATGAAGGAAAGAGAAAAAAGGGATCCTTAATCTTCATATTTGCAGGAAATTGCATCTGCAACCACATTTTCTTTTCCTTTATTGTAAATGATCTCATAATCATAGCCAAATAGCTTAGTTACCCATTTTTGTTGCTACGGAGAGGAAATGTGTTGTTATAAAAAATACTTGAGGCTTTGATGGTCTATATTAATTTGGAAGCGTTGCCCTAATAGATAAGGGTGCCAAAAATCAATGGCATGTAGAATAGCCAACATTTCCTTTTCATAGATAGATTTGCCCAGGTTTCTCTCAAATAGTTTCTTGCTGGTAAAGGCCAAAGGCTGACCCTCTTGCATAAGGATAGCATCAACTCCTTTCCTAGAAGCATCACATTCCAAGACAAAGGTCTTTGTGAAATCAGGAAGTGCCAAGACTGGAGTGGTGCACATGGCCATCTTCAAGGTTTGAAAAGATTGAGAAGCAATTGGAGTCCAAGTGAAAGAGTTCTTTTTTAGGAAATCAGTGAGAGGCGTTGCAATCTTTTGGTATTTCTTAACAAAGTTGCGATAATAACCTGTTAAGCCCAGAAATCCATGTAATCTTTTCAGAGTCTTTGGGTGAGGCCAGTGTTGCATAGCTTCAATCTTTTTAGGATCCACCATGACGCCATCTTTGCCAACCAGATGACCCAAGTACTCTACTTCTGAGGCACCAAAAGAACATTTATACTGTTTCAGGAAAAGTTGGTGCTGAGAGAGTAGATGGAGAACTCGATCCACATGAGCAAGATGTTCTATCCAGGTCTTGCTATAGATGAGGATGTCATCAAAGAAAACTAAGACAAAATGAAGGAGAAAAGGACGGAAGACATGATTCATGAGTCTTTGGAAGGTGGAGGGGGCATTACACAAGCCAAAGGGTATGACCAAAAGCTCATAGTGGCCCTCATGAGTCCTAAAGGAAGCCTTGGGAATTTCTTCCTCTTTCATACATATCTGGTGGTAGCCCAAATGAAGATCAAGTCTAGTAAATAGTTGGGCGCCACTCAGTTCATCCAGGAGGTCATCAATGATAGGAATGAGAAATTTGGCTTTAATGGTAAGTTTGTTGAGGGCACAGAAGTCAGGACACATTTGCCAAGAACCTTATTTCTTCAGGACCATGACCATAGGAGAAGAGTAGGGGCTCATACTAGGGCGGATAAAGCCTACATTAAGGAGTTCCTGGACCATTTTCTCAATTTCATTTTTTTGGGAAAAGGGGTGATGATATAGACGGATATTGGGAGGAAGGATTTCAGGTACAAGGGGAATGGAATGATCATGAACCCCACGTGAAGAAGGGAGTCCCTGGGGAGTGGAAAAGACCACTTGATGTTTAGAAAGGATGGCTTGGAGATCTTGTGGCACCGAGGGTGTTTCTGTTTCTTGTATGGCATGTAGTTGAGCAATAACACCAGAATGACCCTTTTTGAGCATCTTTTCCATGCGATGGGAACTAATGATTTCAAGTGAACTAATGGTGATTCCTTGGAACTTATATTGGTGGCCCTCCTGGTCAAATTGCATGGTTAATTCCTTAAAATCCATGAGAATGGGACCTAAAGTCCTTAGCCAATATGCACCCAACACAATGTCACAACCACCCATGTCAATAGCAAACATATGAGATTTCAAGTGGTAGTCACCAATTTGGAGATGCACATTTTCACAACGCCCTCCACCTTTCATGGAGCCACCATTGGAAATCATGATTTGGAAATTATTGACGGCATGGATGTAGCAATGAGTTTCTTGGGAAATGTAGCGATGAATAAAATTATGGGTGCTTCCACTATCAACCAGAATGGTGACCTTCTGATTCTTGATGTAACCAATTATCTTGAGGGTTTGGGGAGTGGAGAAGCCAGTGAGGGAATTGAGAGCATTGAGGGAAATGACCAGTTCTACTTTGGGAGGGTCTGAGGGAGGGGTTATGTCGGGGGTTTCAGGTGACTCAGACATAAGGGGAGTTTCAATATCTTCTTCCGAAATATCCTCAGAGATGGCCATAAAAATCTTTTGTTCCTTACACTTATGGCCCGTGAAATATTTGTCATCACAATTATAATAAAGGCCTTTGACTTGGTGTTCAGCCATTTCATTCCTGATCAATTTTTGGATCTTTAGTGGAGCGGAGGGAGTAGTGGGATTTATTGGTTTAGTGCAAGGGACAAAGGAGGGTTTCTGGTTTTGAGAAGATACAACTTGTTGTTCTTATTTATCTCTTTTAGTAGCCTCCACCCAACTCTGAGGTTGATCCATGAGGACATGGGCCCGAATCTCATCCTTGAGGCCACTAATAAAACATTCTCGGAAAAATGCATCAGACATGCCCTCTGTCCGAAAAGCCAGGTGCTCAAAAGAAAGTATAAAGTCTTCCACTGTTCCTGACTGTTTCAAATTTTTCAAATGGCCCAAATGGTTGGTGTCAATGTCAAAGCATTCATAAAGCTCTACCACAAAGTGTGTCCAAGCATTATACCCTTGATGAGAAGTTTTTCTCCATTGCCACCATTGCAAATGTTCTTGATATAGATGGAGAACACCATACTAGAGTTTGGCCAAGTCATATGTAATGTTGTATAAAGAGAAATAATGTTCCATTTGGGTTACCCAACCAGTGGGGTCCAAGCCATCAAATTTGGTCACACCCACCCGCAGAAGCCATAGGTCACGTTGAAAGTGATGGTTCTAAAAGTTATGGGAATGAGAGGAATGGTCACCTTCAGTATGTGGAGGTGAGGAAGAGGAAGGGTTATCTGTAGGGATAAGAAATTTGGTGCAGAGTGCCGAAAAGATAGATTCAAGCTGGGTGGTGAGGTCTTGTTTGATTTCCTCCATTGAGGATTGCATGGTTGTATTGATGGTGGCAACATTGGCATTGAGTTGTTTCACTTCTTATTGGGTCTCGATGAGACCAAATTGCAAGGTGTTGAAGCAAGCTTCCAAGTCTTGAATACGGGTATGGGCCATGAGGATGGGGGAACTAAAAAGGGGCAGGCAGGGTCAAAATATTTGCCAAAAAATGACATGGATGAATTTGATAAGGGAGAAGAGATGAATTCAATGGAATAGGTCTCAAATAATGGTGAAAAAATTTCCATACTTTTTTTTTACACCTGTGGAGTTATACTCCGGTCTGAAGAATATGGCAGAGAGGAAATGCCCAAATGCTTAACCAGAAAGAAATGTGTATTTACTTGGCAACCCGAACACAGTTGAGCGACAATAGATCTTGTCTATTTTAATTTGTTTATGTTTTTGTCCCCAAGGGTTAGGTATTCAAGGGTTCTACGAACAAGGGTTTTCCCTGTGCTACACCTCTCTGATATACGTGCAGGGTCCAACAGTAGTACTCGACCAATATCTCAAGGCACTAACTAAGGCGAATAGACCGTACCCTTAGTTGTACTACCCGACTACCCAGGTACTAGAGAGTATCTTCCCGAGTGTTGTTCTCGGTGACACTATAGCAGTCAGGCGACCGATCGGTTTATCTAAAGAGGGCTTCAGGTAATCTAGGCCAATCTTTACACAGGTGTTGTCTGATGCGCTATCACTCGAAGGGGTACCAACAGGGGTTACAAGGGTGGCCAACATATGTGCGCTTAAGTACCACTTGTATTTCCTGTGTGTATGAATCCCTCACCCGTGGGTTTATGCACGTAACGATAGATCTTTGTGGCTTAAAGACGCCAGAATACGTCTCTACCCTGAAAAAAATTTAACCCAGACTTTATGCCGAGGAAAGTGCTATGATACCACTTGTAATATACTATATATAAAAAGTATGCAGAACAGAAATAAAATGCTAGTAATGGTAGAATAACAACAATATATCCAGAACAATCACCACAATAGCACTGAAATGATATAAGAATAAAAACAAAAATAACACTTTGATACTGAAAGAAATGTTCACGGGCCTCTTCGAGGGGGCAACCTCTAGTTGAGAAGCACTCTATTACAATAATATCCAAGCTAGGGTTCTCATACCCTTGACTCCTATTTATACTAAATATGTCTATGAAAAGAAGCATCTAGAGGAAGATCCTTCTAGAAGTGGAAGCTTCTATTAGGTATTCTTACATCTGACTTATTCTATTTTATTTCAAGGCCTTATTAATATTGACTGTTATTACATCTGAATGTATTGTTCTACATATGTGCAGGTTAGGACCCTAACAGTTTCTTTACCAGAATGGAGAACCGTACGGTCTAGTTTTACCCCAATTCATTCATGGTTCCCTAAGTTCGAGTCACACCTCTGAGTCATCTTTGCCACGATGGAATTGTACAGAGAAATCAATCGGCTTCAAAGGATTTTTGTAGAAGGATATCAACGAAAACATTCATAGCACATCATCGATCCTCGATCCACCCACTAAGAGAGAGACACGATGGGATGTTTTAGTGTTAGGTACGATCGGATTTTTGAGCATTTAAAGGGATAATTAATACCAAATCTCGCATTAGTTTCTACCTTGTGTGCCAATCACAACAACCGTTTAAAATCCCTGATAGACCACATCACTCTCTACGCCTCCATCGTCAACCCATGATGAATTTAAGTTGCAGAGATTCGACAAAGAATTTGTTTAAATTTCACTCATCACCCGAATTGAATGGATGATGTGACACTATAAGTTCTTCCATGGTTTAAATTCTCTTGAGCTATTGTAAATGAAATCATTCTACGCGCAAGGAATTCAGAGCATCCAAAGAAGAAATATGAGTAATTTGAGAGCTGCAGAGATCCCGTGAGTATCAAATAACCAGTTTTAGTAAGCTTTAGAGGAATGTATCCAAGTCTGTGGATTTTACATGGTTACATTTCCTATATTTTATCAGGTTTTGTTCCTCACATAGTCTCTGAAGGTTTATTTCAATTATAGGAACAATGCCTCCAAGAAATCCAACCACTAGACAATCGGTGAGGGCGTCGAAGTTGAAGGAGCAAGAGGTAGGCGAAGCTTCCTCTCCAGGGGTCACAAAATAGTTGGAATACACTTTGAGACTGGAACCTATCATCACAAAAACAAAGAAGAAGGTCTTCATCCATCCTCTGGCCTTTGGAGACACAGAGGAAAGCACAAGATCCAATATGACACTCCCACATTGGGGAGAACTCTTCAAAAAGATCAGTCAAGAGGAATTCCTGAAATTTCTCCCACACAGTGACCCAGATGTGAGAGTGCTCGATGACGAGGTGTTTCCAAATATCCAAAGGTCATACCTACACATAGTAGCAAGCATAACCCCTGTGTTTCCCTGTATAGAACTTCTGAAATGGCTCATCGACCACACATACACGTAGAAGTGTTTAATCAACAATGATAATGGTGGGTGTGTAGGGGTCTTCCTTTCGGTAGAGGTTCAGAAATATTACAAACTCTGAGACCCTGAGGAGCAGATGAATACATATTTCATCATGAATTTATACAAGCACCACAACACTAGCTGAGTGATGGCTTCATGGTGGATGGAAGACAAGAAATACACCAACCAGAACACTGGCTGGTACCAGACAACCAAATTAATGGAGACATACATTTACTTGATGGCTCTCATTTGTCGATTGTATGGAGAGAAGGACTGTTCCAGATTTTCAGAGGCATGGATGCCCTTAGCTTACACAGTGGAAATCTCTGGGAATGGCTTCAGCTGGGGAGCCATCATTTCTAAGCAACTGAGCATCTGCATACAATGGGCTCAAACACCAAAGGAAGGAGAGACACTAGTATTCTACATGGATTCATATTTACTTGATGTCATGTGCACCAGAAACATTTTTTTTGGCATGAATCTAAGTTGGCATGTCGCAGAGCTCTCAATCCACGTTTACTTCAACATCCTCTGGGAGAACATGTACAATAAGTCTTAATCCCTCATCTGCAATGAATTTATCACACGTATTTATTTCATTCTTTTTAAGAAAGAATGTCTGAGACTATCGGCTGTGGCCATGAAGATGATTTCCAAAGTAGGCCACTGGTACTTAGATGCACGTGACACCTACATCAAGGTGTTTGGGGCCACCGGAGTGCTACACCTCCTACCAGTTCATGTCCCAGACCAACTTATAGTAGGATAAATATGATACCAAACCATCCTGCAAGGCTACAACACCACCCTGGTCAAGGACAAGAAGGGGGCGTTCATTCCCTATGGTTTCCATGTAGGTTTCTACTTGGTTAAAGACAATATCAAGCCAAACAAGAAGGGATGAGCCAGCTTGAGTTCAGGTTCCAGACAGGTCGGTTCCATAGGCATGAACCAAAGGGCCTGGTCTTGAAACATGCTTCACAAGTGTCGTCCTACTGGTCATATGCCCACGACAAATTTGAAGATGAAGTCTTCACAGAAAATACCCAAGACTGGGATGAGGTGGTGGCAAGGATCGTCGACCCCAAAATGACCAGGTTCAGGGCCATGACCCTGGATGAACAGGCGACAAGCATAGATAAATTAGCTCAAGAGGCCTTCATAGCCAAGGAAGAAATGACAGCAACAGAAGCAACAGAGGTTCCCTTGGTAGCCTCAGTGCAAAACAAAGGTTTCCCTGTGACTCAGGATGCACAGGAGAGGGGGTTTCTCATGATAGAAATGGTGCAACAAATAATTGATTAGCTGCAAGATGACCCAGACCTCATAGGAATGACAGGGTCCCATTCCAACAACCCATATGGAGGCCAGACAAGCCCAAGAAGCCCTGAACTAATAGACATTGATGAAATCGTCGGGTTAGACAACCCTGAAATCACAATGCCACAAGTCGGATCACCGGGGGGTGTTTTAGCTCAGTCAAAGACAGTCAGAACATCAGGGAGAGCAAGTGCACCAAACCCCCTCAGCAAATTGATAAACATCTATGATGATGAAGAGAACCCGGAGGTATCCCTGGTGACCCCTATACAGATCATAGAGGAACAGGAGCCAGAGAAGGAATCTTCCCCAACTCCCGACGCTCAAATTCGTTTTCCACATAATGAACAAGAGGTCGAAAGTGTCTTGGACACTAAGCTTCCCAATGCACCGGAGACCCAAGCGGATAGTCCAAAGGATGAGCCAGGGTCGAGTGAGCAAAAGGAAGAAGCTCCACATCAGGAAATCGGCATCTCAACAACCGATGATCAAGTAAGTACCGAGCCTACCCCTGATGCCTCAATTTCAATCGGTACTCAACTTCCCTAAACCAGACTTTTGGAACACAGGGAGGAATTTCAAGAACTCGGTCTTTAACAAATATATACCATCGTGAGTCTGGGAAATACGCTCACCTGGGGAGATCAGTAAAACCCTGAATCCGTGGATGAACTTTTTGACATACATGTCATCTCTTACGACCAGAAAAGAAAATCTATCATGCATAGAACCACCAAGAAGAGGAGGATCACTCTATATCGCTCCATCCTCATCACCACGGAGGAAAATTTGATAAATATAGAGCATGCCAAAACATCCGAAATTATCGATGCAGGAATGGAAATCACATTTGCCACCCTGGACAGAGCTAAAAGGGATGAAGAGGAGTTGGCCACTTCTTTGAAGGAATGGGAACATATGCACCATATGGTGAAGTATTACCAGGACACCACACATGTTGTGGTGTTCCTGAGGAGAGAATTTGAGGAGGCCTATAGAAAATTTACCAATGATCAACACCTATTCATTGCAAGGATAGTTCACTAGTACATATTGTAAAAATTCCGACGTTTTATTTGCAGCGTTATGGACAAAATTGTCCATATTGTCTCAAAATAGAGGAAATTTATAAAAAAAAAAAATCATGTTGCCCGATAATGTCGCTCTTGCCACGTTAACGTCGCTCTTGCCACGTTTTCCACTGGAACGTCTCTCTTCCCACGTTTTCACTGGAACGTCTCTCTTGCCACGTTTGTGAAGATGTATGTCGCAATTGCCACGTTAACGTCGCTCTTTCCACATTAACGTCGCTCTTGCCACATTTTCCACTGGAACGTCGCTCTTGCCATGTTTTCCATTGGAACGTAACTCTTGCCACGTTTGTGAAGATGTATGTCGCAATTGCCACGTTAACGTCGGTCTTGCCACGTTTTCCACTGGAACGTCGCTCTTGCCACGTTTTCCACTAGAACATCACTCTTGCCACGTTTGTGAAGATGTATGTCGCAATTGCCACGTTAATGTCTCTCTTGCCACGTTAACGTCGCTCTTGCCACATTTTCCACTGGAACGTCTCTCTTTCCACGTTTATGAAAATGTATGTTGCAATTGCGACGTTTGAGAAACTAGGTTTTTCCCTCCAACGGCCACCTTAGTATGTTCACCAAGTCAAAATACCAACGGTCACTTAGGACTTTTTTACGTCGGAATTGTGACGTTACAAAATCTATAAATATGTTGCATTTGACGGATGTTGCGAAAAGTTTGCTATAATAACGACGGATGAGGTATGTAACTAGATATTTTAATTTGTATGAATTATTATTCTCTTTAAATCATTTTTAATTATG
>ML799687.1:0-10177 GCA_009831015.1 Picea engelmannii
AAGATCACAAGCTAGGCACTCCTGCACACAATGATGGTGACTTGGAAACAATATTTAGTACTAACAAGTTTGAAAAGAAAAAAGGAAAAGGTCCCAGTGAGAAGAGCACCCAGCCTCCAGTTATTACTCCTAAAAATACCAAATCCTGGAGTAATGCTCCAATGACCCACCCAACTAGGAAAATTACCAACAGTAGTTCAAGTGGTGGAGGAGAGAAGAATCCCCTCCCCCCCTTCCCCCCACAAAAATTGAGATCTCACACAATATCCCTATGAGAAAAAAGAGGAATAATGTTGTGGAAGAGGAAGAATAAAACCTAATAGAAAATGATATCAATAGCTTCTCTCTTGTAGACATGGAGCTCAAGGAAGATACTGAGAAAATGTTTCCCACAATTGATCAGACGATAAATATATCTCAACAAAATTAATCATTAGAGATCATTGAGAATGAGAACTTTAGTGAAGAAGAGTCATTTGCTTTCCAAATCATTCTTTTTGAAAAGGAATCTAAGAAATTTTTTATAGAAAAAGGTGATCTAAAAAATAAGAAAGGAAAATCTCGTTCAGAGGTTGACCTAAAGGATATGCGGCCATCCCAAATATCTAAAATTCACAAAGAAACTGAAGATACCCTTGATGATTCTATTGGTGTTCTGGAAGCAAAAAATAACAAGTTGAAAGAAAGGATCAGTGAGTTGGAAGACTCCTTGATGCCTCTTCCACTTCTCACCAGTGCTTTGTCAATAGTCAAACCTACCACACCCACTGTTAATTTGAAATGATCTTCAAGCCTTCTCACATGATCTAGGAGTTATGTAGAAAGAAATGTTAAGAAAATAATGGCATTGGTAACATAGGCATGGAAGGTTCCGAAAAATATTGTTTCTTTTGGATCGAGGGCACATGCCTTCCATGAATATTTGCAAGCTAATATGAAGAACGAAGGAGGTTTCTAAATTGATGTTGTATTACCCTTTGGAATCAAATTCTCTAACATGAATAAACTAAGAATAAAAGAGGAGGATCTTCCTTCCCCAAGTTAGATAAAACAACTAAATGCTTATTGGAAGGAAAAGATTAAAATTTTGAATAATATTATTGAAGCATGCAGCAAAGCAATACTGAAAAAGGAAGAACTATTCAAGAGGTTGATGGAGATAGACCTAGCATGAGGTACCAATGAAGTGCATGGACCTAAATTAATTCTCAATTCAATGTTCCTAACAAAGCAACAATTTGACGAACAAATTGAGATATTTAAAGGGTTATGCATTGAAAAGTTTTATGGTATACTCGAATATAATGAAGACGACATAGAAAATTGGCTAGTGGAATATTCCGTGAAAAAATCAAGATATCGAGGAAGTAGTACATGGTATTTCTCTTGATTTAAGAGAATTGGAAGGTGAGTTATTTAACACTAAAATATGACATGAGATAAATGTTGTCCCAATGAAAAACTATATTGAAGAAAGTTTCAAAAAAGCAATTGACAAATTGACCAACAAAGGGAAAAAAACAATTGAGATGGTTCATGTAACCGTCAATGAAGACAATAAAAAGACAACAACAAGAAATTGAAGATATGAGAGACTATCATAGTAATTTTATGCTGATCACATCTTTCTTTCTTTATGAGTTCTTTCATCCAATTACTCTGCTTCTTTCACTAGAAGGGTTTAACAAAAGTTTGATAACTTATGCTTGTCTTCCTTCTAGGTCTTGTTGTTCTACTATCACCCACCATCCTCCTTATACAAGAATATTTCTTGTTTATATTTTATTTATGGTCCACAGGAGACCCAATCCCATTCCTAAGTACAAACACATTTTGAATTTCAATCCTTTGTAACAGACTATATATTTTTTTCAGAAATTTCAAGAGAGCTATTTCAGGATTAGTTTTGATTGTTCTTTGTAACTCTTAGTTTCGAGTATAAAGTATTTGAGATTGACCTATCATTATCTTTATTTGAGCTGTGCATGTGTCCACTCTACTAAATTTATGTTATGCATGCACATCATCTTAGTTTTATTTTATGTGATCATAAATATTTTGTTTAACTATGATGGATGTGAGGAAATTTTGTCTATCCTTTTTAAATGTATGAAGTGTGTGGTTTATGGTCATTTCTCAAGAAATTTATTAAAAAGAAAATAAAAAATGATTTATTGTTACTTTTTCTTGCAATCTTTATATTTCTTTTATTACCACGACAAACTTCCGCAAATTCCCATATTCAGAAGATCTAGAGTCACAATAAAATCTTAAAGTAAAGAGGAGTACCACCACTATAAAAATGCATGGGGATTTTTTATCCTCGTGAGGTTGTCATTTTGGTCCTAATGGATTCAATCATCAACATGAGGTTCACATGGATGAATTCTATGTCCATGTTCCCTCTTCTCACTATACTCTTTTGTGCATGCTTAATATCCAACACCTCTATCAATCTCACTAGTTGGCACCTCCTATTGATATAGTGCAACAAAGCTATTGTGCTGGACAAGGCTAAAAGTATATGATGAAATGGCTAGTTTTACCTATTGAAATCTCTCTGAAATAGGAGGATGTTGGGTAGGTGGGTCAGTCCTTCGCTTGGGGGGATGAGGACCTAACAAATGGTCATTCCTAGCATGTTCTCGGACATGTGTGAACCCTTGAACCACCCCTGAAATTCACCAATGTCAAAGTAGTTGACATGCTTACCCAAAATAAAATTAGCCCATAATTTTCTCATAAAATATAAGGGAATCTCTCTGTTATTGCAGGGAGGTTTATCAAAAACCATATACCACCTATCTATCCAGTTTTGACTAATATTGGGATGGATGCACCAGTCAATGGAGATGTGTTTCTTGGTCAATGGTAGTTCTTTTCCATTTCTAGGATCCCTAAAAATAGACAATATTTGTTGTTTTGAAATGCCCAGTTCTTTGACTTGGTTTCTGTTTAAACCAATGCTATAGTACTGATACATTCTTTCCCTATAATCAGAAATAAAAGTTAATTTCCCTTGGGCAATTGCAATTGAATTCACAATGATGTCCAAAGAAGTGGTCAAGAAGATTCTTTTATGCTCTCTAGTGTCCCTTAATTTTTTCTGAAGGTTTCTTAATATAACCAACCCATCATCAATTTGAGTGTTTACATTGGGTGGTCATGGTGATTGGGGTTTTGATCTTCTTGGTTTTATTCTGAGTTATTTACATTGTCTTTGGTTTCGGTTATAATATATAGGTTTCAATTTAAAATCCATGGCATGTAAATTAGGTTGGTTTTTTTATTAAAATACAAAATTACAGATTTTTGTAATTTAGATTCATGGGAGAAAAAGACTAAATTGGAAATGACTAAATTGGGCTAAAAATAAGGTAAATAAAACATACTTGGAAATGGTGGCAAGATACTCCCTTCGTTGGTACTCTCTAGCTCCTCTCTATTTTCTCAATCATATTCAAAATGAGAGCGTGATTTGTGCACAATGAGCACAAATCACGCTAGCAACGCTTTAAAAATGTTTAATACAAGGAACATGGATGCATTCCTAGGATGTGCACGTGTTCTTCGGAACACAGATGTGTTATTCGGAATACGGATGTGTTCTTCCCACTAAAAATACGTCGCAAGCCTCATGGAGGTTCTACCACTTCTAAAAATATAGGTTTAGGGATGTGTTTTTTTGTGAGTATGGGTTCATATTGACCCGCTAGCCACTTTTTCAATCACGAACTTCTTGCACTCACCCGGAATTTAGATAAAAAAAAATTGTTTTAGTTTACTATGTTGGAATTTAGAGCCTGAAACAATAATTAAATGCAAGAAATATGACAATATAGACAAAACAATCATTTATATAACACATGATATTTACGCGGTAGAACCATGATAGCATGCCAAGGACACATCCATGGGACAAGGTATCAATATCTCTATTATTCAAGATAAACTTACAATCAGGCCTACCCACTAGCCCTAATACATTTCTTTGGCTTCATTGATTTATATCTATCTTGGAACCATTTACATAGTTACAAGAACTACAATCTGTTATGTAAACTTCCACCAGTTTTGTAAAACAACATCAACAAATATTTACATAGGTAAATTTTAATATTTACAATTTTTTAAAATTTTTTTTTCACAATTTAAAAATCTCCACCTTGACAACAGTTTACCTGATACCTCTCCCAATCTCATTCATCACCTCTTTTTCAAGCCAAGAGAATACAAACACCATCACAACTTTTCAACTTCTCTAACAATACTGGTTACGTGAACATGTCTTCACGATTTGCTCCATTATGGACCAGTCCTCCTCTACCAATAACCTCTCTTACAAAATTATGCATTGCCCCATTTTTATACATTGGACCGTTAGTCAAATTCACAACACTTCGATCACCACAAAATACCTTATCATGTACTTTTCCAAACTTGCCCAATATATCCTTTTATTCTTCCAAGACATAGCTTGAGGTAGGTCTCCTCTTGTCTAAATCTCCTGAATCATAACCACAGACTAAATAGTTGCAAGAATTTTAGGTGATACTTGTGCTTATGTGATTCTAAGATATTGAAGCGCCCATTTCCATGCTCTTCACCTAGTTTTTCCATGTGTCCACTAACAACACCAAGTGCATGTGAAATACTTGAGCATTCCTGTCACAAACATCAACACCCATTTCCATGCTATTCACCTAGTTTTTGCACGTGTCTACTGACAACACCAACTCCATGTGAAATACTGACCATTTCATCGCATACATCAAACTTCCTACTAGTATACAACAGATGAGAAATACAACCCTTTTCTTCTTCATTACTAGGGCATCAAATTGAATAAATATTACAATAGAAATCCAAAGGAATATTTACCGATTTCACATTATTCATACCGAATTTCTTGAGTATATTCACCATATACTTCTTTTGTGGTAACCAAACCCTTCCATCTTTCCCGTCTATTTGTATTTCCATGCCCAATATTTGTTTCTCTACTCACAGATCCTTCATTTCAAACATCCTAACCAACTGAGCTAGCCTATTGATCTCAAATATGCTTATGCTTGCAAAAACCATAACACATTATACCAAGATAATGAATATACCATAAACAAAATAGTTATACTCACTTATTGTAAACACAATTTCTTACCATGAAGGAATCAACTTATTGTACCATTTTCATGGCATGCTCCAAGCCATACAATGACATCCCTCAGTTTGCAAACAAATATTATGTTGCGATCTTGAACTAACTTTTTGGTTGTTCCATATACATCTCGTTATCCAAAATTCCATGTCATTTGTTTTTAACATATAGTTGAACTAACTCAAGATCAATAAACACAAATAGTGCTAACACAACATGAATAGAAACAATCCTAACAACTAGTGACAAATTTTCATGGAAATCAATACCTTCCAAATACCCTTTTGCTACCAGTCATGCTTTGTACCTTTCATCTTTTACTATGTTTGATTTTATGAAATAATATTCATCAAACACTACATCTATGTCAATGATGATTATGTGGGCAGTAGGATCCCTCAATCTACATCACTTAACACCATCACCATAATTAACAAATATCTACCTGTTTGATCTAGGTCCTACTTAGAATGATGATAAAAGAAAAAGTATCACAAGAAAATATTTTCACATTTGAGTAATCACCAAATTACCTGTTCATACCACTTCCATAATCGTTCAGTCACATGCAACCAAGGGTGACTGATTTACTAGATAACAGAATCACTTCTACCCAAAACTCTTGTTACAACTTCACATAACTAAACATGTCTCTTAGATCCCAACTTCCTTGAAATTCCATGAATATTAAACTACCTCCATCATATATTCTCAAACAATTGATTGACCTACCAATTTTCATTTCACTACAAATCTCATTAGTCTTTCTACAAACCCACCTTTCTAACCTATATACCTTATGCTCCACCTCAAACTTTTCATTCAAAACCTTGGCCAAATCCGGAAAAGATGGGCCATGTGAACCTTTTCCTCTCACCTCTAGGTACCTTACAATGGATTATCAATGCTCCACCTTGACATGAACATTCCATTGACCCAATCCAGTCAATCTGGACAAGTAATCCTTCACCGCTCACCTCCAAGCCTATTTATTATGGATTTCACCAAACATTTTATAGGCTTCATTACTAATCCAAAGTATTTTCGACACGAAATGAGAGAAAAGATATAACCAAGAAATGTACATAGATATATCAAATATCCAATAATATAATAGCGATATAATCATAAAAAAAGACATAGATACACAGTTTCTATTAATGAGCAAAATCTACAAAACTGTAGAAATACAGAGTGAAAGACTCGTTAGAATGGTGGAAACTTATCTCTAAGAAGAGATGTGACGGATACTCACATTTGAAAGAAAATGATTATTACAATGAGGCTTCAAAGGAATTTTTAACATAAATAAAATCCAAAACCCTAACCCCGAAAGATGAAAATCCAACAGTTTTGTGGACCCCGTTTTGGGTAGTTTAGTGTATCAACTTCCTCGGGGCGTAAGTTTGGAATAAGATCTCTGTTTGGGGCATGTGATAGATCATTGGAAAGGTATCAATGATAATATTTATTTTGGGGGCTCAATGAGAGTCTTAAACTATTATTGAGGTGCCCGATCGCAAAAAAGTTACATTTAGGTCCTCATAAGACCCTGAACGTTTAGGAAACAAACAAATTCTAAAAATAGTAAATTGTCAACAATTTTTTGGGGGCCAGTTGGAATAGGTGGGTGGCCATAGATATCCACCGAGATAAATCCTCCCTCATTAGGAAGCAATTATCTCCATTCCGTTGAGTTCTTGAGGGAGAGGGGGACACATTTGTTGAATCTCAATCTTGGTGTGTCGCTTGCCTTGTTGGAGAAGTTGCGCTGGTTGGTTTATGGGAGGTTGTCGAGAACCTGATGAGATGAATATATTAAAAATAAATATTTGTGCTTTTCTTCAATCTTGTTGACTTGGTTCTACTAGATAGAAGGTTCTTGGATTGAGGTTGTAGTGGTTGCACTGTCCTTTTGTTTACCTTTTGAACAGATTGTGAAGAATTTTAATTTTGTAGTATGAGATACTACCTTTCAGAACTGTTTAGGTGGGACAATAGTTGGAAGTAAATCTAGTATCCTATAGAGATGACCCCCCAGAGTAACAATGACACTACGGGGTCTAGACTCATAAATAACATGGTGCTTCCACATATATGGCTGGCCCAAAAGAAAATCATAGACATCCAATGTAGTAACATCACATAATACCTCATCCTTGAAGGGTTGGATTCGATATGACAATCAACACTGTTGGATGACACAGAGATATCGTCCCTAGAGAAGCCACCCGATGTTGTATAGTTGTGGGTGTTGTGTTATCGAAAATCCCAATTGCTTGATGACCTCTATTGAGATGAGGTTCTTATGGATTCTACTATCAACAATAAAATGTAGCGGGGTCCCCTTCACCCAAATATATGAATGAAAAATGTGATCCCCCTCTTCAAGGTCAGATGGTTCTTCTAGTTGAATTTTTGTGGTCGTGATAACAACAGTGGGGTCTAGGTCGATGATTTGTCTTATTCCATTATTTTATGAATCATATTATGAATCAGGGCTCAACTACTTTTCTTTTATCTCCTCCACCAATTATTGTTTTGAGTGATATTCTTCAGTGTTGTGCTAGTGTTTTTTGTAGAAATCGCACCACTTTTTAGTTTCCTTCTTTGTCTTTCCGTTA
Source organism: Picea engelmannii (assembly GCA_009831015.1). Lineage (NCBI taxonomy): Eukaryota > Viridiplantae > Streptophyta > Pinopsida > Pinales > Pinaceae > Picea > Picea engelmannii. The sequence continues at coordinate 7,783 of ML799687.1, forward strand.
CCCTTATTTTCTTGTGGCTTTGACAGGTTTTTGGGACACTATTTGTTAGGGCCATCTTTATCATACTTTGGTTGTTGTGGATTTGTAGACTCGAACTCCCGTTTGTTCTCATGCCTAAATTTTTGTTCAATTTTGACAACATATCGATAGGTATATCCTAGTGATGAGATGTCTAGGAAATACATCTCATTTTGGATGTACCTATGCAAAGCCCAGTAGTATTTCATAACTAGAAGTCACTGAGAGTCTTTGATACCCAGCTTGGTGCGAAAGGTATGGACATTATTTGTGAACTTCAACACTATTTGGCCCCTCTCTTGTTGTAGTGTGGTCCATCTCATGTATTTCTCATCATAGTTACCAACATGGTAATATTGTTCCTTGACCGCATCCACAAACAAACCCAAGTGGGATTGGCCCCCATATATTCCAGACTCCTCTGTGGAACTCTGCTCACAGTACATTTACCACCAATGTTTGACATGGAGGAGAGAATTAAGGAGTGTGAAGGTGATCTTTTCCCTATCATAGAAATTGTGAACAGAGAAATAACCTTCTAGCAGATTTAACCATTTTTCTAAGGCATCTGCATCTATCTCTCCTTCAAATACATGAATATCAAAACTAACTTGTTCCTTCAAAGGAGAGGTTCCTCCAAAGTGGTTGCTTGATGAAGACACAGGTGTAGTTATTGACAGAAGTTGAAGGATTTTGGAAAAATTATCCATCATTTCATCCCTCTATCACATGAGAGCTTGCTCAAGCAACCAATTACTAGAATGTTTTGCTTCAACATTTTTCTTTTCTTCTACCATGGAGGGTTTCTTAGGCACGCGAGAGCGATTTTCCTGAAGAGAGACAAGCTCAATATCCAACTTGCTATAAACAGACGTCGTCGGAGACATCCACTGAAAAATGACCAAAAGAAACCTGCTCTAATACCATTGATCCATATTATTTTGGGCATGAAATGAGAGTGGATATATAATGAAGAAATGTATAGAGATATATAAAATATCCAATAATATAACAAAGATATATCATATATATACCCATAAATACAGAGACACAATAATACATAATTTCTATTAAAGATCGAAATGTACAAAACTGTAGAAATACAGAGTGAAAGACTCGCTAGAATGGTGGCATATTATCTCTGAGAAGAGATGTGATGGCTAATCACATTCGAAAGAAGATGATTTTTACAATAAGTTTCCAAATCCCTTTTTAATATAAAGAAAATCCAAAACCCTAACCTGAGAAGATGAAAAACCAACAATTTTGTGGACCCCGTTTTGGGTAGTTTGGTGTATCAACTTCATGGGGGTGTATGTTTGGAATACGATCTATGTTTGGGGCACACAATATCTCGTTCGAAAGGTATCAACGAGGAGATTCAATTTGGGGGTTCAATAAGATCCTTTTGCTAATATCTCGTTCGAAAGGTATCAACGAGGAGATTCATTTTGGGGGTTCAATAAGATCCTTTTGCTATCATTGAGATGTCATATTGTGAAAAATTGTTGTTTAGGCCCTCAAAATGGCCCCAAAAGTTTAGGAACTAAAAAAATTGCTAAAAATAGTATATTTCTAACAAACTATTTTGACCAAGTTGGAATGGGTGGGTTACCACCGATATCCACCTGGATCAATTACATGCAATCCATGGACATAATACCATGGGCTACCCAAAAAACATCAATAGAAAAAGCCACGTGCTTTGACCTAAAAACATATTTAACTCATTGACTCTTTCATCAAGTCAATATTAACCCAACATACATGCCCCCACATCTTCAATCTACCAAAATCTGTATAGACTTTTCATAGGTTACTCAATTATCCAGGCGTATGCATGCCTATACAGGTCTTACAATCATATGTCCATTTACATGCAATAAATATTTTTACAACTCCAAAGTAAATATTTTTTTTTTCTTTTCGCGTTGACTCCACCATCATCTCTCTTATCGTTGCTAAAAGAATCTTGCCTTTAAGTTTCCACAATTCAAAGTTATTTTTACCATTAATTTGTTTCAACCTTGTGTTTAGCATTTGTGTTCTTTGTCATTAGTTCTCTATAGACTGGCTCCCTCTTCAAATATCAATTTGACTTTTCACTTCAAAAGTCAATTTGATTTTTTGAAAAATATATTTCTTCTCCAAACTGTGTGAAGATTCAACTTTGCATAAAAAAATTTAAACACTCCACCCACTTAAATAAGGTTTAAAACAAAATATATTGTGACCCCACAAAATATGTATTTTCCATTCAAAAAATATATTTTCCTTTCAAAACATATTATGTGTCATAAACTAGAAAATGGGCTAACATTTTTATTATTAAAGCAAAAATTCTCTCTCTCTCTCTCTCTCTCTCTCTCTCTCTCTC
>ML799687.1:17420-77011 GCA_009831015.1 Picea engelmannii
CTTATTGTAAAAATCATCTTCTTTCGAATGTGATTAGCCATCACATCTCTTCTCAGAGATAATATGCCACCATTCTAGCGAGTCTTTCACTCTGTATTTCTACAGTTTTGTACATTTCGATCTTTAATAGAAATTATGTATTATTGTGTCTCTGTATTTATGGGTATATATATGATATATCTTTGTTATATTATTGGATATTTTATATATCTCTATACATTTCTTCATTATATATCCACTCTCATTTCATGCCCAAAATAATATGGATCAATGGTATTAGAGCAGGTTTCTTTTGGTCATTTTTCAGTGGATGTCTCCGACGACGTCTGTTTATAGCAAGTTGGATATTGAGCTTGTCTCTCTTCAGGAAAATCGCTCTCGCGTGCCTAAGAAACCCTCCATGGTAGAAGAAAAGAAAAATGTTGAAGCAAAACATTCTAGTAATTGGTTGCTTGAGCAAGCTCTCATGTGATAGAGGGATGAAATGATGGATAATTTTTCCAAAATCCTTCAACTTCTGTCAATAACTACACCTGTGTCTTCATCAAGCAACCACTTTGGAGGAACCTCTCCTTTGAAGGAACAAGTTAGTTTTGATATTCATGTATTTGAAGGAGAGATAGATGCAGATGCCTTAGAAAAATGGTTAAATCTGCTAGAAGGTTATTTCTCTGTTCACAATTTCTATGATAGGGAAAAGATCACCTTCACACTCCTTAATTCTCTCCTCCATGTCAAACATTGGTGGTAAATGTACTGTGAGCAGAGTTCCACAGAGGAGTCTGGAATATATGGGGGCCAATCCCACTTGGGTTTGTTTGTGGATGCGGTCAAGGAACAATATTACCATGTTGGTAACTATGATGAGAAATACATGAGATGGACCACACTACAACAAGAGAGGGGCCAAATAGTGTTGAAGTTCACAAATAATGTCCATACCTTTCGCACCAAGCTGGGTATCAAAGACTCTCAGTGACTTCTAGTTATGAAATACTACTGGGCTTTGCATAGGTACATCCAAAATGAGATGTATTTCCTAGACATCTCATCACTAGGATATACCTATCGATATGTTGTCAAAATTGAACAAAAATTTAGGCATGAGAACAAACGGGAGTTCGAGTCTACAAATCCACAACAACCAAAGTATGATAAAGATGGCCCTAACAAATAGTGTCCCAAAAACCTGTCAAAGCCACAAGAAAATAAGGGTAACGGAAAGACAAAGAAGGAAACTAAAAAGTGGTGCGATTTCTACAAAAAACACTAGCACAACACTGAAGAATATCACTCAAAACAATAATTGGTGGAGGAGATAAAAGAAAAGTAGTTGAGCCCTGATTCATAATATGATTCATAAAATAATGGAATAAGACAAATCATCGACCTAGACCCCACTGTTGTTATCACGACCACAAAAATTCAACTAGAAGAACCATCTGACCTTGAAGAGGGGGATCACATTTTTCATTCATATATTTGGGTGAAGGGGACCCCGCTACATTTTATTGTTGATAGTAGAATCCATAAGAACCTCATCTCAATAGAGGTCATCAAGCAATTGGGATTTTCGATAACACAACACCCACAACTATACAACATCGGGTGGCTTCTCTAGGGACGATATCTCTGTGTCATCCAACAGTGTTGATTGTCATATCGAATCCAACCCTTCAAGGATGAGGTATTATGTGATGTTACTACATTGGATGTCTATGATTTTCTTTTGGGCCAGCCATATATGTGGAAGCACCATGTTATTTATGAGTCTAGACCCCGTAGTGTCATTGTTACTCTGGGGGGTCATCTCTATAGGATACTAGATTTACTTCCAACTATTGTCCCACCTAAACAGTTCTGAAAGGTAGTATCTCATACTACAAAATTAAAATTCTTCACAATCTGTTCAAAAGGTAAACAAAAGGACAGTGCAACCACTACAACCTCAATCCAAGAACCTTCTATCTAGTAGAACCAAGTCAACAAGATTGAAGAAAAGCACAAATATTTATTTTTAATATATTCATCTCATCAGGTTCTCGACAACCTCCCATAAACCAACCAGCGCAACTTCTCCAACAAGGCAAGCGACACACCAAGATTGAGATTCAACAAATGTGTCCCCCTCTCCCTCAAGAACTCAACGGAATGGAGATAATTGCTTCCTAATGAGGGAGGATTTATCTCGGTGGATATCTATGGCCACCCACCTATTCCAACTGGCCCCCAAAAAATTGTTGACAATTTACTATTTTTAGAATTTGTTTGTTTCCTAAACGTTCAGGGTCTTATGAGGACCTAAATGTAACTTTTTTGCGATCGGGCACCTCAATAATAGTTTAAGACTCTCATTGAGCCCCCAAAATAAATATTATCATTGATACCTTTCCAATGATCTATCACATGCCCCAAACAGAGATCTTATTCCAAACTTACGCCCCGAGGAAGTTGATACACTAAACTACCCAAAACGGGGTCCACAAAACTGTTGGATTTTCATCTTTCGGGGTTAGGGTTTTGGATTTTATTTATGTTAAAAATTCCTTTGAAGCCTCATTGTAATAATCATTTTCTTTCAAATGTGAGTATCCGTCACATCTCTTCTTAGAGATAAGTTTCCACCATTCTAACGAGTCTTTCACTCTGTATTTCTACAGTTTTGTAGATTTTGCTCATTAATAGAAACTGTGTATCTATGTCTTTTTTTATGATTATATCGCTATTATATTATTGGATATTTGATATATCTATGTACATTTCTTGGTTATATCTTTTCTCTCATTTCGTGTCGAAAATACTTTGGATTAGTAATGAAGCCTATAAAATGTTTGGTGAAATCCATAATAAATAGGCTTGGAGGTGAGCGGTGAAGGATTACTTGTCCAGATTGACTGGATTGGGTCAATGGAATGTTCATGTCAAGGTGGAGCATTGATAATCCATTGTAAGGTACCTAGAGGTGAGAGGAAAAGGTTCACATGGCCCATCTTTTCCGGATTTGGCCAAGGTTTTGAATGAAAAGTTTGAGGTGGAGCATAAGGTATATAGGTTAGAAAGGTGGGTTTGTAGAAAGACTAATGAGATTTGTAGTGAAATGAAAATTGGTAGGTCAATCAATTGTTTGAGAATATATGATGGAGGTAGTTTAATATTCATGGAATTTCAAGGAAGTTGGGATCTAAGAGACATGTTTAGTTATGTGAAGTTGTAACAAGAGTTTTGGGTAGAAGTGATTCTGTTATCTAGTAAATCAGTCACCCTTGGTTGCATGTGACTGAACGATTATGGAAGTGGTATGAACAGGTAATTTGGTGATTACTCAAATGTGAAAATATTTTCTTGTGATACTTTTTCTTTTATCATCATTCTAAGTAGGACCTAGATCAAACAGGTAGATATTTGTTAATTATGGTGATGGTGTTAAGTGATGTAGATTGAGGGATCCTACTGCCCACATAATCATCATTGACATAGATGTAGTGTTTGATGAATATTATTTCATAAAATCAAACATAGTAAAAGATGAAAGGTACAAAGCATGACTGGTAGCAAAAGGGTATTTGGAAGGTATTGATTTCCATGAAAATTTGTCACTAGTTGTTAGGATTGTTTCTATTCATGTTGTGTTAGCACTATTTGTGTTTATTGATCTTGAGTTAGTTCAACTATATGTTAAAAACAAATGACATGGAATTTTGGATAACGAGATGTATATGGAACAACCAAAAAGTTAGTTCAAGATCGCAACATAATATTTGTTTGCAAACTGAGGGATGTCATTGTATGGCTTGGAGCATGCCATGAAAATGGTACAATAAGTTGATTCCTTCATGGTAAGAAATTGTGTTTACAATAAGTGAGTATAACTATTTTGTTTATGGTATATTCATTATCTTGGTATAATGTGTTATGGTTTTTGCAAGCATAAGCATATTTGAGATCAATAGGCTAGCTCAGTTGGTTAGGATGTTTGAAATGAAGGATCTGTGAGTAGAGAAACAAATATTGGGCATGGAAATACAAATAGACGGGAAAGATGGAAGGGTTTGGTTACCACAAAAGAAGTATATGGTGAATATACTCAAGAAATTCGGTATGAATAATGTGAAATCGGTAAATATTCCTTTGGATTTCTATTGTAATATTTATTCAATTTGATGCCCTAGTAATGAAGAAGAAAAGGGTTGTATTTCTCATCTGTTGTATACTAGTAGGAAGTTTGATGTATGCGATGAAATGGTCAGTATTTCACATGGAGTTGGTGTTGTCAGTAGACACGTGCAAAAACTAGGTGAATAGCATGGAAATGGGTGTTGATGTTTGTGACAGGAATGCTCAAGTATTTCACATGCACTTGGTGTTGTTAGTGGACACATGGAAAAACTAGGTGAAGAGCATGGAAATGGGCGCTTCAATATCTTAGAATCACATAAGCACAAGTATCACCTAAAATTCTTGCAACTATTTAGTCTGTGGTTATGATTCAGGAGATTTAGACAAGAGGAGACCTACCTCAAGCTATGTCTTGGAAGAATAAAAGGATATATTGGGCAAGTTTGGAAAAGTACATGATAAGGTATTTTGTGGTGATCGAAGTGTTGTGAATTTGACTAACGGTCCAATGTATAAAAATGGGGCAATGCATAATTTTGTAAGAGAGGTTATTGGTAGAGGAGGACTGGTCCATAATGGAGCAAATCGTGAAGACATGTTCACGTAACCAGTATTGTTAGAGAAGTTGAAAAGTTGTGATGGTGTTTGTATTCTCTTGGCTTGAAAAAGAGGTGATGAATGAGATTGGGAGAGGTATCAGGTAAACTGTTGTCAAGGTGGAGATTTTTAAATTGTGAAAAAAAAATTTTAAAAAATTGTAAATATTAAAATTTACCTATGTAAATATTTGTTGATGTTGTTTTACAAAACTGGTGGAAGTTTACATAACAGATTGTAGTTCTTGTAACTATGTAAATGGTTCCAAGATAGATATAAATCAATGAAGCCAAAGAAATGTATTAGGGCTAGTGGGTAGGCCTGATTGTAAGTTTATCTTGAATAATAGAGATATTGATACCTTGTCCCATGGATGTGTCCTTGGCATGCTATCATGGTTCTACCGCGTAAATATCATGTGTTATATAAATGATTGTTTTGTCTATATTGTCATATTTCTTGCATTTAATTATTGTTTCAGGCTCTAAATTCCAACATAGTAAACTAAAACAATTTTTTTTTATCTAAATTCCGGGTGAGTGCAAGAAGTTCGTGATTGAAAAAGTGGCTAGCGGGTCAATATGAACCCATACTCACAAAAAAACACATCCCTAAACCTATATTTTTAGAAGTGGTAGAACCTCCATGAGGCTTGCGACGTATTTTTAGTGGGAAGAACACATCCGTATTCCGAATAACACATCTGTGTTCCGAAGAACACGTGCACATCCTAGGAATGCATCCATGTTCCTTGTATTAAACATTTTTAAAGCGTTGCTAGCGTGATTTGTGCTCATTGTGCACAAATCACGCTCTCATTTTGAATATGATTGAGAAAATAGAGAGGAGCTAGAGAGTACCAACGAAGGGAGTATCTTGCCACCATTTCCAAGTATGTTTTATTTACCTTATTTTTAGCCCAATTTAGTCATTTCCAATTTAGTCTTTTTCTCCCATGAATCTAAATTACAAAAATCTGTAATTTTGTATTTTAATAAAAAAACCAACCTAATTTACATGCCATGGATTTTAAATTGAAACCTATATATTATAACCGAAACCAAAGACAATGTAAATAACTCAGAATAAAACCAAGAAGATCAAAACCCCAATCACCATGACCACCCAATGTAAACACTCAAATTGATGATGGGTTGGTTATATTAAGAAACCTTCAGAAAAAATTAAGGGACACTAGAGAGCATAAAAGAATCTTCTTGACCACTTCTTTGGACATCATTGTGAATTCAATTGCAATTGCCCAAGGGAAATTAACTTTTATTTCTGATTATAGGGAAAGAATGTATCAGTACTATAGCATTGGTTTAAACAGAAACCAAGTCAAAGAACTGGGCATTTCAAAACAACAAATATTGTCTATTTTTAGGGATCCTAGAAATGGAAAAGAACTACCATTGACCAAGAAACACATCTCCATTGACTGGTGCATCCATCCCAATATTAGTCAAAACTGGATAGATAGGTGGTATATGGTTTTTGATAAACCTCCCTGCAATAACAGAGAGATTCCCTTATATTTTATGAGAAAATTATGGGCTAATTTTATTTTGGGTAAGCATGTCAACTACTTTGACATTGGTGAATTTCAGGGGTGGTTCAAGGGTTCACACATGTCCGAGAACATGCTAGGAATGACCATTTGTTAGGTCCTCATCCCCCCAAGCGAAGGACTGACCCACCTACCCAACATCCTCCTATTTCAGAGAGATTTCAATAGGTAAAACTAGCCATTTCATCATATACTTTTAGCCTTGTCCAGCACAATAGCTTTGTTGCACTATATCAATAGGAGGTGCCAACTAGTGAGATTGATAGAGGTGTTGGATATTAAGCATGCACAAAAGAGTATAGTGAGAAGAGGGAACATGGACATAGAATTCATCCATGTGAACCTCATGTTGATGATTGAATCCATTAGGACCAAAATGACAACCTCACGAGGATAAAAAATCCCCATGCATTTTTATAGTGGTGGTACTCCTCTTTACTTTAAGATTTTATTGTGACTCTAGATCTTCTGAATATGGGAATTTGCGGAAGTTTGTCGTGGTAATAAAAGAAATATAAAGATTGCAAGAAAAAGTAACAATAAATCATTTTTTATTTTCTTTTTAATAAATTTCTTGAGAAATGACCATAAACCACACACTTCATACATTTAAAAAGGATAGACAAAATTTCCTCACATCCATCATAGTTAAACAAAATATTTATGATCACATAAAATAAAACTAAGATGATGTGCATGCATAACATAAATTTAGTAGAGTGGACACATGCACAGCTCAAATAAAGATAATGATAGGTCAATCTCAAATACTTTATACTCGAAACTAAGAGTTACAAAGAACAATCAAAACTAATCCTGAAATAGCTCTCTTGAAATTTCTGAAAAAAATATATAGTCTGTTACAAAGGATTGAAATTCAAAATGTGTTTGTACTTAGGAATGGGATTGGGTCTCCTGTGGACCATAAATAAAATATAAACAAGAAATATTCTTGTATAAGGAGGATGGTGGGTGATAGTAGAACAACAAGACCTAGAAGGAAGACAAGCATAAGTTATCAAACTTTTGTTAAACCCTTCTAGTGAAAGAAGCAGAGTAATTGGATGAAAGAACTCATAAAGAAAGAAAGATGTGATCAGCATAAAATTACTATGATAGTCTCTCATATCTTCAATTTCTTGTTGTTGTCTTTTTATTGTCTTCATTGACGGTTACATGAACCATCTCAATTGTTTTTTTCCCTTTGTTGGTCAATTTGTCAATTGCTTTTTTGAAACTTTCTTCAATATAGTTTTTCATTGGGACAACATTTATCTCATGTCATATTTTAGTGTTAAATAACTCACCTTCCAATTCTCTTAAATCAAGAGAAATACCATGTACTACTTCCTCGATATCTTGATTTTTTCACGGAATATTCCACTAGCCAATTTTCTATGTCGTCTTCATTATATTCGAGTATACCATAAAACTTTTCAATGCATAACCCTTTAAATATCTCAATTTGTTCGTCAAATTGTTGCTTTGTTAGGAACATTGAATTGAGAATTAATTTAGGTCCATGCACTTCATTGGTACCTCATGCTAGGTCTATCTCCATCAACCTCTTGAATAGTTCTTCCTTTTTCAGTATTGCTTTGCTGCATGCTTCAATAATATTATTCAAAATTTTAATCTTTTCCTTCCAATAAGCATTTAGTTGTTTTATCTAACTTGGGGAAGGAAGATCCTCCTCTTTTATTCTTAGTTTATTCATGTTAGAGAATTTGATTCCAAAGGGTAATACAACATCAATTTAGAAACCTCCTTCGTTCTTCATATTAGCTTGCAAATATTCATGGAAGGCATGTGCCCTCGATCCAAAAGAAACAATATTTTTCGGAACCTTCCATGCCTATGTTACCAATGCCATTATTTTCTTAACATTTCTTTCTACATAACTCCTAGATCATGTGAGAAGGCTTGAAGATCATTTCAAATTAACAGTGGGTGTGGTAGGTTTGACTATTGACAAAGCACTGGTGAGAAGTGGAAGAGGCATCAAGGAGTCTTCCAACTCACTGATCCTTTCTTTCAACTTGTTATTTTTTGCTTCCAGAACACCAATAGAATCATCAAGGGTATCTTCAGTTTCTTTGTGAATTTTAGATATTTGGGATGGCCGCATATCCTTTAGGTCAACCTCTGAACGAGATTTTCCTTTCTTATTTTTTAGATCACCTTTTTCTATAAAAAATTTCTTAGATTCCTTTTCAAAAAGAATGATTTGGAAAGCAAATGACTCTTCTTCACTAAAGTTCTCATTCTCAATGATCTCTAATGATTAATTTTGTTGAGATATATTTATCGTCTGATCAATTGTGGGAAACATTTTCTCAGTATCTTCCTTGAGCTCCATGTCTACAAGAGAGAAGCTATTGATATCATTTTCTATTAGGTTTTATTCTTCCTCTTCCACAACATTATTCCTCTTTTTTCTCATAGGGATATTGTGTGAGATCTCAATTTTTGTGGGGGGAAGGGGGGGAGGGGATTCTTCTCTCCTCCACCACTTGAACTACTGTTGGTAATTTTCCTAGTTGGGTGGGTCATTGGAGCATTACTCCAGGATTTGGTATTTTTAGGAGTAATAACTGGAGGCTGGGTGCTCTTCTCACTGGGACCTTTTCCTTTTTTCTTTTCAAACTTGTTAGTACTAAATATTGTTTCCAAGTCACCATCATTGTGTGCAGGAGTGCCTAGCTTGTGATCTTCTTCTTCATTCAAAATAGTATGAATGAATGAGTTGTTGAATACTATAGACAACATATGTTCCAAGAAGACTTTATTAGGGTCAAACCCCATTATCATTTAGCATACTTCTGATTTACATTGGTGAAGTGATTCACAAACTCATCAATTTTATTTATGTTCCTGAATATGAAGTCTCCAATTTTCCACAACAAGGGGATGAATTGCTTTTTCCATTTTTCATGGAAAAAGTTCAACCATAAATTTTATTGCATTTCCACTTCCGTAACAAACAATTTATCAGATACATGGTGTGGAAGAAAAGAGGGATTTTCTTTAGAAAATAAGATCCCGATGACACTGTAATTTTCCATTTGTTTTATCATTCTCTTTTTCTCCAAGAATTTATTTTCCTGGTCAGATATAGTGGGGGTATTTTTACCAAACAACAGTCCTTTGAAAATTGAAACGAAAAATAACCTTTGGAAAATCTTGCTTTAATGCAATTTAATGAAAAATGTATTTGATCCCTTTTCTTATTAATGATGATATTTACATAGCATGCATGATTAGTTATTAGCATTAAACCATACTAAATTAATATTGGGAAAAGTAAGAAGATGACGGGGACATACAAGAGAAATTTGAATTTTGGGCCTTTTGTTAACCCACCAACCTGCCAACCCATGAACCTGGGAACCTACGATTGTGGACTATCAAAAATAAGCTAAATGTTGCAAAGCATTCGAAATTGGATATAGGAGAAATGAAATACTTAGGGGATTAGTACCCACGAAAAGTATGAAGGTCATAATGTATATCACGGGCCTTTGGGTGCAAATTTTAGATAACGAAACTTAGGAGATGAAGGCTTGAACCTGTGAACCTGTGGTTGCAAAACTGGTTAAGTATATTATAACAAGGTGGTTGATCGGACCCATGACATAGGAACATGTATGGATCTAAAAACCTGTGAGTTCACCAACTCGTGAACCCATCGATATTTGAAATGTGACTAAGTATCCTAACTAGAAATGGAAAAGAGAAGGGAGAAAATAAAAGGGGAATGAGAGTAGGTATAGAAGAGGGAAAATACATGGAAAAAAATAAGCTGGGAAAATATAAAGGGAAGGGAAATTTCGAAGGAGGGAATTGATCTCAAGAACTGGCTCCAACTGTGGGATGATAACCCCTTGTGGGTTGTCAAGAATACATAATCTTTATGACCAGGCGCTTCCATCCATTGGGCTATGGATTCAAAGGTAAGAATATATAAACTAAAAACATGAAAAATAAAATTTATGTACAGGGAAATAAGAAAGTTTTAGGTGAAGAAACCTTTCAAATGTTTCCTATTGATAGTCAACATTAATATTTCACCCTTCATGTCTTTTAGCATATAGTAATTAAAACCCATCATATTTTCGATGATGTATGGTCCAATCTAGAGTGCTTAAAGATTTGTGTGCATCGATGGTTTATCCTTGGCTTTGTTCCAGAGTAACACTAGTTATGCCTTTTGAAAATTATTTACAGTTGCATTCTGGTCAAAATATATTTTGATACTTTGTTGTCTCTGAGAAGTTATATTTAGGTATTTACTTCGTTCTTCCTCCAATTTCAACAACTAGTTGATCCTCCTTTGGATAGGTGAACTTTCCTCTACATCTTTTGTATTAAACAAAAAATTCAAACCATTGAGTTCGAGGCTAACTATCATTTTTGCTTCTTTCTCATAAACCAATGTATATAGAGGAATCCTACTGTTGTCTTTCAAATTCATTCTTCTTTCCCACAACGCATCAGTTAACCTTAAATGTCAATTCCTTTGGTTCTTGTTAATAGTTTTCTTCAATATTTGAATGAGTGTATTATGTGTGTATTATGAAAGACCATTCCCTTGGGGATAATATTTTTATGAATGCCCCATAATAATTCCATATTCTCCATAAAATTATGTAAATTTGGAACCAATGAAAATAGAACCATCATCAATGATAAATTTGTCTAGGACGTCAAATCTTGACAAAATATTATCTTTGAGGAACTTAATTAACTCTTCACAATCAACCCTTTTTAATGACACTTATCTTGGCCACTTCATAAAATAATCTGTAGTGGTGAGAATATACATATGTTCCTTGCTTGACTTTGGATTTATTGTCCCAATGACATCAACTCCCCATTGGGAGAATGGTTTTTCTATAGTCATATGTTGTAACGACATCACAAATCTCTTCATTTTCCCTGAAAATTTGGCAACATACACATTTCCTTATTGTGGCGTATCAGTCTTTAAAAATTGATGGCCAATAAAAACCAACTCTTATTATTTTATGGGAGTTTGTCATAGGTGAAAAATGTCCACCACATATTCCTTCATGAAATTCCCTCATTAATTCTTGAGCTTTTTTTTCATCAACACATCTCAGTAATATACCATCATAGTTCCTTCTGAACAATATATCAGCAATGAACTCATATTGATTTGACTTCATCTTCAATGTTCTTCTATCTTTAGGGTACATGGTGATTGGAAATTGCCCATACCTCAAGTAGAATACAATATCTCTATACCATTTTGAATCATCCAATGGTTCTCCTACTGAAATTGAAATCATTCCATACAAATAATCATTATTTGCAAAGAGCTTACACAAACCTTGTCCTTTGACATCCTTTAAAGGTTTAATCTCAATATCATTTTCTTGAATCTTTTCCAGCTAGTTGGTCCATTTTCCTTCTCTCAATTGTTGATTCAAAAGCATCTTCACTGACAAGGATGGAACATAAGAAATGACATGAGTGTTAGCATCAAAAGTCACCCCTGGATTGCAGCAGGAGCATAACCCAACGCCCATCATTTTATGTCATGATTTGTTTATAAAAGGGGGGATCAAATGGAATCTAACTCAAAACAACATTGTTCTAACTCCGAAACTAGGTCAGGTATGCATGAGCGAGTGAGGTCTTAATCAGACTTCAGACAGTGAGTCGTACTAAGGGTGAGTAGGGGGAAGACTTGTATCAGAGAGATGAAAAGGTTTGTCTTAAACATCCGGTTTCTAACAGACTGTAGGAGAAGGCGTCGAAACGCAAGATATTTTTACATTCAAATGAAAAAAAAACAGAGAATACAATAATGCGACAATAAATCCTTTATCATAACATAATTGCAATGATTCGCACGAATCATTCGTTCATGAACTCTCTCAGTATGAGATGAAAAATTAGATGGAGTAAGAAAGACTGTCTATCATAAAACAAGAAATCTCACATACAGATGCATAACCAGAAAGCTACAATATCTATTAAAACTTTACAGTCCGGTGCTTTGCTCTACCATCGATGCTTACAAAAATGGAAAAAATTCCTACATATACTCTTCCCCTTTTGCCCAGCAGAGGCGTCTCAGGACTTTCAAGGTGTGGCGTCTCCTCAGTCAAATCTGGCATGAACTCCTTTGTCATACGCCACCTTAACTCAGCATGCCTCTTGTAGGGGGGACCTGCCTGCAAGGGTACCACGGCCTAATTGCTCCAGGCCTCCCATACCTTCCATTTATGGCTCGAGCTGAGGTTTCAACTACCTCCATCCACCTTCATTTATTTTTAGCAAGGACCAATATCGAGGTCGAGATGAACTGGTCTCTGGAGGACGTGTGATCCCTTCTGCAACTAAACCTAACACTTCGGCCCTTTGCGCAGTTCTTTCTATCGCCCCCAAGTGACCGCGGGCTGTGACCCTGCGCCTAGATTCAAAGGCGCTTTTGGCATTTCGCGTTTCACGACTAGGAGGGGGCTTCTCCTTGTGTCTCAAAGTCACGATGGGAGAAAAGGCAAAGAGCCTAATCGCGCACCACGTGCCCCTGCGGAATGGATGGTTGAGATGCTTTCAGTGCTTCAGGACCCGCCTTGCCACGCGATAAACATTAGTGCCCCTTCTCCAGGCCTGTTCCTTTGTGAGCAGGCGCCAAACCCATGAGCCCGACTCTGGGTGCTTTCGACGCTTCGGGGTTCAGGGTTTCGAGATGTGAAATGACAAGGAGCCCTTACCCTTTGAACTCTCAAATGCCGAAATGCCGACATGACTAGATCTTGCACCACACATCCTTTGGATTGGATGGCCAAGATGATGTTGGCAACTTCATTATGAAAATCCCGAAAGGCCCCACCCATGGCTCAGATCTTCCACCGCGTGTCTTTCTGATCAATGGTCCCGATCTTCTCGGGATTTCTTGCACCGGGAGTTCACAATGCGTTTCTTCCTCAAATTCCCGATTTACCAAACTGCGAAAGCACAGATGTGCGCCGTGTGTCCTTTAGATGGACGACCGGCCTAGATTTGTATTGAAATATAGGTGTTATCTCTCGTGCTATATCTCAGGAAACTTGGTAGCCCCGAAATCTCGATGACCGTCGATCTGCTTCGTCAATTGATCCTTGCCGTTGAAATCAGACTGCTCGCTCGCTTGATTTTAAGCCCGAAATGGTCTTCTTCTGTGAGTTGCGCTCGACGCTTATGGCTGCGGCCTTTGAATAAAACACATTCGACCAGTTTTCAAACCCCACTTCTATGCGTTTACACCAGAGGCCTAAAATCAAAGAGGACAACACCCCTATCCAAGAAATGTTTCTAACAATGAGAATTTAGTATGTAAGTCTGAAATTGTGTCACCTCTTTCACTAGATACATGGCTTTATTTTCTAATTTTGAATACCTCAATTCATAATCATGAAGGGATTTTCTCATGAAGTTCATTGGGAGTTATTCACCCTTGATATTGATTTGAGTAAGAACATATGCAACAACTATTTATGTAGCAAATGAATAGATGATGAAGTCCCTTTGAAAATCTATGCTAATGAGGACTAGAGCTATGGTGATTTCCCTTTTGATATTATTGAAAGCTTCTTGTGTATCCATTGTACATTCAAACCTTTGGTCCTTTTTCAACAATAAATTGATCGGCTTGACAGTACTTTTATAGTCAAGAACAAATCTTCGCACAAAATTCATCTTACCAAAAATTGATTGAACTCCTTTCTTAGATTATGGGGGGTTGACTTCATTTATATCTTTAACTATTTTTGGATCTATATAAATCCCTTCCTTTCACACAATATGACCCAATAGTTTTCCTTGAGTTACATCGAATAAACATTTCTTTGGATTTAGGGAAACACCATATAATCTACACCTGTAAAAAATGTTTCTCAATTGATGAATGTGATCACCCCTTGTTTTTGAATGCACTGTCAAGTCATACTGATAATCCTCCATGAATTTTCCTATTAACCCTTTAAAAGCATGATCCATTTCCCTTTGAAACGTGGCTTCTACATTCTTCAAACCAAAGGACATCCTAGCATATGCATATGCCTCCCAAGGTGCTATGAATGTTTTCTTTTCTCTATCTTCCTCAGCAACCAATACTTGATTATAATCAGAAAAACCATCTAACATGGACATGCAAGTTGATATCATGACTTGATGGAGAAGAAAATTCTTGTTAGGTAAATGATAATTATCCTTTATACTTTCTTTGCTACTTGATCCCCAAAATCTACACACATTTGAATCTCCCCAATCTTCTTTCTAACTATCACAGGGTTTGAAAGCCAATCATAATGCCTAATGGGATATATTATTCCAACCTTCTTTAATTTCCCCAATTCAACATTTACCAAAGGTTTTAATTTGGGTTTCATCATCCTTATTTTTTTCTTGAACAGCTTTGCTTCTTCTCTCAAAGGAATAATATGTTAGAATATTTTTCTATCGTAATCTTTCAAATCATCATAAGTCCATGCGAAAAAATCAAGATATTATTTAAACAATGCAACATATCGATCAACCTCCTCAATGGTGCAATAAACTCCCAAATTGACATATTTTGGGGAATTGTCAATTCCAATATTGATCTTTCTTGTTTCTTGAACCTTTCGGAGTGAAATTTCTTCCAGGATATTGTTAGCATGATCATATTTCGTAAAAAGAGACTCTTATTGAACACAATCCTTCAGAACAACATATATGTGATTGTATTCATCATCATCATCATCATTCTCAAATACTTTTAAATACTCCAGGTTATCAGGTATAGAAGGTTGGACTACCCTTTCTACTTGAAAATATGTTTTTCTCTGAATATCATCAAGGTTTGACAATGAGGTCGTCAAATCCAATGAATCTCCCTTCTAATTATTTTCCCTTGGAAAAAAGGAAATGTTGAAAGAGCTGAAAGATTCCATCAATTTCTTAACTCTTTTGAATTATAATTTGAGTCTTTCCTTCTTGATTTTATACCTCTAGGTGACTTGATTAATTACCAACTCGGAGTCATCGGTCATAATTATATGTTCTATCTTCATTTATTTAGCAAGAATCATTCCCTAGATCAAAGATTCATATTTTTTCTCATTATTAGTACATGCAAATTCAAGTGTGATAGAATGTGGATCCATAATCTTCTCTAGACTTACAAGGACAATTCCAACTCCTCTCATGGAGCTTGAACATGATCCATCAAATGACATCCTCCAATGACCTTCAAACATATTCTCTTGATTCTCCATGTCTTGAATTCGCTGCAATATATCAATGTGTTCCATGTCCAGGATAACATAATTTAATATCCCAACATCTATATAATCTTCCATTAATTCTTTATCCTTATTTTTGAAAGAGAAGGGTTTCTTGGGTTCATAGGGCACCTTAATAATTGCTCCTTCTTTGTCTGGAATCATCATGAAACTTACATCATTCATTATGTATCCCCCAATAATGGATAATCATTCTCTTCCCAAAACAAATCCAGATGATGGAGGGAGGTCTCAAATAATAATATTGAAAACTATAATAATATGGGGAGTCGTCATGATCCAATCATAAAAGTACTTGATTTGTCGATAAGTTGGTACTTGTCTGGAATCAACTTCATACATACTTTCATTGGTCTCATAATATTTGATACAATTAATTCTCAATGCCTCCATGACCGCCAATGACATAATATTATTTGTCGTGCCTGTATCAAATAAAAAATTATGAAGTGCAACATCATGATTTTCAATTGAAATATAAAAGGGAGGAATTTTACATCTCGAATTTCTACTTGATTTGTTATGTCTTTTTTTCGGACTTCTAACAACAACTTCTTCTTTTTCATATGGATCATCCAATAATCTAAAAAAAAATTCCCTTTGTTGGGGAATCTTGACCACTTTTTTAAAAGAAAGAGTTTTCCTTAGTTTACTTAGGTCCTCTACAAAATTATATGTCATCTAAGTGGAGTTTGACACCAGGTGTTGTTTCTTACTTCTAGCGTTGTCTGTCATTTTCTCATTTGTTTTTTCTTTATCTTTTTTGTTTTCCTTTTCAGAATCATTTTTATTCTTGGATCTATTTACAAATCCTCTTGTCTAAGTGACATTTTCTTACGAGTTAGGGTCATTATTTCCTTCTTCAAATATACACATGGATGTCTGGCATCTGTCCATATGTACAATTTCATAGATTTCATCAGGTGAATAATAGTTCTCTTGCTCAATAATTTTCTCATCATATACATCATCTAGAACAACGACATTGGGGGTTGGTTTCCTAGGAACCCTTGGTCTTTTTAGATTATCAATGTTTTCAAACCTCACTTTGTATTCTTGGGGAGGGTTTCTTCTTTTCGCTTGGACCAACATTCTCAGATTTGATACATAATTATCTCCCCTTATTAGTTTCATTCTATCGTTCTTCATTTTCCTAATAGTTTTATTCATTTATGCAATTTCAATTATTTGCTTGATTTCTTGTGCCGCAACAAGGTCTACCTTCACATCTAGTATCGTTCCCTTTAAAAATCCTCCTCCAATTTTTTAATTTTGTGTTAGTCATGGCTTGAATTCTTCATTCTTTCTTGAACTAGAGGTTTCTTGATTATCAATACTTAAACCTACCAGATGCCTTTGTATTTTTCCCAGTATATTGTCGGGGTCGACACCTGTTTCAATCATAATTTCTTCCATCTCAGTAGATTTAATCATTTCTTCCTACAAGGTATCTATTTGGGATGTTTTGATAGTATATTTCACATTTGGGGGTGTCACATTCTGATAGCAACCAAGTATGACTGGGTCATTAGGTATTTTATCTTTTGGAATCTTACTCAAGGTTTTATTGAACCTGAGATTAAAATATTGTATTCTTTCATTCTTCCTCAAACCAATTTGGGTGAAATCAGTGAGAAAGGTATGATAATAAATTGGAGGGGTGAACACATGCAAGAACATGGATTCGAGGTCATTAAACGATCCAATTGATCTACTAGGTAATTTCGTATACCATTCATACGCTCATCCTCATAAGGTTTGAAGAAATGACCTTACCATGAAATTACCATACTCAACACGATGAAAATCACAGACATCAAGAAATAAGTGAAGGTGCCTCTTTGCAACGATTGTTCCATCTCTAAAAAATTACTTCAAGGTACCCTTAGGGAGAACAGGGAGATCATGTTCCCCAACTAGAATATTTAAAGGGGAATCTATTATTCTTCTTCGATTTTCTTGATTTCTTGCAGCACCTCTTCCAACTCCATGTCTTTATTCAGGTGGTTCTTCTCGCGGTTGTTCATTTTTTTCTGCCATATCCGAAGATGTTCTAGAAATATAATTTCCACTTCTTAGAATTCAGAGTTTCTTTCTTTTAATTTTGGTAATGGGTCCTTTATATTCGTCCAAATTCAATCCATACCTTGTCCTTGTGCTACTCTAGCTATCCTTTGGTTTCTTCAGTCATGTCCCTCATCTCTCCTTTGTCTCTCGAGGATTTTTCGTTCTTCTTCTCGGACTAAGATTTGTCAGGACCTTTCTAATTATTCTTTGGTCTTGAATGTCATTATTACCAAATTATATAGCTGATGTAAGATGTTTCGTTGATTATTCAATCCAATTTCAAGGTGGGGATGATCATCTTGGGGAAGAGTCATATACTTTTCAAAAATGTTGATGCAGGAGCATCTTTCCATGCAGCCAACCAGCCACGTCAGCGCACACTCATTCAGAGCTGAAGGGAGGCGCAGCCTCATTTTGAATATTTGAAATGAATGTAAATTAATGTCTTAGGCTGGTGAGCCATGAATGCCATGCCTTTGCGCAGGCTGTAGATAAGATAGACATTTATTATAGATTGGCTGAGATCTAGTTCTAGATAACAGACTAGACAACCATTGATTGTAATTAATTAGAGTAGGTAAATCCTGGAGGGAAGCGCTCGATTGAGCCTCGAGTGCAAAAGAGATTTTAAGATCTCATTTTTGAGAAGTCGAGAGGTAAATGTAGATAGAATTCATGTAGAGCTGAGGAGAGCTCGGGAACACCTTGTAAAATATACAAGCATTTGCCATTATTAATACAGAGCAGTTTTTCCTGCACCAGTCTGTCATTATATGCATGTCTGTATGTGTGTGTTCATTATATGCTGCAATTGTGTATTGTTATCATGTATTTGCAGGGGGTTGGTTTGATTTCAGGATTGGGAGGTCTTTGAGAGTTCATGCCATGAGGGCGTGACAGTGTGTTGAGACTCTGAATACCAGTGCAAGGGTGGATGCACTTCTGAACTCGTGAGGAGTCAGACAAAGACGTGCTGATAGCACCAGCCTTGAACAACAATTCATACAGAGGGAGGACTTTTGGGGTTACTGAACACCTCAATAGTCAAGGCAGTGTAGCTGAGACACTGTTGTGGACAGAACCTGTTAGGAGTTCTGTAGAAGCTCTACCTAGAGTGTATCGATCGTGTGTACTGAGGTGCGCGGAGGAAAGAACTCGGCTGTGAGTTCAAGAAGACCATAATTATGTTGAGGATTCTAAGGAGCTCCGTCTGGAGGATGTCAAGTGAAGTGCGTGAGTGCATAGAGATAGCGAATCTGTTGGGTGTTCTGTGCCAGAGATACTCCACTGGAAGGGCGTTGAGAGAGTGCGCAGATAGTCAGGAGGAAGAACTTTGTGAGTTCTATCATCTGAAGGAAGCATCCACTGAGGGAGATTTCACTGGGTTACTGAATACCCAGAGCACTCGAAAATAGGTTGCTTGAGTTGGAAGACTGCCAGGGGCATCGTATTCTCCATTTGTGGGAGAAAGAGGTGAATGAGTTTCAATTTTTTCTCTGTCTGAGCCAGGAGATTCCTGCACAGAGTGCAGTGGAATTCCTCTGCATAGAGTGCGTTGAGGAGACCAGACAGTTAAACTCTTATTCTCTCCAGCCAGGAGTTAAATTGGGTCACTCGTGTCGGGCAGGAGAAGTGCAGGCCGAGGTTGAAAGCTCAGTAGTTAGCCTGAGGAAAGAAAGGCATGGGACTACTGTCACAGTGAGTGTAGAGAGTCCGGGAGAATTCGACACCTTGAGAAGTGTTGAAGGTTGAGCATGAGTAGAGTGCTCGAAAAGGTCTCTGAAGGAGTCAGAGAATAACAGCTCAGGAGGGATAGTTCCTGTGTGAACGCTGCGGAACAGACCAGGCGAGATTCGAACCTCAATGGTACTTTGAAGCAGAAGAAATCTCCAAAGGAAGGAGAATCAATGGACAGGATTTGTGGGAGGAGATCGCGAAATCTCGTCGATCGTTGGATCGTGGAGGAGCTGCGCGGGAGTTAAACCATAGCAGCAGGAGGAACCAACGCCCATCGGGGTTCGGCGTTTGGCGTTTGCATAGGCGATAGGTTCATACCTTTTGAAATCGCGAATAGCGATTTCCCGAATTAATCTGGGCCGTCGGTTGAGACAGGACAGGTGTCGCGAGATCCCGGGAGGTCGGGACTCGGCATTCAACAATTCTCGTTGCAAAGGAATTGGGGACGGAGAAATCGCGATCCCGCGATCCTCGATAGAGTGGAGAGAGAGGGTGACGTGGCGAAGGTATCACGCACGTGCACATAGGAGTTCGGGGTTCGGGGATTGGAAAAGGCAGGGAATCATGACATCAACATTATCGATTTCCCAATAGGGAAAGCCCCGATATACGGAAACGTTGATCGTTGACTATCAGAGCTCGGGACTTGGTAGGTCCTGTGAAACGGTGTGGCGGAAGTCGCGAACTCCCGATCGGTGATTTCCTGAGTTCCACAGGGGTGTGGGGCCCAAGTGTCGACAGCGAGGACACGTGCCATCGGAGATCGGAGTTCGGGGTTTTTTTTTGCATGAGAATTGTGCATGCGTGTTTCGCGATACGGCGAAACCCGATTCCCCGATTTGCGAAGGGGAGATCACCGATAGAGATACCTGTGGGTTAGGAATTCCTGAGAAGAAGTAGAGGAGCATTTCACGCTCTTCAGGCCGAGTATAGAGGAGGTCCTGGTGAGAGCAGGGTCCGACCGAGAGGGTTGTCGACTACTTGTGTCAAGTGGTATCAGAGCCTCTCATCTCGTGCGTATATTTCAGGCGAGAAGAGTGAAGGAGGAAAAGGAAAGCACTATGATACACGTCAAGTGGTATCAGAGCGGGATTTCATCTGTATATTGCAGGTGAAGGAAGACAGGGTTGCTGAGAACTCTGTGGGGACTTGCCTGCCGGAGGTAGTAGTCCGTAGACAGTCAGAGGGAGACTGTAGAAGGAAGTTGAGCACTCAGGACTGCTGGAGTGACAACAACAGATCTGTCGAGGGGACAGATAGACATAGAAAAATGGCTACTGAATGCCATAGGAAGAAAAGCAAGGCAGAAAAGCTTGCAGAGGAAGCAGAAATGACTAGAGACCTCCATGAATTAAAAGCAGACATAGAGGAGTTCGAACTGTGGATGCAGCATGATAGGAGGAGGAGACGACTGCGCGAATTGCCAATGAAGAAGGCAAAAGCAAAATGGCCAGTTAAGCAGTTGATGGTCATAAGACAGCGTAGGCTGTTGAAAAGATGGTTGTGGTATGCTGAGAACCTCAGGGCCACAGAAGAAGACATGATTTGTTACTGTTGGCCAGAGACAGGAAAAGGTCTCGATGGTGATGATGATGATGATGATTGGAATAAATTGGAATCAGTTGATGGTTTCAAATACTGTCGGTTGTGCAGAAAAGAAGAAATTACAGTTTGCCAGGAGGGCAACAAATTGGGATCAGTTGAGGATCTCAAAGACTGTCGTGAGGGCATCCAAGGAATTTTGCATTTCCAGCTGGGCGATGATCGGAGATCACTGCAGGATCTCAAAAACTGTCAGGTGGGCAGTGGAGGTGTATTGGACTGCCAGGTGGACAGAAATAAAATTGCGAGGCCATCTGAAGGTCTCATGGACTCAATGGAGAGTTCAATACAGTAGGAGTTTCTGATGAAGATGGGATCGGTGGATCTCATGGTCTGCTTGGGGAGCAACAGCAGAAACATCCCATATTGCCAGGTGGGCAGGGATGAGCCGAGAGGTTTAGGACAGGCAGAGGAGAGATGGAGCCGATAATCTCGCAAGAAGATCAGCAGATGCAACTGACTGAAGAGGAGAAACACCAGAATGATCTTCTGATGATGGGGGAAGTTTCAATATTCCTACCATCTGCCCAGGAGGAGGCAGAAAATTATGTTGTACATGCAGCAATAGCAGAGCAGTCACAGTTGGAGATGACTGTCGAAGAAGAAGAGTTGGAGCAGGCATCTGGGACTGCCCAAGCAGATGCAAAGAAGAATGAGTGTTCGGAGGGACAACTCAAAAATTTCAGCCAGCAAGCTGAAGGAGATGTAGCACTGAAGCTGACAGCAAAAGCTCAAGCGGGAGCAAAAGAGGAAGATGAGCATTCTGAGGAATGGCTCAGCATTTTCATCACTGAAGCTGAAAACAATGCAACAGGGGAGATTGCAGGAGCAGAAGGAAAGAGTGGGCATTCCGAGGAATGGCTCAGCATTTACAGCCGTGGAGCTGAAAGGACTGCAACATGGGAAGTTGCAGAAGAAGAGAAAGAAGTTGTAGCACTGAGGCTAGCAGCAAAAGGTGCCAAGGAGCAGGCAGGAACATTTATTACTCCATGGGAGATGGAGCTAGAGATGTTGGAGGATTGGTTGAACAATCCAGAGCCGGCAAAGGGACTGACAGGGTTTGAGCTATTAGAAGAAAAGAGGATAACTGAGAAGCAAGACAGTCAAGAAGAAACTGCAGAGATGAAGATTGCAGTAAAGTGGCAATTGAAGGCCACGGATGAAGATGAAAAAGATGGCATGGGAGATCATGATGATCTGCCCAATGGCCAAAATATTTTGCAGCAGAGGAGACTGCAAAGGCAGAGCCAACCACAGGAGCAGCTGGACTGAGAGATAGAGGACATCAGAAGGCTGATGTTGAGGTCAGCGCAGATTACCAACGAAGAGAAGCTGGGTAGAGAAAAGGAAGCAGCAGCAGCGCAGCGGAAGCAGCAGCAGCAACAACAGAATGGAGCAAATGAAAAGCTCCAAATACTTGTTTGGGACCCAGGTGGATTCCAACAGGGTACAGGGGAAGCTCATGAGCAGGAGCTCATGATTTTTGCAGCTATGGAGTATGATGCAGGAGCATCTCTCCATGCAGCCAACCAGCCACATCAGCGCGCACTCATTCAGAGCTGAAGGGAGGCGCAGCCTCATTTTGAATATTTGAAATGAATGTAAATTAATGTCTTAGGCTGGTGAGCCATGGATGCCATGCCTTTGCGCAGGTTGTAGATAATATAGACATTTATTATAGATTGGATGAGATCTAGTTCTGGATAACAGACTAGACAGCCATTGATTGTAATTAATTAGAGTAGGTAAATCCTGGAGGGAAGCGCTCGATTGAGCCTCGAGTGAAAAAGAGATTTTAAGATCTCATTTTTGAGAAGTCGAGAGGTACATGTAGATAGAATGCATGTAGAGCTGAGGAGAGCTCGGGAACACCTTGTAAAATTTACAGGCATTTGCCATTATTAATACAGAGAAGTTTTTCCTGCACCAGTCTATCATTATATGCATGTCTGTATGTGTGTGTTCATTATATGCTGCAATTGTGTATTGTTATCATGTATTTGCAGGGGGTTGGTTTGATTTCAGGATTGGGAGGTCTTTGAGGGTTCATGCCATGATGGCGTGACAGAGTGTTGAGACTCTGAATACCAGTGCAAGGGTGGATGCACTTCTGAACTCGTGAGGAGTCAGACAAAGACGTGCTGAGAGCACCAGCCTTAAAGTCAACAATTCATACAGAGGGAGGACTTTTGGGGTTACTGAACACCTCAATAGGCAAGGCAGTGTAGCTGAGACACTGTTGTGGACAGAACCTGTTAGGAGTTCTGTAGAAGCTCTACCTAGAGTGTATCGATCGTGTGTACTGAGGTGCACGGAGGAAAGAACTTGGCTCTGAGTTCAAGAAGACCAGAATTCTGTTGAGGATTCTGAGGAGCTCTGTCTGGAGGACGTCGAGCGAAGTGCGTGAGTGCACAGAGATAGCAAAATTGTTGGGTGTTCTGTGCCAGAGATACTCCGTCGGAAGGGTGTTGAGAGAGTGCGCAGACAGTCAGGAGGAAGAACTCTGTGAGTTCTATCATCTGAAGGAAGCATCCACTGAGGGAGATTTCACTGGGTTACTGAATACCCAGAGCACTCGAAAATAGGTTGCTTGAGTTGGAAAACTGTCAGGGGCATCGTATTCTCCATCTGTGGGAGAAAGAGGTGAATGAGTTTCAATTGTTTCTCTGTCTGAGCCAGGAGATTCCTGCATAGAGTGCATTGGAATTCCTCCGCATAGAGTGCGTTGAGGAGACCAGACAGTTAAACTCTTATTCTCTTCAGCCAGGAGTTAAATTGGGTCACTCGTGTCGGGCAGGAGAAGTGCAGGCCGAGGTTGAAATCTCAGCAGTTAGCCTGAGGAAAGAAAGGCGTGGGACTACTGTCACAGTGAGTGCAGAGAGTCTGGGAGAATTTGACACCTTGAGAAGTGTTGAAGGTTGAGCGTGAGTAGAGTGCTCGAAAAGGTCTCTGAAGGAGTCAGAGAATAACAACTCAGGAGGGATAGTTCCTGTGTGAGCACTGCGGAACAGACCAGGCGAGATTCGAACCTCAACGGTGCTTTGAAGAAGAAGAAATCTCCAAAGGAATGAGAATCAACGGACAGGATTTACGGGAGAAGATTGCGAAATCTCGCCGATTGTTGGATCGTGGAGGAGCTGCGCGGGAGTTAAACCATAGAAGCAGGAGGAACCAACGCCCATCGGGGTTCGGCGTTCGGCGTTTGCATAGGCGAGAGGTTCATACCTTTTGAAATCACGAATAGCGATTTCCCGAATTAATCTGGGCCATCGGTTGAGACAGGATAGGTGTCGCGAGATCCCGGGAGGTCGGGACTCGACATTCAGCAATTCTCGTTGCAAAGGAATTGGGGACGGAGAAATCGCGATCCCGCGATCCCCGATAGAGTGGAGAGAGAGGGTGACGTGGCGAAGGTATCGTGCACATGCACGTCGGAGTTCGGGGTTTGGGGATTGGAAAAGGCAAGGAATCACGACATCAACATTGCTGATTTCCCGATAGGGAAACCCCCGATATACGGAAATGTTGACCGTTGACTATCGGAGCTCGGGACTTGGTAGGTCATGTGAAACGGTGCGGCGGAAGTCGCGAACTCCAGATCGATGATTTCCCGAGTTCCACAGGGGTGTGGGGCCCAAGTGTCGACAGCGAGGACACGTGCCATCAGAGATCGGAGTTCATGGTTTTGTTTTGCATGAGAATTATGCATGCATGTTTCGCGATACGGCGAAACCCGATTCCCCGATTTGCGAAGGGGAGATCACCGATAGAGATACCTGTGGGTTAGGAATTCCTGAGAAGAAGTAGAGGAGCATTTCACGCTCTTCGGGCCGAGTATAGAGGAGGTCCTGGTGAGAGCAGGGTCCGACCGAGAGGGTTGCCGACTACTTGCGTCAAATGTTAGACCATATTCCAAATTTCAGTTCATTCCATGGTATAGTCGCAAAAAAGGTTGATGCTTGAATCTGTTAGGACCGAAATGACAACCTTACGAGGATACAAATTTCCCTGCATTTTTATAGAGGTGGTACTCCTATTTACTTTAATATTTTCTTAGGACTCCATATCTTCAAAATATGGGACTTTGTAGAATCCTATCGTGGTAATCAAAGAAATATAAATATTGCAAGAAAAAATAACAATAAAGGAAATTTTTTCTTTTCATTTTAAGAAATTTCCTGAGAAATGACTAGGAACCACACACTTCATACATTTAAAAAGGATAGACAAATTTTTTTCACATCCATCATAGTTAAACTAAATATTTATGATCATATAAAATAAAAAGAAGATGGTCTGCATGCATAAGAGAACTTTAATAGAGTGGAAACATGGGAGTATCAAATAAATATAATGATAGATCAATCTCAAATACTTTATACTCAAAACTAATAGTTACAAAGCAATGTCAAAAATGACCTTGAAATAGCTCTCTTGAAATTTCTGAAAAAACATATAGTCTGTTACAAAGCCTTGAAATTTAAAATGCATTCATCCTTAGAAATGGGATTGGGGCTCCCACGAACCATAAATAAAATATAAAAAATAAATAACCTTGTAGAAGGAGGATGGTGGGTGATAGTAGAATAGAAGGACATAGAAAGAAGACAAGGAGAAGTTATTAGACTTCGGGTAAAACTTTCAAGTGAAAGAAATGAAGTAACTGGATGAAAGAACTGATAAAGAAAGAAAGATGAGATCAACATAAACTTACTATGATAGTCTCTCATATCTTCACTTGCTTGTTGTTGTCCATTTATTGTCTTCATTGATGGTTACATGAAATACCATGTACTTCTTCCTCAATATCTTCATTTTTCACGGAATAGTCCACTAGCCAATTGTTGATGTCATATTCATTATATTCGAGTATACCATAAAACATTTCAACTGATATCCCTTTAAATATCTCAACTTGTTCGTCAAACTATTGCTTTGCTAGGAACATTGAGTGGAGAACTAATTTAAGGTATTGTACTTCATTAGTACCTCCTGCTAGCTCTATCTTCATGAGCCTCTTGAATAGTTCTTCCCTTTTCAGTATGGCTTCATTTCATGCTTGAACAATATTATTCAAAATTTTAATCTTTTCCTTCTAGCAAGAATTTAGTTGTTTTATCCTACTTGGGGAAGGTAGATCCTCCTCTCTTCTTCTTAGTTTCGTCATTTTAGAGAATTTGATTACAAAGGGTAATACATAATCAATGTATAAACCTTCTTCATTCTTCATATCAACCTGCAAATATTCATGGAAGGCATGCAACCTCAATCCAAAAGAAACAATATTTTTCGAAACCTCCCATGCCTCCATTATTTGTTATCAATGCCATTATTTTCTTAATATTTATATCTACATAACTCATGAATCATGTTAGTAGGATTGAATGTTATTTAAACTTAACAACTGTGGTACGTTTGACTATTGACAAAGTACTGGCAAGAAGTAGAAGAGGCATCAAGACATCTCCTAGCTCCCTAATCCTTTCTTTCAACTTGGTATTTTCTGCTTCTAGACCACCGATAGAGGCATCAAGAGCATCGTCGATTTCTCTATGAATTTCAAAGATTTCAGATGGCCTCATATCCTTTAGTTCAACCTCTAAATGAGATTTTCCTTTCTTATTTTTCATATCACCTTTATATATAATCAATTTCTTAGATTCCTTGTCAAAAACAACACTTTGGAAAGCGAATGGCTCTTCTTCATTGAAGGTCTCATTCTTGATGATATTTAATGATGAATTTTGTTGGGCCATATTTCCCAGTTGATCAATTGTGGGGAACATTTTCTCAATATCCACCTCGAGCTCCATGTCTTCAAGAGAGAAGTTATTGATGTCATTTTCTATGAGGTTTTCTTCTTCCTCTTGCACAAAATTCTTCCTCTTTTTTCTCGGAGGGAGCTTGTGTGAACTCTCAATTTTCCCAGGGGGGCGGAGATTCTTCTCTCCTCCGCTGCTTGAACTACTTTTGGTAATTTTCCTAGTTGTTTGGGCCATTGGAGCATTTCTATGGGATGTGGTAGTTTTAGGAATAATAACTGGAGACTAGGCACTCTTATCACTGGGACCTTTTTCTTTTTTCTTTTAAAACTCATTAGTGCTAAGTATTGTTTCCATGTCACCAACATTGTGTGCAAGAGTGCCTAGGTTGTTATCCTCTTCTTCATTAAAAATAGTATGAATGAATGAGATGTTGAATCCTATTGACAACATATGTTCCAAAAATACCTTGTTAGGGACAAAACCCTTTATCTTTTCAACATACTTCATATTTTCACTGCTGAACTGATTCAAAAACTCATCGATTTTATTTATGTTCCTAAATATGAAGTCTCCAATTTTGCATGGAAAGGGGATGAATTGCTTTTTCCATTTTTTCATGGAAAAAGTGCAGCCAAAAATTGTACTGCCTTGCCACTTTTGTAACAAAAAAATGATCATATACATGGTGTGGAAGTAAACAGGGATTTTATTTAGAACAAAAGATCCTGATGACACTGTGATTTTATATCTGTTTTATCATTCCCTTTTTCTCCAAGAATTTATTTTCCTGGTCAGATATCCTAGGGGTATTTTTACCAAACAACAACCATTTGAAAACTGAAACAAAGTCATTGTAAAATTCGTAAAAATGAAGAGAAGTCTTGTGTCTCCACAATGCTTGATACCAGAAGGTAACTAGATCAATTTCATAGTTCACCCTCTTACATATAGTCAATTTTGGAAATTGACAACAATACATTATTGAAAATACCAAATAGGAAGCCATAAATAATTTCTTGTCCCTTTTGTAATGTGATAATTAGAAGGAGATTTCAATGGAAATCAATTTTCCCCAGTCAAAGATAGCTTGATCTTTAACTGTAAAATTTAAATTATAAAGAATCATGTGAGAAATGGTGGTGGTGCTTTTCTGACCTGTGAGTCTAGTAAACAACCAAGTGATTTCCCCGAAGGGGTTTTTAAAAGAGTCGACCTAAATCTTGGTTATGTCTTTTGGAACATTTGTGGGATTCTCCAAGAACTCAGGCAAGAGATCCAGGACATTGTCATGTTTTTTCAGAAAATATCTACAATCCTCTCCATTGAAGGTAAGTGTTGGCTCAGGGAGCTTCAACATCTTACGAATCACTTGTGGTGAAAGAGAGATGGGGGAATTAACTTGGAGTTGTATAATTTGTTGTCTCGGTATGTACTTCTCAACACATCATGCAAAAATTTCTTTGCAGTTGAATACCTCATGGACAGACCCTTCATGAGAAATTCCAATGTCCAAATTATGCTTTCTATGTAGGAGGAGACGAGTAGTACGAATATTCTTTGGAGCATTGAAAGTTCTCGTATTCACAACCAAAAATATTGAAATTATCTTCATAGAACGGTTGTCTAGTTTTTTTTGCCATATGTTGATGAGAGTGTTCCTTCAACTAGATAATAACTTGAAATGAATCCTTTAGGGGAGATAACGATAATGAAACCTTTGAAAAATCATGATTTAATGCAATTTAATGAAAATTATCCTTGAGCCCTTTACTTATTAGTGACAATATTTATGGATCCTTCATGATCTGTTATTCAAATTAAACCATACAAAATGCATATTCAGAAAAGTACAAATATGACGAGGAAACAAAAGAGAAATTTGAATTTGGGGCCTTTTGTGAACTTGCGAACCCACGATTTTGAATGATAAAAAATAAGCTAAGTGTTGCAAAGTGGTTGGACTTGGATACAAGAGAAATGAAATACTTAGGGGCTTAGTAACCATGACAAGTATTAAGGTCATAATGTAGATCACGGCCTTTGGGTGCAAAGTGAAGATCGTGGAACTTGGGAGATGAAGGCTTGAACCCATGAACCTGTGGTTGCAAAAATGGTTAAGTATAATATAACAAGGTGGTTGATCGGACTCATGACATAGAAAGATTGATGGAGATGAAAAATCATGATTCCACCAACTTGTGAACCCACGGATATTTGAAACGCGACTAAGTATGGTAACTAGAAAGGGAAAAGAGAAGGGAGAAAATAAAACGAGAATGAGGGTAGGTACAGAAGAGAGAAAAGAAATGGAACAAAAGAAGTTTGGAAAATAGAAAGGGAAGGAAAAATTTGGAGGTAGGAATTGATCTCAACACTGAACAGATGCTCGAGCTATGGGAAGACATGCTATGGATCTATAGATATTAGTGGGCAGCATAGCTTCATGGAGGAGGTTAGTATCTTAACCTTCTCTATGTTCTTCATAGTTATATATTTATTTTGTATTTTGTGTATTTATATCGATATTTTAATGTATGTTGTTTTGAAGTTGTTACGTCTGAGCAGTAGAACCTGTACATTGATGGATGCATCAGTTCCTAGCCCCACCACTAATGAGGCAGTAGAGGAGACATGTTCATTGCGTGCACCCCACACACATGTATGTATCACATTTGATAAATTATCCATAGTCATTTCTTTATTTTATGGCATCCTCAAATTTTTAATCTTTTCATGTTTCTACAAGATTTGGGACTAGGCGATGTCGAGGAATTTCCATATGGGATAGACAAGTCACTTGCATCATGGGTATCATTGTAGAGTTAAATATAATATAATTCTCAAAAAATTTGTGTTTATGTTTTTGAATTTTACTATTTGGTACTAATAGTTAAATTTTGTTAATATGTATGAAGGCTATGAATATATTTGCGAGCTATAATACTATTGTACTCCCTGGGCATGTGGGATTTTCTTTCGGGTTATCATTTTCTAGGCCTATGGAGTTGCAATCATGTTTAAATCTTGTGAGGCTGTATCACAACCCACCCTTAGCATCAATATTATTTCACACATCCTAAGTGGATTGACATGCAGGGCACCCATTCGCACCATGTGTATGCCACCCACCACCACCACCATCTCCATTGGCCCCATCGACCAAGATGGCCATAATAGAGGTTGTCTCAGAGTAGGTTGTACAACCTAGTGCTCCATTTTCTATTGAAACTCCATCAAGGCTTGAGATATTGACGGTGAGATAATGCATTGATGATAATTTTTTATGTTTTATGAATTTGATTCTACACATATTTGTTTAATTTTCTTGACTTGATCTTTGTAACTGATGCAAGGTGGCATCACAAAGAGACTAGGGTTGTGGAGGAGGGTAACACCCTCATGAACGACAACAGAATATGTCGTGATTTGTCTTAGGTTAAATTACAAAGTATCATTTTGTATGTCTATTAATTCATTGAGGAAAAAAACTTATAACAATTTTTATTCTTTGTGAAATCTCTTGAGCATCGAAGCACGCCTAGGCCTAGAACCTATCGAGGTTCTTCCTCGAGCAAGAGAAGAAATATAGATTTCCAGGATTATCATGAGGGTGGTGAGGGTGACAGTGGTCAATGATTGACCAGCTACTGGCATGTTGTATCTAGGCCACCATATGGATGTTTTTTATGTTAGGCAACTTGTTGTCTCTTTGTATATTGGGCATGAATTTCTATTTTGTAAAATATGTACAATTTATATGATGTTGAATATATATATATATATATATATATATATATATATATATATATATATATATCATGGCACGTTTTTTTTATGAATCTCATTGTTTCTGCATTTTATGTTGATGAATATATGAATTTCAAAGTGTAAGAATTTTATGTGTATTAATCCCTTGATTTTGTTCTAAAGTGATTATAAATACTTGCATTATGCATTAAGGAATATATTATTGTGGAAAATATTGCTAAGTTCTAAATCCATAAGAAATTAATGGTTCTCATGTAGCATTGTCTACTAATCAACCATGTATCTCTACATCATCGATAGATCATTCCTTCTAAATTGTTTTCATGAATGTTGTGGATATCCATATTCTAACTCACAAACAACAATATGGACTACCTATTGAATTATCTCCATCTAAATCCAATGATAATTCACACTAAAATAGTGGCCACTTGAAAATATTGTGACCTAAAAATGGCATATTACAATAATTTAATATAAAAATAATTTTTCTCATCTATCTTCTACATAATTGTAAATCACTTAACAATCTCGGTTCAATGTTATGTAAAATTAACCTCCATATCTAGTGCTAGAATTACTCAATTACGAAGATGGAATAATATAAAATTCAATTATGAAAGTACACAACATTTGGACAACGCAAACACTTCATATATATTTAGAATATAAATTACATGCACCTATCGATATCTTATCAGGGGTTGTTATAAGTTAGGATCTTCAAACCATAGCGATGGAAACCATAAGATAAAATTAGAGAATAGATCACTCCAATAGAGATCATCAACAAGGTAGCATACACAATGGTAATTCCTTTTTCTACCCTACATTTGTATCCCACACTTGTACAAGATCAAATCCCTCTATCTTCTCAATAACAAGCACATTAGGTAGCACTAAGGTTTTCAAATTCCACGAAACCCTAAATTATTCTCTTACGAGAGCTACATGATAAAAGTATTTATTTTCTTCAATAAGTATAAGTCCTAGTATTCCTAGTCTCCTTAGGAAAAAACCTTGACCTTAGTCTTCCCTTGACATTCCTTTGAGAATACTACTTGTTAGTTTCTTAGTTGATTCAATCCATAATTTGACCATTTTCTGGGGAACACACATTATTCCCCTATTTCTATGCATGACATATGTAAAATAATTTAATTTATATGTAACCCTTCATAGATACCAAAAAGACTAGTCAATGGCTCATTAATGCACTCATGTTTGTTTAGATTGTGTAGTAGGTATATGTAAAAAAATTTAAACCCATCAAATATTAATAACATTTATTGAGTCTTCCATGATGTCCCATAAAATTATTTATTTTGATCAATAGAATGAAAGAGTTCACATGGAAACTATATATTAGAATGGGTATCATTTTCCACCTACAAATAAAGGTTTTGAGGTTACATTTCATGACACACCATACAAAGTAATGTTATTCTACCAAAATTCTTCCAGGGAGACTTGAAACTATTATTATTTTACCTTCACCATCTATGAGAGTTTATTGGACATTCCTACCCAATTTTTTTGTTATAGCACACACGGAGACAAGGAACCCTCCCAAACTGAATCCCACAAACTTGTTGATGCCATGCCATTGTGATTCCATTGTCATTCCTTGCCAATTGATTGCATGGCATGCCATTTCCATTTCCACGCCATTTACATGCATTGTCATGCCTTACTAAGCCATGACAAGTCATGCCATGCCATGCTATGCCATTTTCATTCATTTCCTTTCATTTTATTTCCATGCCATGACATGCCTTGTCTTTGCATTCCTTGTCATTCAATTCCTTGCATTTCCTTTCCATGCCATGCCTTGCCATGCCATTCCTTTCATTTCCATGCCTTTCCATGCCATTCCTTTCCTTGTCATCCCATGCCATGCCTTTTCTTCCATTGCCACACCTTTCCATGCCATGTCATGACTTTCCTTGTCATGTCATTTCATGCATTTCCTTTCCATGCCATATCATTCTATTTCATGCCTTTCATTTCCATTCCATACCATGACATGCCATGCATTTCCTTTCAATGCCATTTCATGCCATGCATTTCCTTTCAATGCCATGACTTTCCATGCCATTCCTTGTCATTCCATTCCCTTCCTTTCCTTCCATTTCCATGCCATGCCATTCCTTTCCAATCCATGCCATGCCAAGCCATGCCATTCCATTTCCATTCTAGGACATGCCATTTTCATGCCTTACCATGGAAATCCTATGCCATTCTAAGGCATGCCATGGCAGGCCATTTCCATGCCATTCCATTTCAATTCCTTTCCTTTCCTTACCTTTCCATGCTATGCCATGCGAAGCCTTTCCTTTCCATGAATACCATACCATACCATACCATGTCATGTCATACCTTGCCTTTCCTTTCCATTCCATTCCATTCCTTTCTTATCCATGCCATACAATACCATGTCATGTCATGCCTTGCCTTGCCTTTCCTTGACATGAATTTCCATGCCCTGTCTTGACTTTCCTTTCCATGGTATGGTATGCCTTTCCTTTCCTTTCCATGGTATGTTATGTTATGGTATGGCATGGTATTCCTTGCAAGGCAAGGCAAGTGAAGGCAAGGTATGAAAGGTATGCAAGGCGAGGAAATGCAAGTGAAGCCAAGGAAAGTGAAGGAAAGTAAAGTGAAGGTGTTATAGCAAGATTTGGCTCAGCCTATGCAATATTGCACAGAAGGAATTTTTTCATTCCCCCATGCAGACTTATCATCCCTTTTTGTACAATCCATAGCTAAAAATACAAATTTTTCGATATGTATGCCCATTTCCTACTATATATCATGCGTATATGCAATATTCTCCACTACAACCCGCATACATCGAGATTTGTGCCAAAAAATAAAAATTAATGTCGGGTTTCCATGTCACGACAAGAGATCTCTAATCCTTAGCCTTCCATATAATGGAAAAAATATGACTTGACCCTTCAGTTCGATTTGAAGGATATAAATGGGCCAATTCTGAGCTATGGAAAAGAGGAGAAAGAATTCAACTTTGAGAGAAACGTTACTCTAGATAAATTATTTAATTCATATTGAGTCTGCATCCCTTTATTCTTTAAGTCTGAACACAGTTTTCAGCCCCCAAGATCTTCCCTTATTGATTGAAAACCTCATTGTCTCTCTTCTATGAATTTTCCTTTGGTGGAGGATTGAAGTGGTGGAGGCCCAGCTGGAAGGAACTTAGTTTCTCGATTCTGAACCATGTCGACACAAAAGTCTGTAATATTTTCACTTATGTTCATCATTTATTAATAGAAATACTCATTTTCCGTCCAATTGATATCTTGCAAATATTTGAGTTATTATCCATGGGATTATTTGTTATGTATACTAATGGATTATGCTATCTAATGTGCTAACCTTTTATATTATCACCATATGATTTCTTTGCTTGGTTGTTGAAAACTAGTTGTAGGTATATAGATTTGGGTCAAAGTTCTCAATGGTGGAATTCATCGAACATCTCGATGAGGCATGCCTCTTTCTTATCTCGCTTGAATATTGGTTTATATAACATATTTTTGGGATATAGTTGATTTCTGCAGTCATTTTTGTCTGTTGTGGTTTACCCTAGCCATAGAGAGTTTTTCCCTCATAACAGAATTGGCGACCATATTGGGGGTGACCTTCTTTATTAGGGTTTGGAGTACTTTTCTCCTTACATTTCTCTCATTCCTTTTTGTTTCATGTCACATCATTTCTTGACAGCTTATGTTCACTCTGGGTCTGAGTTTTCATCCTTCTCCCTTTCCTAATCCTTTTTTCTTTAAACATATACGTGGTTTTTGGCTTGACAGTCACGTACATACGTCGGATGTCCCTGTGTAAGCTATGTAGATACGCTCTGTTTTCATAAACGATTGTCTGCATCATATTCCCTTGCTTGTTTTATGGGTCTGGTGGTTGTTGGGTGGGATTTGATGATTTCTGAGTCTTCTTAGGTCTCTGTAGTGCCCATTGAGTGTCTGTGGGATGATAGGAAACTTGTCTGGAGTTGACTTTTTGGGCAGATTGTTTCTCATCACCTTTTCATTTTTATTTTCCTTGTACATTAGGATGGGTGTTATTCTCCTTAGTATTCTTCTTGAGTTATCTCTTTCTATACATAGTAGAGTTTATATATCAAGTTGCTTATCAGTCCATGCATTTTCATTTTTACTATATTGAAAATAAAAGAATATTAAGCACTTTGCATTGCTTGGAATTTTGGTCTTTTGATTCCTTGTCATTAGCTTAGTGCATTTAGTGAAAGATTGCATTTTTACTTCAGAATTGCAAAGTTAAAATTGAAAATTGCATTTTTTTTCAAAAGCATATCATTCAATGAAAATTGAAATTAGGACTTTGCATTTTATCATATTTACTTTTATTACATAGTCGTAACATCATAAGTTTCACTACAATACATTTTTGAGTAATCATGGCCACTAAAATTAATGCTATAATTTAAAATTGATTAGTCACAATTTTATTTTCTAGGGTGCACGAATTAGCTTAGGATTTAGTGCCTTGGAATAGGATTTTGTTAGTAAACATCTCCAAAGCAATTAAATCAATATATGTGTCTTAGCAAAGAACTGGAGAAATCCATTGTATAATTGGTAATATCAAGAGGCTCCTCTCACACCGGAGTTAATCATGAGGTCGCATGAGGTTGGTTGAAGGGATATCCCCCTGATACCTTCTTAGCATCAAAGATATTTCTGGGGATCTATTTGTATCTGGGGATCTTTCTAGTGCCTTTACCTCTGTGAGAGGCAGTATTTTCAAGGTTTTGGGCTTTGATACCATGCCCATACGGTATACCTAACTTATAAATTCTCTCTTGTGCATCGATTATACATTGGTTTCTTAGTTTATTGACTTAGGTTCCACATAGGTTACTTGCAGGCATTATTCTACAGGTACCATGGGTCAGATAAGGATCGAACAACACAAAACCTTTATGGAGGATTATCTCTCTGGGGGGATCTCACCGACTCGTTGTTAAGACCACGAGGGCCCTGATAATGGATTCTAATACCTTTGATCTTTAGCAGGGAGTCACAGACCCCTCTTGGGCGAGACATGCCTTCTTTAGGGAGGGAGGAAACATTCAGCCACTTTACTCTGTTTGTCTTCATATTGGCTGGTTGACTTTTGGTGTGCTCTTTGATTACTAGTTGGTCGTAGGAGTCTATACTAAGTTTTCATTATAATAGATAGTGGAGCTCCTTTGGCTCCCTCATTTACCGCTACCCACCACATGATTTTCACTCATTTCATGGGGTCCTCTTTTAATAATGGTATGCAGAACTATGACGCTTAGTCCATGCCTTGGGTTTCTGGTAATTTTCCTGTTGATATTCCTTCAACCTTTCCATCCTCTCCCTAGCCCACTTATACGATTACTAGCATTGGATCCAGGGGCACCATGGCCCCTCTTCCTACATATTCATTTGATATGAGTCATGTCCCTCAACCAAATTTCACTATGAGAGGTTGGAACCTCCCCTCTTATGTATATGGTCCTAGATATGCCCCTCCAAGAGCCAATACTCAAATGGGTGTTTATTCTACTCATTATACCCAATATGTGTATCCTTCGTCAGCCATGTGAGTTCCTTTGAACACTTTCCCCATGACGGGTCCTCATGTATCCCTAGGTATCTCATATGGGGAGAATCAGTTTTATGGTTCGGGCTACTTTCTTTATGGAACCCCTTCATAAGGGGGAAACATATGTCCTTACTTGAATAACTCTTATCATATCTTTGTCTTTTCATAGACTTCATTGATGATGCCCGTACAAACCTCTTCGGACCAATTCGATGGAGCATACTATCTTTCTGGACAAGGACAGGGGGTAAAACAAGACCCTTCATGTCCTGCAATATTTCAAAGATAATATTTCCCTAGACCTTGGTATCAAATGCCACAACTCACCACTAGTCCAGTCACTGTTAGTGATACTGGAGCTCCATCACCAACCTTTGCCAGTAATGCTTGAAATGGGTCGATGAAATATGTGAGTCATGTTGACAGCCCGCACCTAGCCACTGCTATTTTGGTTGCGGCCATCACTTTAGTTGCCATGAGTCATATCAATGTTGCATATGCAACCTCTTCACATCACGTAGGAGATGACTCTCTCACCTTTGGTAGTCACATTGAGAGCATGTCATCGTCCCTTGAGAATGACATTGGGGGAATCGAGAATCCTAGATGCCTCAGACATAAGAATAAATTCCTTTCGATGACTTGTGAAGGAGATCACCTTACTCATTTATGTCCAGCTGCAGTTGGGAAACCAGAAGCTTGGTTCTCACCTGAGGGCCCTTTGGGTTCTAAAGTGTTTGTGGTTTCCCGACACCATGTTTCTCCTTTGATTGACATGACAGTAATTCTGCTCCAATCCTTTATGTACCATACCCCCGTTGTTTAGGCTAATGTGTCCCCTATCCCTGTTATCTTGCATCTTATTCAACCTAGAGATGAAGAAGTGGTCATACCAGTGCAATCTCTGGTCAATTCAAATCTTCGATTGGAGGTGTTGGAGTCGCCCTTGTTTTTCACCTCCCGAAATTTTCAATTTTTGATACTTGAGATCTAAAGTTGCTTTTCTTCTCCTTCCGAAATCTTAAAACTCTGGAAATCTTGTCGCCTGAACAGAAATGCTTTTCCCGCTTTCAAAACAGCACCATTATCGCAAATATGTTTGCTCTTTTGTTTTGTTTTGGGGTCTCGCAAGTCAGACACTTTAATTTTTGAATTCACAAGTCCCGAGTCGCGAAACTGCGAACTCGATTTTAATTTTCGCCCAAAGCATTAACTAGGGTAAAACCTTTAACCTATGATTAAACGTCGTCGGGATTTCACACCTCGGCATGTGTCAAGCCCAAGTTTTTGTTCTTATAGCCCCGATAGCCGAGAACACGATAACCACGTAATAACCTTGGTCAGAAGTTAAAGATTAAAAAACTAACCATGGTTAAATTTAGTTCTCTGCGCTTCGCCACTCGGTACTTTCTGTCATAAAGATAAGGCGCCTAAAACCCCGACTCACGAGGTTGCGAGATGATTATAGAAAGATTAATCAATAGCCTAATCTAAGATTTCCTTCCCGTAATTTGGGCCTTAATTATCGCCACATTGCGATGTCGTGATATCAGGACTCGACATATCATTTTCCCAAAAATCTGTATCCAAAGTTCCGAGTCGCGATATGGAAAAACAATTAATTATATAATTAAAGATGCGCCAAATCACGGTTATGGTTAATTAAGGTAAAATCGGCACTCGCAGTCTCGCGAGTCGAAGAGTCAAAATGTAAAAAGTAAATTCACGATGCAGCGAAAGGCGAGAAAATTATTTAAGTCGTTAAGATTTGTAATTTCAATTTAAACAAGATACGTCCCGCGCATCGAGGTTGGCACACTTCACGAGGTATTTACTTGCTCTCCATAACCCGATTGCCTGTCAAGCCGCCGAACATTGATGACATTAATGAAGAATTAGGGTAAATCCACGAATAGATAAGATCGGATTTATACAATAAATTTGGTTTTATTTGCGATTTGACAGACTTATTTCAAAGGTACAGGATTTTCAAATATATACGAGAGTTTTGTTCTATTTTAAACATTTCTCATAAACGCACAGAGGTCACCTTTCTCTGAGGGAACTCATTTCCGCATGTATACAAAGGTCTATTGCAGAAGAGCGAAAAAGAAAGCGTCATCCATGGCTCCAAGAAGAGCAGCGAAACCGAGTGTCAAGGTTGTAGCGCAGGGTCCAGACAACGTCTCAGATACTTCACCTCGGACTGGCGGCTCAGTACCCACATGGTCGTTTATTTCAGACATTCTGCAATCCGAGTTGGTAAACTATTCAGACTCATATGACGATGACAATGATATTGTAAAGGACGACCTGAACACTAAGTATAAGACAATTGTTCAGTCGAGAATGCACCTGGTTGCAACCAGACCTCGGTTGCTCCCATACTACGACATGATCCGATGGGCATTGGATCACATCAACCTACCCACCAGAACTATCATAAATGACCGATGGACCATGATCGGGACTTTCAGACCAGAGCATATCCAATCTATGTATAAGCTCCCAGCGACTTCTGAATATGTATATGGCAATGAATTCCTGGAGGAATTCAAAAAGAAGGAGTGCGAAGAATATGATAAAACCATGCCTGGTTTGATAAAAGATTGGGTTTCACGCTCCGCGACATTCAGAGCGAATGACAAGGGCGTGTATTCAATTTCTTCGTTGGAGCCACAGTACATGTATGTGGCGATGATGATATGCTGACTTTTCAGATGGGAGGATACCATGCATTTTTACATCCAGTGGGTACCTCTCATCTTTCGGGTAGCAGAAGGTTTCTAATTTAATTGGGCGAAGATGCTCTCCGACAGTCTTTTCAACAGGGTCGCAGAGTACCGGGAGAAAAAAGCAGCCGGGAGACCATCCGGATTCTTCATGTCTGCATATATCATGGACGCAATATGCTCCATGACACCTTTTCCTTTGATGAATTGGGCTTGGAGTCCAACCCAAGAAAAAATTGTGCATGAGTACCATGACAAGCTGTGGGAAAATAATGCAAATAAGTTTATTTATGAGATTTTCAATTGGGTGATGGTGACCCTGCACATCACCATTTTTGGTCTTTCGCCCACCCGCATCTCAGATAGCATTGCTGCGAATCTGAGCAGTATCGCAGATTGGTACGTAGAAGAAGAATTCTCCTATTTTAGAGTTTTCGGAGCTGTTGTTCCTCCTCTGGCGCTACTGCTGTTCATCCCCGACAAGCTGGCCTGTCGTGAGATTGCTCAACAAACAGTGATTGGCAGAGTGAGTAAAGAGCTCAAAGCGTCATCAAATAAGGTATGGTCATTTTTCCCTGTTCGGATTAATTCCTATTCCTTATTAGATTTCGGACATGCTAAGGCTGAGGCTGCAACCTTAGAAGACTTGAGCCTAGTCTCCATTGAGTACAAAAAACACGATCCTCAGAGAATTGTAAGCACCCATTTGGGAAATTGTGGATTAAAGAGGTTTGAACACGAGTGTTCACCTTCAGATGATGTTTTCCGAGGGGCAAGGTCCTATGCGGAAGTACAATTCCGAATCAGATCTCTGGCACCCGAAGACAGGGATTCTGTTTTAAAATTTCAGGAGCATAGGAAAAGATGCCTCCCCATTGTGCTGGGAGGTTTGGGACTTTGCAAGGATAAAAAAAAGGAGGCCGAAAGTTCTGAGGGGCAAACTTCTAATCCCGAAAAACATCAGGAAGGGGAGCAGGAGAAGAATCCCGAACAGGGGAAGAGTCCCAAGCAAGAGAAGAATCCCGAACAAGGGAAGAGTCCCAAACAAGGGAAGAGTCCCGAGCAGGAGAAGAATCCCGAAATAGAAAAAGGGACAACTGACCCACCCAAGGAACATGGTCCAGAGATGGAAGTGAAAAGCACCGACCCGCCTGAAACTCAGAATCTAGAGACAGGGACAGAGACGAAGACCTTCGATCCTCCGAAAGAGCAGGACTCACTCGTCACACCAGGAAAGGCGACAAAGCAGATCGGACAACCCATCACCTCTATCACACCCTTGCATTCGGCACAGGGAGACGTTAGCGAGGGATGGATATTTGGTGAAGAACTAAGACCTATAAGGGCAGACGAACTCCCCCCTAATGAGTTCTTTTTTGACAGAAAGAGAAAAGCTGTAGTAAAGCGGGAATTTTATCAAGAGGGAGAGTCCACTGTTAACAAATTCAAAGTAATGGCAGATGGAAAAAACAAGAAGAGTGATGAATTCGCCACAGAGATAGCAGGGATGCTAGGAGCGTATGCGTCAGTGAACCAATTCTCGGTTGCGATGTTGAAAAATCAGCTCAAGAGAAAGAATCGACTGATCAAGACTCTTGAAGCCCGAGTAGCTTCGGCTACGGAAGACGCTAAGAGTCAAGCGAGTGGAGCAATAGAGCTGGCCCAATTGGCCGATAAGAAAGAAATCGAAGTCCTCAAAACCAAGCTGGAACAAGCAAATTCAGTGATCCGAGATGGTCGGGTGCAGTCGGGTTAGCAGAGGGATACGATCACACAGTTACAGGCTCAGTTAGAGGTCGCAGAAAGCAAGGTGATCGACATCGAGATTGTTAAATCCCGAGCAATCAACATTCGTAGCAGGATCTCTTT
This sequence comes from Picea engelmannii, assembly GCA_009831015.1. Classification (NCBI taxonomy): domain Eukaryota; kingdom Viridiplantae; phylum Streptophyta; class Pinopsida; order Pinales; family Pinaceae; genus Picea; species Picea engelmannii. Next base: position 58,174 of record ML799687.1, read on the forward strand.
TGCTCAACAGAGTCTACTAAACAAAATAGGGGAGTTTCGAAAAGATTGCTTGTTAATGCATCAGATTTCTGAGAATCTGATTGTCAAAGAAAGAAATGCAAAAGCTGCTTGGGTCGCCTTCCAAGAAGCAGTGATAGCTACCAACAACAGATTTTCAGCAGGGTCCCCTGGACTCACCATTGCCGAACAAACTAGGGGTAATATTTTGTTAAAGAATTGGGAACACGATATTACTTTAAGCAAGGAGCAGGCTCAAAAAGTGACGAATTCACTAGAAGAAACTTGCAAAATCATAAATGGTGAGCTGTTAGGGTTGGAGAGTGGAGGTGACACAGAGACGTTAAGGCAGATGAATATAGAGCGGATCTCTCTCAACATGAAGGAGAAAAATGAGAGAAATTTGGTGGATATCTCTAAGATGGACAGGGTAGACATGGCTCGAATTGAAGAACATTTGATTCAACCCAGCGCACAACTCGACACCCTTGATATTGTTGATGCACATATGGGGGATAAACTTCCACAATTTGCCCGAGAGTGCTATTTTGATGAAGCCATTTGTTAAGCAGATCCATCACAGCTTGTATCCCAATTCGTGGACAGATGTAGAATATGCACTGAGTCTATGCAAAGACAAGCACCTGGCCCTTTTTAAAAATAAGGTAGAAGAGATGGACTGTTTTCGCTCCTCACAGCTTCCAAGCGGAACTTTCACGGTTTGTATCCAGTTTATGGACATATGTATAATATGCACTGAGTCACGTTAAGGTAGGCAGCTGGCACTTTTTTGAAAATAGGAATAGGGAAGGGAAAATTTGTATAAATAGATCACCAAAAGAAGAACCAAAGGCTGGAATTTTTGGTAATGAATGTAATAGATATTTTTGCATCCGAGAAGTTAATACATGCAATTTGAAGATTCTTGATTCCGTCATGACTGTGTTACAAGTTTGTTTCGTTATGTTTTCTTGTTTCTTTTCATTTTGCTCTACATAATTGATGTGTATCAATATAACTTAGTACGACCACTACTATAGTGAAGGAATTTTATTTTTCTGTAATTGTTTCTTGTCTTTCCTCTGCACCAGCTATCAGCAGGTGTAAGACCAATTTGCATTTACAAAATTTTATAATTATTTACACTATGTCAATTATTTCTATGTCAATTTCTTCTTCTGTGTATGTGTGAGTTTTCTACTGATAGGAACCTTACGTTACCCACAGCTAAATGTTTTTCTCTCATTCCACATCTTTACTAAAGAATAATACAGTTACGGGAAAGGGCCTTCAGTTTGCATTCCTATTTTGTTCTTCATGCAGAAATTTCTCTTATTTTGACTGAATTGAAACATCGTTGAAATCTCCTGTTAAATCATTTCCATACTGGTATTGTTCCTCAATGACTATCCCCGCAGCAACTCAACCAAATATTCAACTTGGTCTATCTAATCAAATACATATCGCTTTAAATCTTTTTGACACAATCCTTAAAACTGCGAACACCTGGGAGGAATTGGAACGTTCATGGGCAGCCATTGAACAAGATATTACTACCCAGGAACAGTTGGAAGCTAGACAACGAGAACGTAGAAACCTTCATTAGTTTCCTACATCGAAGGTTAACGAGGTTATTTGTATAAATCTTTAACATACTTTCGGATGCCTCGACACTGTACCTTTAAGCCTTGAGTACAGACTCAGGAACAACATCTAACTGGCGCCGTTGCCGGGGAGTGAAGTTACGAAATATTTTCCTTGGGAAAACGTCAAACTATTTCGTTGATAGTGTTACTCTTTGATAGTGAACATAGAGTGCACACCGTTTTAAGGCTTTTAAATCTTTCACTTGGTGACTCCACTGAAACACAAAATGGCGTCTGGTAGAAGGCATACCAGACAGAACCCGGATGCCAGGCCGATTACACCTGTTAATGATCCTGAAAAATTTTTAAAAGCGAGAGGCTCATCTGAGGCAACCGCTACCGTTCATAAGCCCAAAAATACACTTTTGAAGACTAAATGCCCTTCAGAAACTCCTACTTCCTGTAGCCCTCTGTCTGATACCAGAGATCCGAAAACAGACTAATCTGAATTTAGGAGTGAGATCCATCAATCTTTCCCATCTGTAAACAAGGGAAAAGGTCCTTTAGAAAGATCATTGTCATTTGATATACCAGTCTTTCTTCAATAGAACTTCCCTATCTCACCTGATTCAAAGCAGTGTGTTACACCATCATTCCCTACTCCCAAGTCGATGGCAGGCGTCGGACGAGGAGGAGGTAATGTCCCTTCACCCAGAGTATTTGCAAAAGTAGCAGTAAGGTACACTCCCCTCGTTTTACCCGCTCACCTCCATGATTTACCTGACAATTACATTAAAAATCTCCCTAAGTTCACTGGGGAGGGAGATCTAACCGCATCCGAGCATATAAACTTTTTTGACCAGTTCACAGACATCTGTGGTATTGAACACAAGGATGTTTATTCGAGGCTTCTTGTACATACCTTTGAAGGACAGGTCCGAACTTGGTTTAGGAACCTTCCTGCAGCTTCTATTCGTACATATGATGCATTGGAAGATGCTTTCATCACACAATGGGGAGAGCGGAAAGATCACCTATATTACTTTACCGAGTTTGGGTCTCTAAAGAAAAAGAACTCAGAAACAGTTATGGAATTTATTCTAAGATTTAACAAACTGTATAATAAAATTCCAGCCGTTCTTAAACCTTCTGAACCATCAGCCAAAGTTACCTTTGTGGGAGATTTCGAACCTGATTTTGCCCTACTTTTGCGAGAAAGAAGAGGAGCCACCCTGAATAGAATGCAAGACGATGTTGTCGAAATAGAATCTAATATGATGGCTTCAGGTAAGTTGAAGGCTAAAGTAGAAACATCCAACCGTGATAATAGATGCTATAGGGAACCAACAGGTCCTTCCAGGTCAAATAGATACACTGACGACAGAGTGGATGATATGGCCCGAATAATTAAAGATCTGTCTAACAAAATCTCTAGGATTGAGTTGGATCAAGCTAAAGTTGATTCTTCTAACAAAAGGGACTTCAGGAGAAACCGAAATCCCCAAAATCAACATAGGCAAATAAATAATGAAGATCAAAAAATACAAGCTCCACTAAAAAACAAAAATTTTATAGGAGCAAGTGACCTCCAAGATTTCAGAGATTTAGAAGATGAAGTTGCATGTTTCGGTGATGAGTGTTCGCAGCCATTTCTGACTAGGGAATACTATGAGAAATCCTTAAATACTCCTCAACTGTCTAATGAAGAAGAAGAAGGTGATCGTACTGACCTCTGCGTATCTCAACCAGAAACAGAAATGATAGCGACTGATTTTCAACCCAGATACAATCTGAGATCAAAAAATAAGCCCACCTCAACTAACCAACCTAAGAAAATCCTACCGAGGGATCAATCTCATGAACCTCCTTTGGAAGAGACATCATTACCCAGTAATAAAGTCAAGATAACAGAGACTCAAGAGTCTGAGGTAAAAAAAGATGAAACCCAAACAAAGGAAACAGGGACGATAGATAAAGTTACATCTGCGACTAAGGTCGCGAGTGATAAAGCGATCTAGACAAACAAGTTGGAAGAAAAAAGCTCGGAAGTCTTATCCAAAGAAACGGACAAGGCCAATACATCTTACAATTTTTAAAATGAATTAAATAAAATTAAGATACCGATTCCTTTGGTAGAATTAGAAAAAAACCCCACTTATCGGAAGAAAATTGCCAAAGTAATGGGCGTTTACGAGCCAGAAAGTCACTCCGATGTTATCAACCTAGAAGATGACAGACCTAACATCACCTTTGGTCCTCATTTTGATGGATTCAAAGAAAACGTAGCTCCTTTCTATATCACCCTGAATATACATGACCAGTTACTGCATAACTGCATGTTAGACTCCGGGGCTTCACAGAATGTTATGCCCAAAACTATAATGGAGAGGCTGGGGCTCCAGATCACTAGACCCTATGGAGACCTATACTCGTTTGATTCAATAAAGGTTAAATGTATGGGAATGATAAAAGATCTGGTAGTTACCCTGGCTCAGGTCCCGGTCAAGAGTATCCTGATGGATGTGGTTATTGCAGATATTCCCCCCAAATATGGTATGTTGTTATCTAGATCATGGGGAGCCAAGTTGGGAGGTCTCTATAATTAGACATGTCATATGCCACGATCCCAATTTTCGGTGGACAGTTTACCCGTTTGTACCGAGAAACAAGATTAGCGTATACTGTCAGTGATCCTCAAAACCCAAATAACTTTCCCATTTACGTTGTCGACCAAGATCTGGGGAATTGCATATTGTCTTTTGATGATGGTTTAGATGGATGTCCAGAAAAACTTGATATGAAGCAAGAAGAGCTTATCCCCTTGACTGAAGAACTATGCAAAAGTGGTATCTGGAAAATGTATTTCGATGGCGCTTCATCTTCTAAAGGCGCTGGTGCTGGCATACTTTTGGTAGCACCTAAAGGTAAGTTTACCGTTCCTTTCTCATATCGCTTGCAGTGGGACATAGATTAAACCAACAATGTATATGTATGTGAGTATGAAGCATTAATATTAGGTTTAGAGGCTCCCAAGAAGTTAAAAATAAAAAACTTGGAGGTTTACGGTGACGCTGAATTGATAGTAAAACAAGTAAACCGACAATACCAAGCCAAGCATCCCAGACTAAGAACATACAGAAATTGTGCTTGGGATTTGATGGAGAATTTTTTCTCATCTATAAAAGTCCATTTTATTCCTCGCACAGAGAATCTACATGCTGACGCATTGGCTAAGGCAGCCTCAACCTTTTCTCCTCCCACGAATGTTAAACTGAAATATCATTTTGAAATTAGATATAAACCCTCTATACCAGACAATGTCAGACACTGGTAGGTCTTTGAAGATGATGAACAAATTCAGAAATTTCTTATAGCAATAGGTGAGTTCTCTGAAACCCATCCAGACCAAGAAAACCAAAACGACCCGATATGGATTATGCAAGAAGATGAAGATCCTGAAACCTTCCGAGAAAAAATTGCGGATCATCGCATGTTGGTCCTTAACAATAACCAAATCCCGAAAGGCTTAATTCCTTTGGAAAGACTCTTCGATCAGAACGACATACCTGTGAAGTCCACTTTGCAGCCTCAACCAAAAGAAGTGGAGGATTGCAACATAGGAACTGAAAAAGATTCCAGGATAGTAAAAATATCTAAATTACTCCCTCCCAAGGTAAAAGAACAATAGAAATACCTACTCAGACACTATAAAGATGTTTTCGCCTGGTCCTATGATGAGCTTCGAACATATGATACTTCTATAATTGAGCACAAGATACCTTTGAAGCCCGGAGTCAAACCTTTTAGGCAAAAGCTCAGGAAGTTTAACCCCATTTTGTTGCCCATTATTGAAAAAGAAGTTAAGAAGCTCTTAGATGCGAAAATAATTGTACCTCTAAGATACTCAGACCGGGTAGCAAATTTGGTCCCTGTCAGAAAAAAGAACCAAGAAATCAAACTGTGTGTGGATTTCCGGAACTTGAACAGGTCCTCTCTTAAAGATAATTATCCACTTCCTAAAATGGACCACGTCCTAGAAAGGGTAGTTGGAGCAAATCGAATGTCTATGATAGATGGGTTTTCTGGGTACAACCAAATCACCATGAACGAGCAAGACAGAGAAAAAACCGCTTTCACCACACCATGGGGTACATTCATGTATGATAAAATGCCTTTTGGTTTAATGAATGCAGGGGCTACCTTCCAGCGCGCCATGGATATCGCTTTCGTTGGAGAAAGAGATAAGTTCGTAGTAATCTACCTTGACGATTTGACGGTTTTTTCTAAAACCGATGAAGAACATTTGATCCATTTAAAACAAACTTTTGAAAAATGCCGCACGTATGGTCTGTCTTTGAACCCAAAGAAATCACATTTCGCTATGCAGGAAGGTAAGCTTCTTGGGCACATCATATTTAAAGATGGGATCAAGATTGATCCTAAAAGGGTTGAAGTAATACAAACCATCAGTATTCCTAGAAACGTTAAAGAGATTCAATCTTTTTTAGGTACAATAAATTTTTTACGAAGGTTTATACCAAATTTTGTTGAGATTGTCAAATTGATCACAGGAATGCTAAAGAAAGATAGCAGAATAAATTGGACGACCGAGGCTAAAGCGTCGTTCGAGCGTATTAAAAAAGTCATCAGCGAGGCACCTGTATTAACAAGCCCAGATTACTTGAAAGATTTCCTCATCTTCTCATTCGCTTCTCAACATACTATCGCTGCGGTGTTGCTGCAAAAAGATGATGAAGGCTTTGAACGCCCGATCGTGTTTTTTAGCAAGAGCCTTAGAGACGCCGAACTAAAATATGATATAATAGAAAAACAGGCGTACGCAATGGTGAAAGCGCTAAAGGCATTCAAGACTTACGTTCTACATTAAAAAATTATCGCGTACGTACCAACCAGTGCTGTGAAGGATATATTGGTACAGCCGGACAGTGATGGAAAACGAGGGCGTTGGCTCACTAAGATACAAGAATTTGATATGGAAATCAAGCATACTAAATTGATAAAGGGAAAGGGTCTGGCCAAACTCTTGGCTGAGTCGAACCTTAGAGCTCTTGACATCAATTGCCTACAGGGGGAAGACGGAGACTCACGTTTGCAAGAGACGGATGACCCAAAATATCCAAGCAAGGTTGAAGAAAAATTCATGTCGTCAGACTGGTATAAAAATGTAGTTTTCTATTTGTTAAACCTGAAATGTCCAGATGGACTAACACCAGCCAAATATAGAACCTTAAAACTCCATGCTGTAAAATATTGCATCTCCGAAAATCAACTATACTGGAAGGATCCACTCGGGTTCTTACTGGTCTGTCTGGTTGAGTCGGAAACTCCATGGGTCATAGAAGAATTTCATGAAGGAATCTGTGGAGGACACCATGCATGGAGAGCCACAGCCTATAAGATCTTGAGGGATGGATACTATTGGCCGAAACTATTTTCGAACATCAATGCCAAAGTACGTGCCTGTTACTCGTGTCAAATATTCGCCGGTAAACAGAAACTCCCTGCACTACCACTCGTCCCAGTCAAAACTGAAGCCCCATTTCGACAATGGGGATTAGACTTCATAGGGGAAATCAATCCCCAATCCATTGCTCAACATAAGTGGATCTTAACAGCCAAAGATTATTTTACAAAGTGGGTGGAAGCAATTCCAACTAAAAGGGCAACAGACTCAGTGGTGATCGACTTCTTGGAAGATAACATCTTGTCAACATTTAGGTGTCCCCGAAAGATTGTTACTGACAACGCCCAGGCTTTCAATTCCATGGCTATGATCGACTTCTGCCAGAAGTACAGTATCGTTCTCGGCCATTCCACTGCTTATTACCCTCAGGGAAATGGGTTGGCTGAATCATCTAATAAGATCCTGGTAAACGTAATAAAAAAGGTACCGAACGAAAACAAGAGGTCCTAGCATGTACATTTGAAGCACACATTATGGGCAAACCGCATCAGCACTAAAAGGTCTATCGGCATTTCGTCGTTTCAGATGGTATATCGGACCGAAGCGGTTCTACCTATAAACTTAGCATTGCCAGTGATGAAATTATGGCAGGATCAAAACGAAGAGCCCAATCATGTAACCAGAAGAATTAACCAACTGATTGAGGTTCAACAGCTCAGAGTGGAGGTTGATGAGAAAATGAAGAAATACCAGGATGATATGAAAGCATTGTTCGATCTCAAGGCAAAAGACAGAGATTTCCTCCCAGGCGACTTGGTGTTAAGATGGGATGTGAGAAGGGAAGAAGACGTGAAACATGGCAAATTTGACCACCTTTGGTATGGACCATTCAGGGTCTCGGCTTCAGAAGGAAAGAATTCCTTTCTTCTGGAAAATATTGATGGGGAAGTTCTCAGTGCCCCTGTCAACGGGCGATATCTAAAGCACTACATGACGTGACAATCGTCGGATAGAAAAGAAAAAAAAGAAAAAAATTATATATATTTATATATATTTGTAAATAAATAAAGTTTATTATGAGTTTTTGTACATATTTATGTTTTTGTTCAAACATTTATTTTCAATTTTTGGTTTTCGTTCTTAAATTTTCAACACATTTTCAGATCAGATTTGTATTCGTTTTTGCAGGATTCCAGCCTCAGACGAAGCTAACCGAAAAAATAATGTACAGGCCGGTGTGGATAATAGAACAACATAAATCAGGTGATACATAAGATAATTCATAGTCCACGAGGAAATTGAAACGACAGACGTGAGTTTTCTCGATACATAGGTCATGAAAGGTTGTTTAAGAAATCTGAGGTAATATTATTCAAATTGCAATATAAAAGGTTAGATAACAGGATTATTTTTGGCTTTGATCTTCAAACTAAATTTGAATGAATATGTTAAACCAAAAACAGACAGTCATAATTTTTGTTCCCAAATGCATTCGAAAACTAGTCCAGAACTGTTGTTACCGTTTTTATATTAAACCATTTAATTGTTGTCTTGTTTTCTATCTATATTTGGGCCTAACTTTTAGTGAGTCACTATCTTCCCAAGACTTTGGGAAGGGATAAATATTTTTCGTTTCAAACCTCAGGGATTCCGAAGCAGATATTAATAAGAAAGCTGGTCTTCACAACTACCTGATCCTATGCTAAGCTAAGGAACGTTTATAGTGATCCTAACTTTCCTAGGTTTTTCAATAACGTCCGAAAAATCAAAGCTTGCTCGAACATGATGTTCTTTAAAATTTTTATTATTCTCCCTTGTCTCCCTAAGAACAAAGGGTCTTGTGAGGGTCAAAGGAAGGTTGATACCGAGTAATCAAAATAAGTTGATAGACCTCTGATAAAAATGGATTACACAGATCTCAGCCCTGATATAAACTGATTGCTCCATGTTCGTGTTTTAAAAGTAAATATTGAGACAAGTGGTGAAAGGAAATTCAGAAATGATTGCCCCCACCTAGTCCATTAAGACGATGAAAGGAAATTCAGAAATGATTGCCCTCGTCTTAGCGTTTAAACGCATAAATATTTTCCGAAGTGGTGAAAAGAAATTCAGTGAAAAAGGGTCTGACAACTTCACCGAGGTACTGAACAAGCTTGCTGGCAGTGAAGCAATGTCTGAGAGATCTGTAAGGCTGTTATACGTAAACATCAATCTACTATGGTAATCAACACTTTCTGAAAACCTGATCATTCCCCCAAATTCCGACAGGACTTCCCTATTTTAGATTATATAATATCATTCTTTTGATGCAAGCTAAGAATCACAAGACCTGTTGAATATCCTAGGAGCGTTACGACTGTCTTAAAGCATTCCCCAAACTTAGTAGCGAGAAAGGGAGAATTGCAAAAGTGACTTCAGCTGTGTTTAGAAAGAGTATCTGAGTTCGAAAAAAAAATCTGGGTTTCCAAACGAAATTTCCCTCCCCTTCTATCTTTTTCCTTGATTTTTTTGTCAATATTAGCCTATGACTCCATTTACCCAATTTTGGCACCTCGTCTATTGCTCTTCCCGCCTCACAGGGAAGCAGGATCCCTAGTTGGAGCCTATGTTGGAGCCGCCCTTGTTTTTCACCTCACGAAATTTTCAATTTTTTATACTTGAGATCTAAAGTTGCTTTTCTTCTCCTTCCGAAATCTTAAAACTCTGGAAATCTTGTCACCTGAGCATAAATGCTTTTCCCGCTTTCAAAACAAAACCATTATCGCAAATATGTTCTCTCTTTTGTTTTGTTTCGAGGTCTCGCAAGTCGGACACTTTAATTTTTGAATTCACAAGTCCCGAGTCGCGAAACTGCGAACTCGATTTTAATTTTTGCCCAAAGCATTAACTAGGGTAAAACCTTTAACCTATGATTAGACTTCGTCGAGATTTCACGCCTCGGCATGCATCAAGCCCAAGTTTTTGTTCTTACAGCCCCGATAGCCGAGAACACGATAACCCTGTAATAACCTTGGTCAGAAGTTAAAGATTAAAAAACTAACCATGGTTAAATTTAGTTCTCTGCGCTTCGCCACTCGGTACTTTCTGTCATAAAGATAAGGCGCCTAAAACCCCAACTCACGAGGTTGCGAGATGATTATAGAAAGATTAATTAATAGCCTAATCTAAGATTTCCTTCCCGTAATTTGGGCCTTAATTATCGCCACAGCGCGATGTCGCGATATCGCAACTCGGCATATCATTTTCCCAAAAATCTGTATCCAAAGTTCTGAGTCGCGATATGGAAAAAAAATTAATTATATAATTAAAGATGCGCCAAATCACGGTTACGGTTAATTAAGATAAAATCGGCACTCGCAGTCTCGCGAGTTGAAGAGTCGAAATGTAAAAAGGAAATTCACGATGCAGCGAAAGGCAAGAAAATTATTTAAGTCATTAAGATTTGTAATTTCAATTTAAACAAGATACGTCCCACGCATCGAGGTTGACACACTTCACGAGGTATTTACTTGCTCTCCATAACCCGATTGCCTGTCAAGCCGCCGAACATTGATGACATTAATGAAGAATTAGGGTAAATCCACGAATAGATAAGATCGGATTTATACAATAAATTTGGTTTTATTTACGATTTGACAGACTTATTTCAAAGGTACATGATTTTCAAATATATACGAGATTTTCGTTCTATTTTAAACATTTCTCATAAACGCACAGAGCTCACCTTTCTCCGAGGGAACTCATTTTCGCATGTATACACAGGTCTATTGCAGAAGAGCGAAAAAGAAAGCGTCAACCATGGCTCCAAGAAGAGCAGCGAAAGTGAGTGTCGAGGTTGCAGCGCAGGGTCCAGACAACGTCTCAAATACTTCACCTCGGACTGGCGGCTCAGTACCCACCTGGTCATTTATTTCAGACATTCTGCAATCCGAGTTGGTAAACTATTCAGACTCAGATGACGATGACAATGATATTGTAAAGGATGACCTGAACACTAAGAATAAGACAATTGTTCAGTCGAGAATGCACCTGGTTGCAACCAGACCTCGGTTGCTCCCATACTACGACATGATCCGATGGGCATTGGATCACATCGACCTACCCACCAGAACTATCATAAATGACCGACGGACCATGATCGGCACTTTCAGACCAGAGCATATCCAATCTATGTATAAGCTCCCAACGACTTCTGAATATGTATATGGCAATGAATTCCTGGAGGAATTCAAAAAGAAGGAGTGCGAAGAATATGATAAAACCATGCCTGGTTTGATAAAAGATTGGGTTTCACGCTCCACGACATTCAGAGCGAATGACAAGGGCGTGTATTCAATTTCTTCGCTGGAGCCACAATACATGTATGTGGCGATAATGACATGTTGACTTTTCGGATGGGAGGATACCGTGCATTTTTACATCCAGTGGGTACCTCTCATATTTCGGGTAACAGAAGGTTGCTCATTTAATTGGACGAAGATGCTCTCCAACAGTCTTTTCAACAGGGTCACAGAGTACCGGGAGAAAAAAGAAGTCAGGAGACCATCCGGATTCTTCATGTCCGCATATATCATGGACGCAATATGCTCCATGACACCTTTTCCTTTGATGAATTGGGCTTGGAGTCCAAACCAAGAAAAAACTGTGCATGAGTACCATGACAAGCTGTGGGAAAATAATGCAAATAAGTTTATTTATGAGATTTTCAACTGGGTGATGGTGCCCCTGCACATCGCCATTTTTGGTCTTTCGCCACCCCGCATCTCAGATAGCATTGCTGCGAATCTGAGAAGTATCGCGGATTTTTACGTAGAAGAAGAATTCTCCTATTTTAGAGTTTTTGGAGCTGTTGTTCCTCCTCTGGCGCTACCGTTGTTCATCCCCGACAAGCTGGCCTGTCGTGATATTGCTCGACAAAAAGTGATTGGCGGAGTGAGTAAAGAGCTCAAAGTGTCATCAAAGAAGGTATGGCCATTTTTCCCTGTTCGGCTTAATTCCTATTCCTTATTAGATTTCGGACATGCTAAGGCTGAGGCTGCAACCTTAGAAGACTTGAGCCTAGTCTCCATTGAGTACAAAAAGAACGATCCTCAGAGAATTGTAAGCACCCATTTGGGAAATTGTGGATTAAAGAGGTTTGAACACAAGTGTTCACCTTCGGATGATGTTTTCCGAGGGGTAAGGTCCTATGCGGAAGTACAATTCCGAATCAGATCTCTGGCACCCGAAGACAGGGATTTTGTTTTAAAATTTCAGGAGCATAGGAAAAGATGCCTCCCCGTCGTGCTGGGAGGTTTGGGACTTTCCAAGGATAAAGAAAAGGAGGCTGAAAGTTCTGAGGGGAAAACTTCTAATCCTGAAAAACGTCAGGAAGGGGAGCAGGAGAAGAATCCCGAACACGGGAAGAGTCCCGAGCAGGAGAAGAATCCCGAACACGGCAAGAGTCCCAAGCAGGAGAAGAATCCCGAACAGGGGAAGAGTCCCAAACAGGGGAAGAGTCCCGAGTAGGAGAAGAATCCCGAAACAGAAAAAGGGACAACTGACCCACCCAAGGAACGTGGTCCAGAGATGGAAATGAAAAACACCGACCCGCCTGAAACTCAGAATCCAGAGACAGGGACAGAGACGAAGACCTCTAATCCTCCGAAAGAGCAGGACTCACTCGTCACACCAGGAAAGGTGACGAAGCAGATCAGACAACCCATCACCTCTGTCACACTCTTGCAGTCGGCAAAGGGAGACGTTAGCGAGGGATGGATATTTGGTGAAGAACTAATACCTATAAGGGAAAATGAACTCCCCCCTAATGAGTTATTTTTTGACAGAAAGAGAAAAGTTGTAGTAAAGCGGGAATTTTATCAAGAGGGAGAGTCCACTGTTAAAAAATTCAAAGTAATGACAGATGGAAAAAACAAGAAGAGTGATGAATTCGCCATAGAGATAGCAGGGACGTAGGAGCGTATGCGTCAGCGAAACAATTCTCGGTTGCGATGTTGAAAAATCAGCTCAAGAGAAAGAATCAACTGATCAAGACTCTTGAAGCCCGAGTAGCTTCGGCTGCGGAAGACGCTAAGAGTCAAGCGAGTGGAGCAATAGAGCTGGCCCAATTGGCCGATAAGAAAGAAATCGAAGTCCTCAAAACCAAGCTGGAACAAGCAAATTCAGTGATCCGAGATGGTTGGGTGCAGTCGGGTCAGCAGAGGGATATGATCACACAGTTACAGGCTCAGTTAGAGGTCGCAGAAAGCAAGGTGATCGACATCGAGATTGTTAAATCCCGAGCAATCAACATTCGGAGCAGGATCTCTTCTGCTCAACAGAGTCTACTAAACAAAATAGGGGAGTTTCGAAAAGATTGCTTGTTAATGCGTCAGATTTCTGAGAATCTGATTTTCAAAGAAAGAAACGCAGAAGCTGCTCGGGTCGCCTTCCAAGAAGCAGTGATAGCTACCAACAACAGATTTTCAGCAGGGTCCCCCAGACTCACCATTGCCGAACAAACTAGGGGTAATATTTTGTTAAAGAATTGGGAACATGATATTACTTTAAGCAAGGAGCAGGCTCAAAAAGTGACGAATTCACTAGAAGAAACTTGCAAAATCATAAATGGTGAGCTGTTAGGGGTGGAGAGTGGAGGTGACACAGAGACGTTAAGGCAGATGAGTATAGAGCGGATCTCTCTCAACATGAAGGAGAAAAATGAGAGAAATTTGGCGGAGATCTCTAAGATGGATAGGGTAGACATGGCTCGAATTGAAGAACATTTGATTCAACCCAGCGCACAACTCGACACCCTTGATATTGTTGATGCACATATGGGGGATAAACTTCCACAATTAGCCCGAGAGTGCTATTTTGCCGAAGCCATTTGTCAAGCAGAGCCGTCACAGCTTGTATTCCAATTCGTGGACAGATGTAGAATATGCACTGAGTCTATGCAAAGACAAGCACCTGGCCTTTTTTAAAAATAAGGTAGAAGAGATGGATTATTTTCGCTCCTCACAGCTGCCAAGCGGAACTTTCACGGTTTGTATCCAGTTTATGGACATATGTATAATATGCACTGAGTCACGTTGAGGCAGGCAACTGGCACTTTTTTGAAAATAGGAATAGGGAAGGGCAAATTTCTATAAATAGATCACCAAAAGAAGAACCAAAGGCTGGACTTTTTGGTAATGAATGTAATAGAGATTTTTGCATCCAAGAAGTTAATACATGCAATTTGAAGATTCCCAATTCCGTCACGACTGTGTTACAAGTTTTTTTCGTTATGTTTTCTTGTTTCTTTTCATTTTGCTGTACATAATTGATGTGTATCACTATAACTTAGTATGACCACTACTATAGTGAAGGGATTTTATTTTTTTGTAATTTTTTCTTGTCTTTCCTCTACACCAGCTATCAGCAGGTGTAAGACCAATTCGCATTTACAGAATTTTATAATTATTTACACTATGTCAATTATTTCTATGTCAATTTCTTCTTCTGTGTATGTGTGAGTTTTCTACTGATAGGAACCTTACATTACCCACAGGTAAATGTTTTTCTCTCATTCCACATCTTTACTAAAGAATAATACAGTTACGGGAAAGGGCCTTCAGTTTGCATTCCCATTTTGTTCTTCATGCAGAAATTTCTCTTATTTTGACTGAATTGAAACAGCGTTGAAATCTCCCGTTAAATCATTTCCATACTGGTATTGTTCCTCAATGACTATCCCCACAGCAACTCAACCAAATATTCAACTCGGGCTATCTAATCAATTACATATCGCTTTAAATATTTTTGACACAATCCTTAAAACTGCGAACACCCGGGAGGAATTGGAACGTTCATGGGCAGCCATTGAACAAGATATTACTACCCAGGAACAGTTGGAAGCTAGACAACAAGAACGTAGAAACCTTCATTAGTTTCCTACACCGAAGGTTAACGAGGTTCTTTGTATAAATATTTAACATACTTTCGGATGCCTCGACACTGTACCTTTAAGCCTTAAGTACAGACTCAAGAACAATAGGAGGGTGATGCATCCTTCAACCAAGTTGTCAACATTCCTCACTACACTCCTTCTGAACACGAGAGAGTTTTTCTCTCCCCAAGTGCTCTCCCTCCATGTCCTCAAGAGGTTCCCTTTGATTGGGACATTCTTGTGGGGTATCCAATTACCTCGCCTATGTCTTTTCCACTAAGAGACATTATCTGATATATAACAGAGATGATAAACTCCTATATCGCTTTATCCTCTTCGACTTGGAGAGATTTGGGTCTTCCCAAGCTTATGTCAGCTATTTGTAAGATGTTGACATTCCACAAAATTCCAGCATCGGAGCATTGGCCTCCCTCGTGACTTGCCACCTAGAATATCCAAACGAGTCTGAGTTAAGATATTTTTCAACTCGTCTAAAAAATGAAAAGATTGTCAAGTGATTTGTCTCTTTCACACTCATTAAACTAGACTTGAAAGGTCATGAGTCTTAGTTAATCTCTTTTCTTACTCGTTTTCAAAAAGAAAAAAGATTTCCGAGTGAACTTGTCTCTTTCACAATCATAAATTGGATTTCAAAGGATGTCTATTTGGCACAAGTTTATCCCTTTTTCACACTAAGTAGACTAAAATTCATAAAAAATGACAATTTTTGGTGTTAAGTTGTGATTGAATCTCATGCCCTTGCTTGCAGTATTGATCCTTTAGCCGATTCTCGCTTTGCATTATAAGTCGTTTTCCTCAGTAGTTTTGCATCCTCAACCAAGAAGATCCTCATTTATATCCTTCACAATTTGACACCCTATACCCTCGAGGGAACATTCCCTTGAGTGTCCATCTCTCGCATAAATATCCTTGCATTCAGAATAGGTATGTTCCATTGCTGGAACTAGTTTTTCTTAGTTGCGACACTCGTTTCCTCCTTTGTATCATAACATTCATCTGTCTATGAAAAAATAAAAAAGTTGGGAGAGAAGGGAGTATTATATTATATTGGCAGCAGTCCTGTCACCTTTGAACAGATCACAAAGTTATTGAGTCCATTTGTCACCATAATTTTGGGTTTAGCACAGCTTTAGGAACTTAATCTCATTACAGAGTCTTCTCTACTGACTGGTTACTCTTCGAGTACATATAGAGAGTTTCATTGATGCCTCCTGCATCTCATGGTTTCATTATTATGTCTATGTTGTCAGAGTATTATGTATGTCTCATGCTCTTGTTGAAGGGAAGTCTATCAACATGTGTTGGCCACTTCTCAAAATTCTTGACTTTCCATGTCGGCTATACCCTCAGTTTGTCTCAGAGTCACATGATATTGTAGTCTTATCATGCACCCTGGCCCTACTTTCATCATTGGTAGGTAACCTTGAACCCAACAGTCGACATTTCATCATTGTTCGTTGACTGGGTAGTTTCCCTTCTGTTCGACGACAAGACATCTATTCACACATTGGGACTCATATTGTGTCTTGGATTCCCTTCTTGGTGGTTTCCTTGCCTTTGTCAGCAATTTTCATCATTGGCTTCTATTAAGAGGGTCTTTTTCATGTAGCGCTTGTGCTTGGCACATGCAAAAGACGCACATGGTCGTTGGTTCGTGAACATGTTCTTCATCCGATTCCCACCAAATCATGACGCTCCTTCTTTGTACCTCGTGCTAACTGATGAGAGATTCTTTAATGCTCTCCTTTCCGTGGGTCTCCTTCCATCAAGTTCAACTCATCTATTATGAAAATGAGACCTAGAGTCGTATGAGTACCTTGAGGCTTGCAGTCATTAGTGGCACGTTCTCTCTCTATCGATAGTTGGGTATACATTAATGTCTCATGATCGATGGATTCTTCAGGTATTCGACACCAACTCCTTTATTCACACTTGTAAGAATGTACTCAGTGCCTTGATACCTACTTTCATTATCGATAGTGTTATCACTCTGTAATTTGCCCAAGGCTGTGGAGGAAATCACTAAGGTAACATCAAACCACTTGGAGTCCTAGATCTAGCCCTCCAAGAATCAGAGAGGGCTCTATCTGTCTAATATAGCTTTGTTTAGGTTAGAATGCTAGGTTAGTTATGATAGATTTGTTGAAAACCCTGACGAGAATCTCTTTTTCTATCAATTTCAAACTGTGCAATAAAAATATAACTCACTATATAGTTTCCAAAACATGGATGCATGGTCCCTCTGTTTGTAAAAATATCATATTTCCCTTGAAGACCTCCTTTTTTGTGCAGGGATTTTTCTGCACAAAGGGACATCTTTCCTTCCACTCTGACTTTTCCAAATAGGGTGCTCCATCTTACTAAGAGAATCCTCACCCTATAAAAAAATATCTTGAATAAGATGTATAGAACAATTTTTCTCCTCAAAAAATTTACTCTGAAGTCAGAAAAAAGTACGATGACAACTGCCAATACCAAATCTGTATCATTCTTGTAAGGTATCGATACAGTTGCATCTAACACATCAACAAGGAAGAGCTTTCTGAGGTCATATTAATCAACCATAAGGTGTAGATTGAGAAACTTGACCTTGGGATCAAGATAACCTTTAACAACTGCCAAGTACCCTGAATATGCTTAACATGATCCTTATAAATTGGTAATAGCTAATTAACCACAGACTTTTTCTTCCTCGTCATTTTAAATAGTCTGCGATGAGCTAATTGTGCACAGAAAACGTTTTAGGCAGATGATGTTTCTGGATTTTTGAGAAACAAAACCCACTATGTAAGACTAAATTTCTTATGTTCACTTTACAGTGGCATGTTTTCTGGCACACCAACACTCCATGATCCCAAAGTAGACTTTCAACATCTTAGCAAACAATATTATGTTTTCTATTACCAAACTTTGACATCTGCTCACTGACATCTCTCAATGTGGAAATTTGATTTCATTATACGATGATGTAATTGGAAAGCATGGATCTGCAATGATCTTAATCCTAGAAAGAACAAGATCAAAGGCACTGGCCTCTATCAATGAAAGGCGACTTAGAATTTCTCCATGTGGACCTCTCATGAGAGATGAAGAATTGTAAAAGAAAAAAGCATCAATATAATGCTCATTTACCCAATGCCACAAACTGTCTAAGATCGTGGTTTGTTTGTATATGTCCTCAGGGAACCAGAGTTGTTTTAACTTTATTTCATATCGTCGAATACGTCTCATCCTTAATTTTTGAGCTATCAGACGAGATTTTCAAGCACGCGAGTTGCGACGCCTTCACATCCAGAAGGATCGAGATCACATATTGGGTACTTTCTAGGGAAACAACTGTAGTGATCATCACAACAACTGTAGTGATCATCACAACAGGTGGTTAAGAAAATGATAAACTGAATCTGACTCATGCTTCAATTCCAGCAACAACCGGTTGTTTCCTGAGGGAAAATATCTGAAGAATTAGAAGTGATGGTGGTCTGTCTTTGGAAACTGTTTCACAACAGTGCCGTGTTCTTTGTTATGTGAACAAAGTAGCAACGTCTTTTTATTTTCATGCTCAACGCCTCAACACATGGGCATGATTTTTTCACTTGTCAAAACATGTGTGATCTCTATTGAATACCTGGCATTATCAAGTGGGCACCAGTCATCATTAGTTATAATTTTGATTTAAGCGCATGGGATTGTGCTTGGAACTGGTGCTTGGATGTTGGCTTGTTGTTTCTTCTTGTATGTTGTTGCTCTGGTAAATAACATGTGTTGTTGATGATTGCAGGTCCGTGGCTCAAGATACTAAGAATAGCTCTCGGTGTTGAGCTTGGCCCTGGGCCAATACCTTTTTTTATCAAAATTTTAATAAAGCCAAACCAAAACCTGTGATAAGTCCGAGAA
>ML799687.1:89238-148525 GCA_009831015.1 Picea engelmannii
TACAATGCTACAATTTCTCAGATCTCTCTCTGATACCACTTAATGCAACTGGTGTTAGTGAAATGTAACTGACAGAGTTAAACTTAGCTGTCTATCGCTATAATTGGCAGTTTGGTTCTTTTGGCAGGACTATTGCCGAATTTAGCGAATTTAGCACCTTTTGTTTTATTCGCACCAAAGGGGAATAACTTTATGCATGATGTAAACACCTTACGACCATACACCGTGACCATAACCCCCAATGGAAATCAACTTAACAGCGTTTTTTGTACTTACCTCAAATTTCCGTTTCCATTCATCGATGGACGCGTGGCCTCAACGGAAATTCCCAAAATGCATTGAAATTTGAACATCCACCTTCCGCTTGTGATATGGGTTGTCTATTCTTTGTTTACTGGACTCCGCTTAGATCTCAATCGTCCATTTCCTGGATGATTGATACTGTCGACTCTTTATCTCCTCGAGTTCTATTCTACTTTCCACCATAAACCCCGATACATACAGAATGAAAATATCAATTCGTTTCAGTATTGTTTTCGATTCCAGGGGTCTTTAAACAATATTGACAGATTGTATATATATTCCAACGATTCATACACAGATGAAGAGGATTCTCACATACAAGAATGTTGCAAAATAGATGGGAACTTTTATTAATGAGTTCTCTTTCTCTCCTCTGCAACTAATCTGTGCACTCTCTCTCGTGCCCTCTCATCCCATTTACAAATCGACTTAGTTTGCCTAAATACAATTCAACTTAGGTTTTCAGATCCACAAAGTCTGGATCGAATCTACTTAGATCCTAAAATTTCTGATTGTAATCCTAATTCCTCCTACAACTATTACATTGTTAGGATTCGAGATCCTTTGACAATTTATTGAATTTGAACTGAATACAACAAGTAAATTAAAGAGCACCCACTCTCTTTAGTAAAATTTGCCTTTGACATTTCAACAACCATAGATCTTCTAGCGCTGTGAGTTTATGCTCCTGCATCATATTCCTTGCCTTTCATTTCCTTGGTATCGTATGATATGGTATGGTGAAGGCATGGCATGTCTTTCATTTCCTTTCCAATCCATGGTATGGTAGGAATTTCCTTTCGTTCTATTTTCATGCCTCTGGCTTACCTTTCCATGCCATGACTTTTGTTTCCTTCACTTTCCATTCTTTTCCTTGCCATACCATGCCTTTCCATGCCATGCCTTGTCTTTCCTTAACTTTCCATGCCATGCCATGCCATGCCTTTCCTAAATGAATAATTTTAATACCTAAATGAACAAGTTTAATATGTAAATGAACAAGTTTAATACGTAAATAATGCTTGTACTAAATGAACAAGTTTAATATGTAAATAATTCTTGTACTAAATGAACAAGTCTAATACGTAAAAATTACAATTCATTAAGAATGTAATTCTACAACTTCTTATCCCATATATCTTAGATAAAAATACTTGCATGAGAATTTCAATGTCATAACATAAGCTCTCTTTATTCATATATTTAAGGTATCTTCATAGATGTAAAACATAGATTATCATAATTAATAAGATTTACCTAGACCTAGACTCACATGTACACCTAGACCTAGATCTAGACCTTGCCTTGCCTTGCAATGTCGTGCCATGCTTAGCCTTGTCATGTCTTTCCTTTGATTTCCTAGCCTTTCATTTCTTTTACTTTTCTTGAATTTCCTTTCCTTTCCTTTCATTTCCATACCAACATGTGCTTGAATGGCTTGAAGACGCGAATTTCAACTCATGATAAAAATCAAACCAGAATTCGAATGGACAAACTATTAGTTGCATTGGATCTGTAAAACTGGATTTTAGCTAGTGGGGCCCCTCCATTGTCATTTTGTTGACCGTAAAACCATTTGTTGGAGTATCTCCCACACTAGGGTTTTTTTCAATGAGGCATAGTGAAATTTCTGAAGAGGAGGTCAATTTTAAAGAACATTCTGTGGAGTTTTTTTGGGTAGTGTAGTCATGTGATCCTTGGCCAAATAGACTTGAAAGAGCTTATGAAACTCTGTTATGCTGATGTGTTTGGATTTTATGCCCCTGAATGAAATTGGTCACATGCCCCTAAATGACTTGAGGAGGAACGTTGAAACTCCTGATAAAAATAAAACTGGGACTCAGATGGACAAACCTTTAGTTGCATTGGATCCATAGCCTTGAATTTCATCTAGTTGGGCCCCTTCATTGTCATTCTTTTGACCAAAAAATTGCTTATTGGAGTATCTTCGACACTAGGGTTTTTCTCAATGTG
The DNA here is from genome assembly GCA_009831015.1 of Picea engelmannii. Lineage (NCBI taxonomy): Eukaryota > Viridiplantae > Streptophyta > Pinopsida > Pinales > Pinaceae > Picea > Picea engelmannii. The sequence goes on from ML799687.1 coordinate 91,516, forward strand.
GCATAGTGCAACTTTTCAAGAGAAGGTCGATTTTAAATAACATTGTATGGGGAATTTTTGGGTAGTGTAGTCGCGTGGGCCTTGGCCATATAGACTTGCGAGAGCTTACATAACTTTTTTGTCTGGCTCTGTTTGGATTTTATTCCCCCGGACCAAATTGGCCACATGTCCCTAAATGGCTCGAGGAGGTGAGTTGCAAATCACGATAAAACTAAAACTTGGACTTAGACAGACAAAACGTCAGTTAAACTGGATATGAAGCACCGAGATTTAGTTAGTAGGTCCCCTCTGCTATCATTTTGTTGACTAGAAAAATAGTTTTTGGAGTATCTTTGGCACTAGGGTTTTTCAAAATCAAGCCTAGTGCAATTTTTGAGGAGGTTGATTTTAAACAACACTGTGTGGGGATTTTGTGGGTAGTGTACTCACGTGGGCCTTGTCCAAATAGACTTGCAGGAGCTTAGAGAAATTCATTATGCTTCTTTGTTTGGATTTTATGACCCTAGACCAAATTGGCCACATGTCCCTAAATGACTTGAGGAGGCGAGTTGTGACTCATGATAAAAATCAAACAGGGACTCAAATAGATGAATCATCAATTGCATTAGATCCAGAGCACCTGCTTTTATCTAGTGAGACCCCTCTAATGTCATTCCATCAAATGGAAAACCATTTGTTGGATTATCTTCGGCACTAGGGTTTTGCTCAATGAGACATAGTGCAATTTCTGAAGAAGAGGTCAATTTTAAAGAACATTGTGTGGGGAATTTTTTGGTAGTGTATTCATGTGGGCCTTGGCCAAAAAGACTTGTGGGGGATTATGAAACTTCAATATGCTTCTTTGTTTGAATTTTATTCCCTTGGAATAAATTTACCACATGTCCCTAAATGGCTTCAGGAGGCGAGTTGCAAATCATGATAAAAATCAAACCATTGGTACTTCCAGAAACCTTAGATATTGGGGTATGATCACACTTTTTCATATCATCATTTTGATGGAGATTTGACTTGTTTCATGTTTTATGCAGTGGTGAGAGGAAAAAAACCCTAATTATCATAGGAATAAAAATAGTTCATGATTAGCAATATGTCTCCCAACAAGGTGGTCAACGCCTCTGTTCAAAACCAGAGGGGATTGAGTTGTTGCAAACGTATCCAAAAATTAGGAAAAAATTTGTTTGGTGAGAATGTTATAGGTTTTGTTGCACTTTTCAGGAATCTCATACAAGATTTATGAATTATCTCTAAGTCATGATCAAAAGACACTAAATCAGGGCCTATCCAAAATGTTAGCAAAGGTTTCATTAATTTTACTACAAGGAGTTTAGTGTTCCAGTAGAAATTTGATTTGACGATATATTTCAAAACATGAATCCATTCTCTATGAAATTTGGAGGGCACATGCATTAGAGTAATATAAAAAAACCTATTGAATTCCAAGTCAAATTAATCCATATTTTTTGATAAATGAGACACCATAACCTACATCTATTTTCTATTTTTTCTCAAAAACTGTGAACTTGGTTTATCCCAAAATTGGTGTGTCGAAGCATCATGATGATATGAATATGCTGCCCACAACTCAGACCGACCCAGTTTTTCATTTGGGAGAAAAACGGTAATTAACAACTATAGGAAATCCTATAGCATCCTCATTTTTTAAGCAGGGGATATTTCTGAAGAGTAGAGGTATGAGGATTCAAGGATAGTCATTGAATATTTTTTCATGTAGTATCAACACTATGGAATACAATAAACATACCCAAGATGGAAAGTTGAGGGTAAATTCTTCCATGTATGTGTTCTTGAAACAATTGTTATAGGTTATATTTATTAAGATAAAGGCAATATTTTTTAGTCAAATATATGATCCTAGGATAATGGATCTCTCACCTGGAATATTCTAGTGCTAACACATTCCATGAAAAGTGAAGTAATGGAAAGGCATGGCAAGTGAAGGAATGGAAAGTGAAGGTAAGGCATGGTAATGAAAGATAGATGAAGGAAAGGAAAATGAATGCATGGCATGGCATGGAAGGACAAGGAAATGCATAGAAAGGCAATGCAAGGAAAGGAAAATGAAGGAAAGGCAAGGAAAGTGAAGGCAAGGCAAGGAATGGAAAGGCATGGAAGGGCAATGCAAGTGAAGGAATGGAAACTGAAGGAAAGTGAAGGAATGGCATGCAATGGAAAGGCATGTCATGGTATGGAAAGGAAAGGAAAGGCATGGAAAGGAAATGCAAGTGAAGGCATGACAAGTAAAGGCAAGTGAAGTCAAGTGAAGGCATAACAAGTAAAGGAAAGTGAAGGCAAGTGAAGGAATGGAAAGTGAAGGAAACTGAAGGCAAGGCAAAGAAAATGAAGGAATGACATAGCATGGAAAGGAAAGGAAAGGAATGGAAAGGAAAGGCAAATGAAGGCATGGAAAGTGAAGGTAAGGAAAGGCAAGTGAAGGAATAGAAAGTGATGGCAAATCAAGTGAAGGAAAGGAAATGAAAGGAAAGGCAAGGAAATTGAAGGAATGGAAAGAAAAGGAAAGTGAAGGAATGGAAAGTGAAGGAAAGTGAAGGCATGGAAAGTGAAGGAAATTGAAGGAAAGGCAAGGAAAGTGAAGGCATGGAAAGGAAATGCAAGTCATGGAAAGGCAATGCAAGTGGAGGAATGACAAGTGAAGGTAAGGAAATGGAAGACATAGAAAGTGAAGGCGAGGAAAGTGAAGGAAAGTGAAGGAAATGCAACATAGGTGAAGGCATGACAAGTCAAGGAAAGTGAAGGTATCGAAAGTGAAGATAAGAAAAGTGAAGGCATGACATGGAAAGTGAAGGAAATTGAAGGAAATGTAAGGAAAGTGAAGGATTTGCATGGCATTGAAAGGAAAGGCAAGGCAAGTGAATGCATGGAAAGTGAAGGAAAGTAAAGGAATGGAAAGTGAAGGCAAGGAAAGTGAAGAATGACATGGAAAGTGAAGGAATTTCATGGAATGGAAAGGAAAGGAAAATAAGGGCATGTAAAGTAAGTGCAAGTGAAGGCATGGAAAGTGAATGTAAGGAAAGGAAAGTAAAGGCATGGAAAGTGAAGGAAAGTGAAGGCATAGAATGGCATGGAAAGGAAAGGAAAGGCATCTAAAGGAAATGCAAGTGAAGGAATGGAAAGTGAAGGAAAGTGAAGGCAAGTGAAGGCATGGGAAGTGAGGGCAGGTGAAGGAAAGAAAAGTGAAGGCATGGCATGGAATAGCAAGAGAAGGAAAGGAATGGAAGGGAAATGCAAGGAAAGGAAAGTGAATGCAAGTTAAGGCATGGAAAGTGAAGGCAAGTGAAGGCATGGAAAGTGAATGAAGGCATGGCAAGTGAAGGAAAGTGAAGTCATGGAAAGTGAAGGCAATTGAAGGAAAGGCCAGTTAAGTGAAGGAATGGAATGGCATGGCAAGGAAAGGCGTGGAATTGCATGATAAGGCATGGCATGGTGTGACAAGAAAATGAATGGCATGGAAATACAAGAATACCATAAAAAAAATGAAGAGAAAATTATTCCTTTTACATACCTATGGTCATTCAAGTAGAACATCAAGATCATATCTAATATTTAAGGTCTCAATTAACCTCACATGCTCAAAATAAATAAAAAAGTATCGCACCTTTGATGAGTTCTTAATTGGATTTTTTTGTGGTTCGAGGCTTGTACTAATAACGAAGTTTATAAAGTGTTATACGAATTGACCTGGTTTATAATCTTGTAATTCATAACCACATTTCTTTCGTGTTCTTTCATCCTTTGTCATATGTTATCCCTTAATAACCATCGACCCAATCGGAAATTCAGTTCCTTGGGAGTCTTTTACTGGTCGCATGAGGGTCTTCTTTCCCTCTAAGCATCGTTCCAACCAATAATCAATGCCCCATTCATTATCTCTTTGGGAAAACACTACGTATATTTTCCCTGCAAAAAATGAAGTGCCAAAATGTGAGTCCACTAAATGACCAAAGAATAAAACATCAATGTTATTTATTCAAAAATTAATAGAAAGATTCAACAAACATGGTAGTATGAGATGTGAGACATGATCATAATCTATTGAAATACTTGATTGGTTTGCCTCCAACTGGGATAATTTCATAGTTATACATTGACCAATGGGGAGTGATACACGATCTCATATATTAACCTAGTATGTTAATTCACAATCATACCATTCATTACTAATACATGGACCACATAAGAAAGAGATTTTTCTCCTCTATATTTCAAATATTGCATTTTATGATGTTCTAACTGAATGGAATCCACAAGTGCCCTATATTTTTTTTCATTCATACCATTGTGATCGATCTACATTGACCACCTCCCAAAAACATCTATGTAAATGTGATTTCTTGTGTGATTGGTATTCACGAGTTCCTATTCCCTCTCTCATTACTGAAAAACACCATTCAACAATGGATTTCAGATCTTGAATGAGGGAAGTATTTGTAAACTTCATTTATTTTTTGTGTAATTCTCTTTTTATGCATGCAACTTCTCCATCATGCCCCCCTTTCCCATGCCCAAAACCAAAATAGTTCCAAATATGTGGTACCTTTAGTTTTTTGTGCAACATACATAAGAATTTTTGGATTGGCATGCACAACCATCTAACCAAATCCAATGTTCATCCATATGTATGTTTTTCTCCTTTAGGTGATTGTAGAATAATTGAAAACAATGTTGTATGTAGGATAAGTCATGGCATCGATCATCACTTATGTAGAACTGATTCTCTTTCAATATAAATTTGTTTTGTTCATTATTATCCGATCCATGCATGTATGTGATATGGACCATTATTCTGACTTTCTCTGAGTGATGATATTGGATTTGAATCTCATTTTTCAATTGAAGGGTGTAGTTCTCAGCAAAATCAACCATTGATAACACAATACCAATCAGAAATGTATCTCTGCATATTCTAAAATGCGCATCCTTCCATCGAGCCACATGAACATGCAAAACACAATTTTGTGTCTTTTTGATGAATTCCTTCATGAAGTCACAAACATGTACTTGGGAAGTAACCAATTGTATGTGACATATTTAAAGCTTTGCAAGGTAACCTCCTTCCTCCCGAATTCATACTCATTGCTTACATGGATTCACTTTCTCAATAATGTCATTCCTGTGCACCTAGGGCATGTGTCATCTAAGAATTGATTTTGATAATATGTAAAACCCTCTCGCCTTGTACAGATGATATTGTGAACATAGTCTCTAGATGACGACAATGGAAATATAATTCCTGCAAAAGGGTGTTATGAAAAAACCAATGTGTATGTGTGTGTGTGTGTGTGTGTGTGTGTGTGTGTGTGTGTGTGTGTGTGTGTGTGATAATAATAAACATACTCAATGTGATATCTACAACAACATTTGTTATGAATTGTGTTTATTAGAACATACCAAGGCTTGCATTTATGGAAAGTTATTTGGCCCAATCTAAATGCACTATGTATTGTTTTCAATATCTCATACAATTTTGTTTGTGTAATGTCAAGAAAGTGTTTAATATGGGCTTCATGGTCCCTAGATCCCCTTATCAATTTTAATACATATTTTTGGTTGAAATAAGGCCTAGTGTTCTCATGCCAAAAATCTTGATCTAGTCCCTTAACCGCTCCAATTAAATTCATTTCATAACGAGGTATCCTACCAATGAAGGCCCGCAAATCTGTTGGGACACCTGTGTCGAGGCTATCTCGTCTATAAGAATAATTTCTAATGGTTTTGACATTTCATTTCAAGAGGTGAGAGGTTTGTTGTAGCAAACGATGGTTTCTTGTCATCTTGTTAACAATTGATTGTGACAAGACACATCAGGCTACATTGAAGTCTTTAGAAGGTGATTTATTACCAATTATTTGAAAAGAATCTACAAGGTTTCTAAAAATATGATGACTTGTTTCTACACTTTTGACTGTTTTAATTCCCAAAATTCTCCTAATACTAGTTAAACTTCTAGATTTTAACAAAGCTAAAAAATAATTGACATTTAGCACCATAGTATTTTGGTTCAAAATATTATTTAATGATTTCATAAGAGTGATAACAAATAGTATGATTAGGTAACTTACCTTCAAGTGATGCTAGACCACTTTCATCGACCTAATGCGTTTAGGATTTCTTCTCTGCACAATGCTCAATCTAGATAGGGACGATGAACCCCTATTTTGGCACTCTTGACCTCCCTATTGTGGAGTTAACAATTTTTTGGTTCTTTCCCCTTTAATCACTAGTGTATCAACTCTGGGAGGAGAGTCAACATGGGATTGACTAGTTTCTAGAACATTTAACTATCCAACAAGAGATTTCACCATAGGAACTTCTTCACCACAATGTTTTACACCTGTTCATTCTCTACTTGCATCCATTGTATAATCAACTCCAAGAAAATCCTCCATCATATGGTCATCCACAACAAGTTGTATTGGAGAGATAATGGATGGATTTCTCTCTAATCAACTCTTCCGATGTTCTTGTGGTGATGGAAGAGAAACAATAACAAAATATATTGTTCTAGATATTCTATTTCCCTCTTCTTAAAGCATACAATTTGACATACGTAACTTTGGATTTTTTCTTTCTTCTTCTATTTTTCTATTAGCTTCTGTTTTCTCAGGGAATTTATTTGTTGAATCTGTCGGTTCCCCATGTTTAAAGAGAAAAATTGGCTTCTAAACACCCCACTAAATTTTTTTCTTTGCATTATGTAATAAGGAACAACCAAGAAGACATAAGAAGATACAAATAACAATTCAAATTGGACTTGATAAAAATTGTCTTCCAATTCCAAGAAGACACAAGAAGAGACAAACAACAATTCCAATTGCAGTTGGAAAATTTTGATTTCTAATTCCAAGAAGACACAAGAAGATACAAACAACAATTCCAATTGCACTTGGACAAATTAATATTCCAATTCCAAGAAGACACATCAAGATACAAATAACAATTATAATTTCACTTGGACAAATTTTTCTTCCAATTCCAAGAAGACACAAGAAGAGACAAACAACATTTCCAATTGCACTTGGAAAAAAAATTCTTCCAATTCTAAGAAGACACAAGAAGATACAAACAAAAATTCTAATTGCACTTGAACAAATTTGTCTTCCACATTTTCCTACAATGGCCTGACAATAACACAAAACTCTCTATGAATCAAACAAGAAGACTAAAATAAGGAAAACTTGTCTATGCGTACTATTTTTATGTGAAGATGTCGCAAATTGTTTGTTGGCCTTGAGATTAGTGGAGCATGTTTTTCATCAAAATATGCCCAACAAGAACATGTGTATGTTCCTAGAACACATGCCTGTTCCTACTGAGCATAAATGACCAACAACTACAACTCAATCAAGTCACAAGAGTGCATGCATGATATTAATGCAACGTGTTGATGGGTCAGAATGACCCATTCAATAAAATGAGCAAGAACTCTCGATGGCTGGTCCCAATTAGACACACTCTCATTTGGAATAGCGTTTCTAACCATTTTTTGGTCAGGTTACCTTATTCACTGAAAAAAAACTAAATATAAATATGATAACCATAGGTTCTCAGATGAATTAAAAGATAATGATTCTAACTATATATTACTAAAACTAGAATTAAAGGTTAAAGTTTTAATATGTAGATTTAAACTATCCTATGCTAACCTATCCTAATAAGGAGAAAACCAAAAGACGAATACAATGAGAGATGATATTACTTGCATAGAATGCATTTATTTAACAAGAAATACATCATTTAACCAAGCAATTGTTTGTAGTCAATATAAATTGATTAACAATTTAAATTTCTGATGTGTTGCACTCATGAAAGAAAAAAATCACAATTGTAAATAATAGAATATTAACAAAGAAATAATTCATAGATTAACATTCAGAATCAACATAAGTACATGCATAAAAATGAATAGTCACATTCATACACATGTGAGCCATTTCCTTCAAAATGTCTTATGTCCTTTATTCGAAATAAAAGTAAAAATACCTGTCACTTTTCCTCATATTGCTAACGATTGGGAAACTGAAATGGTTCTCCATCTTCCCTTTCCCAATTGGTACATAGGCATGAGTACGATGATGTGATATACTCTGCAAAATTTTAGTTAGAAAAGAAACTTTTCAGGGGATCCCTGATGTTTTCACTTTTGCATCCATGATTACCTTCCATCTCTTGAAGTATTCAAGAAATGAATCTACTTGAAGCAACTACGTCTTCTCTAGATCTACCTCACTCTTGCACATGAGAATGATAATCTTCATCCGGAGGATCTGTTCAACACGTTGAATGACATATTCTGTTAGGGTGATGATTTTGGATGGTTGGATAATTATTTTTTTGATAAACTCCATGTTATATTCGCTTATTACTTTGTTTTCTTTATGAGTGAGGTTCCTCTTGGTGTCATCATCCTCGATGAACATCTAGGTTGACGAAGATTTTCCGATATCCATCAGGGGATCCATTCTGAATAGCGAGAATAGATAGTTTTTCCATCTCCATACCTCAACATTGGATACAATTACTTGTTCATGGGTATTTTTCACCTCGGCTATCGCTACCATGCATGTATCTAATAGTCAGTGATCTCAGATTCTTCTCTCGTCAGAATACATCGGGAGGTTTTTTGGGTATGAAATTGTCTAAAGTGAATCTTTCCATTATGTGATATAGTTGTAAGCTTCCAGGGCCCTATGATATTTTTCATGAGTGGTTTTTACCTGTGGGTCGAACTTCATCTATTAATATTTGGTAATCAGAATTATGTCAAGTGCATTGAACAATCTTTTATTTGTGTTACAATGTTCTTCATTTTTCTCTAGGTATTTTTCTTCATATTCTCGAGATTCGTTGTCTAATCATGGTGTTCTTCTATAGTCTTTCTCAAGAGTTTGTTATCCATTTGTACCCTTTGGATTTCGGGTGAACCCTTTTCATTGAAAGACCTCAAATCGATCAACTCTATTCTGAGCTTCGTCACCTCTATATTTTGCGAGGTTTCAAAATGCTCCATGTCGCTAGAATGGGATTTCTAGACTAGTGACATTGAATCGGTGAATTTAACCTGCAAACCTTCTTCCTATGCATGTACTCACTTTTTTATATCCTCCTCATAGGATTTCTTCGCCTGTTGTATTTTTTTTCTCATTGGTCGTAGATTATTTGATAGTCACTAGGGTAGTTTCTAGTTCTGCAATTCAGGATTTTGTGGCATCTAGCGCTACTAAAACCTCATGGACCAATACAATTTTTACCTCGATAAAAGAACTGAGTGTCAAGGTTGCTTGTATAGCTTTATCCTTTATATCGGGCCCAAATTTCCATTTGATACTCCTCTCGAGAACATCCTAGTCTGATTTTATTTTCCCCCTTTTTATTTTGGGCGTTCTCTTCTCTATGGATCGAGTCTTTTGGTTGTAGTAATAATCATCGACTACAACCACTGCTCCTTCGAACCTAATCCCTTCTGAGGTGAGTGATAAGCTACCTTGAATCGAAGCTAGAGCGGTGCATTCTTCTATTGGGGTATCGACCATGTTGTTCTCAGGATATAGATTGATGATGGCATCAATATCTACTAAACCGGCATCTCAGACCTCTATACTGTCGGCCTTATCCTTCTTATTCCTTTCCTAGGCTTCTCCTGGTGTGACCAATGATTCTTCTTCTACGTTTTTTGTTTCTTTTTTCCTTGTGCTATCTTTCTAAGAGAGGGAATATTTACTTCTTATTTTCTCTAGCTCAGTCTGGTTATCTTCGGTCTCTTTCTTCTTCAAAAGTTTGTACCTTTCTTCATCTTCGTTAGTGTTTCTCTCCATCTGGACTTCTTTATATATTCTCCATTTTATTTTTTCATTGTCCTAGTGGAGGAGAGCTCATAAATGTTCATGCATCAGTGTTCTATATTGTTCTTCATCATTTCTCAATTGTTGTTGGGATACATCGGTGCTAAGCCTTTCCACCGCTTCCTCGAAACTCAATACACCTTAGAAAACATCCTTTGAGAATTGGTACTCATTCATGGTTTGTTGTATTAATTTGACGACCTTCATGTGCTCATAAACCATATTCTGAGGATTGTGTGACTTGGGTTCTCCGAGACAAATGAACAACTCCTTGAGTGATTCAACTTCCCTTTTAGGTTTCTTCTTGTTCGTTAGAGAGTATGAACCAATATGGATAGGGAAAATCATCAAGTATTTTTTGTTATTTTCTGAAAGGTATGTAGTGTCCCCTTTTTCAATAGTCTGGTATGAAATCTCCCTAGCCAAAATCTTATTAGGCACATACTTCATAAACAAATGTAGCACTCTTGTGGCCTTGTAGATCTAGATGTAAGTGTAGTAATTATTCTTGTACTAATCCCCAATGAGGGAAGGGGAAAAAGATGGTCTTATGTAAGGGCACCAAGAATTAATCACATATATCATAGAAAAAAATCTTGCAATTGACCTCCCAAAGTTGAGAACAATAGAAATGAATTGGGTCCTTGTCTGAAGGCCAGGCCCAATTGAATGTTGGGAACATGTTTGTTTCACACACAACATATATAAGATAGGTCGACATGTAGAAACTGGTATTTTCATGCCCTTCGGATCCTAGTTGTACTGCGTGATGTTGAACAAGAGAATGGTTTCCCAATTGAAGGCTTGTCCATTCTGGGATATTATGTAATCCATAGGGAACCATTCCATCATGAAATGGATGTTTCTTTCCTCACAATAGAGCTTATAGATCATGGTATTTAGCACCCTGTAGGGGATTTTGAGATATTGTTCACCTTTTTTCTCTAGATATTCTTCATCATAGAAATAGTCTTCCATGAGGGTATCGAAGTCTTCATGGTTGACTCTGAAGTTTTATATAAAAGACTCGTTCAAGGACATTGTAGTTTCTTGGGGTTGATACATTTTTCTGATGTCATCTTCTTTGAGAAAGGTGATCAGGAGACCTAAAGAACTGAGTATTAATTACCATCTATCCTTTTGAAAATATGAAAACACAACTTGGATACACCATTTTAAGGAAAAATTTCAGGGAGAGAGGTTATTGTATGAATCCCTCTCTTCCTAATATTTATTTATGCCTCAATGTTTGGATCATCAAATGGGAATCTTTCATTCTCAAACATGTCCAGGATCGTGACGTAACTAAGGCAGTTTTTTGTCCCATCATGGTTTTTGGTGTTAGAGATAGTGTATGACTCTGGGATGGAAACTGGAACAGGAGTTCCAAAGGAATGTAATTTTCCTTTTCTAGTGATCATCCTGAACATCGCTTCACCTACACAAACAAACAAATTTTAGTTAGTAAATTTGTTTCGTGATTGAAATAAGAACACTATAAAAATAGTATCATACTTTATTAAAGGCTGGGAGAGGTAGTCGATCAAGTAGAGATAATAAAGAATTACATAGGCATATTTATTTTTTCCTTTACGAGAAAGTGAGAAAGAATACGAGTCTTGGTGTCCTTTTTAAAAAAAATTGTCAATTCCCTCCTAACCATAACTCAATCAATGAAAAGTGTGATACATTTTGGATTCGATTAGGGGAGTACGTAGAGAGTAAATGTGCTCATATAATATTAGCGGTTTTAGTCGTTAAGGAATGGGAGAATTCAAAAATTTGGGGGGGAATTGTGAAGCTATCGTCATCGACAGTCGATGGGGATGAGAGGTGTGGACATGGGTGAGTAAAAAAATACGATGATGATGAATACCTGATTAATTGATTAAGCATGATTATCAGGTCTCAGTTGGACCTAATATTCCTTTTAACGTTCAATTAAGTGATCATTGGGTGTTAATCCTTTATTAACTAATACAAACAAGATGTCGAGGTAGCCATGGGGGGACCCATTAACTAGGCAACGTGATATCTGTAGTGGAGGAGTGATCGACGAAGAATTGCTTCATATGACCTGTAGGATGAAAAAAGTGATAATTGGATAGAAAAGGATGATGTCATCATTGGAAAGGAGGGGAGGCATAGGAAATATCCCAATGAAAAGTCTAAAGATGAAACACATTTGCCAAGGATGTTATCCATTGTTACCTTGACACAATTTAGAAAATAAAATACTTACACAATGGTTGAATTGAGGGGCCCGTGAGGGGGGTAATTTATCAGGTGTACTCTAGGAAGAGGGTCATGTGTTAGTTGGTTTGTGACTGGGAGAGAGAAGCGATCATCATCGTCGAAAAAATTCATAGGAGTGCAAGGATGATAGTGTGTTTTTAACTTCCAACGACGATGTTATGAGGCATCCTCATCAGAAAAATATGAAGGTGAGCATGTGCACATGTTTGCTGAGAGAGTGATTATGAAAAGTTAAGAAGGGAGGAAAGTGGGAAGTAGCTGAGGAAATTTAACTTAAGTTCCAAGCATGAAGATGAAGATTCAAGGAAATATACCCTATAAAAAAAAGTGTGCATCCCCACATTAAGATTGAAAAAATTTAAGTGGGGGATGGGTTGTTGTTCCATCACAACAAATGGAGACATACTAGGAAGAACCAATTATCTCTAATCTAGAAAGAAAATTATTGAAACCTAATCAATTGTGTTGTTACATTTAGATAGTTCATACAATTTTACAGGTTGAGGACCCCTCATTCAATTATCCTTAAGAGTCAGAGGAAAAACCCATCGTTGATGATATTCTACATAATTATAGTGAGTGTTTATGGGGATTATGTATCCAACAATGAAACATGGGGGGTTACAGAATAGAGAAATGTTTACCAACCGATATGGACTATAGTTTGTTCCTCTACTCTCTTTCTTGGCACTATTTCACTGTAAGAGAGCATCCATAGCCTTGACGGAGGTGTTGTGGTATCATACAAGCATATCCCCATTGCTATCGAGCATCCATAGCTTGGAAAAATTTTCTTATACTTCCCACACTTTAAATGTGATTTCAACTTCCTGGTATTCATGTTTCTCTTCCTTCATTTGTTTTTAGATATATGATTTATTTATTGTTTTTGCAACATGTGTGGAGATGAGTAGAAAGAGGGGTGATACGAGAGTTACTTTGATGTGCATATCTCAATCGACAGTTCATTATTGTGTGTTCCTCACTTGAATTACCAAAAGAGTAGAATTAAGGGGGAAATGGGTAATACCACTAAATTTATGCAAAAGATATCAATTTTCAGAGCAATGAAAAGAACTGGTGTGAAACACAAGCATGTATTGAGAGTGGTCACACATAGTAAATATGGTTGATATGAGATATAAAAAGGTATGGAATTTGTAGGTTCGAGGTTTTATCTTGGCCTAAGTGAACCAAATCCTCTTCATGTGTCTTCATCTCTGATGCAGAAACGTTGAGTTGTAGGTATTATGATTACTACTAAGTGAGAGTTTGCCAAAGAGAAAAGTGGTTACATGGGATATGCTAGCACTGGAAGTCACACTTTAATTGCTAAAGTGTAAACTCAACACCCATCAGAATGTAAAAGATAATTTTGGTTTTGAATAGGTGTATCAGCAAGGTGGATAAAGAAAGAGAGAGGGATGTAAAATGTAGATCAGTAGGCTACACCAATGGGAAATGGAGTCACAAACATCCTACTCATCGAAGGCACAAAAGATGCTAAACAAAAAACATGATTATATGCTGATAGTTGGAAGAATGAAGAAGAAAAACACAAGATAGAATGTTCACTAAACAAATATCCTCTCAATTTAATGAATCAAAAAATACTTGAATATAAACAATGATTGATGGGAAAAATACAACAAATCCTCTACTACTTAGGGATCCATAAATCATTGATAGCCTTTGATCCTCAAATCTGCGATATATTGAAATAAGAAGAAATATAAACAAAAGAGTTACAATATGAAATCAAATCTCTCATGAGTCTCCAATAGTAGTAATTCTTACAATCCTAAAAGGCCCACGGGCTTACAAATGAACACACACAGGGAAACTGCCTGCTACATCTCTCTCTAGCCTCTCTTGGCTCATGAATCCCCTTCTCCAATAGAGATATCCTTCCTTAAATAGAAAATAACATCCAAATAATATTAGTATGTCGAATCCCATCTCCTCCATTGGATTATGAGCCTTGGATATAGGTGGCAACAATCAAAGAGACAAAAATCCAACAAACTGCTAATTTTCAGGAATTTGTTGGAAGTCATTAATAAAATGTTTCCACCTCAGGCATGAGGCCTTTGATGGAGATAAATATTAGGTATAGGTGTCCCTTAACATCTAATTGATCCTTAAGAAGCCAGTTTAATCCTCCTTGATAGGTGGCAACCTCCCAACAAGGCGAATACCAAAGACTGTGACTGCTACAGGAAATTAGGTAGCACCGTTATGCAGATTTTGTAGCACCACTTCTATGTCTAATATCTCTCAAACCATAACACATTTTGAAAACCTGAGAGACATTTTTGTTATTTGAAATGTTTTGAACTAAAAAATGATCCATTTTTCAAAAATACCTTCTCAATTGTTCACAATCCAAGTTTTAAGTTAGTGACTCAAAACTGGTAAAATAACTCTGCACAATTTGTTTTCTGCTAGAATTTAGGTAGCGAATTTAGGTAGCGTCTACCTGTGTGTCTGCATGCAATTGGGTAGCAGAAATCTATGAGTGATTTTGATGCTTGAACTTGGATATTGGGCATAACCCAATATAATTTCAATTTTCCCCAAAATAAATAAAATATCCCATAACACTTGTATTCATTTTCCAAAATGAATAATGAAGGATTTATGCAACACTGAGGAATAAACCAATCTCGTGCTAACATAGGCTCCATGGGGGATAGAGTCCTCCCTGTGAGGTTCTAAGAACTCTTGTAGTTTTAGTGCCTTATCCTACGGTTGTTCCCAACCTTTAATCTTTACAATCTTCTTTGATCTGTGAACTTCAACTGAAACCAATTGTAAATGAAAATTGAAACTAACAAAAATGATGAAAATGATGCTTGTTCAACAAGATTATTGCACACACCTACTCTAATTATTGGGAAAATGAAGCATTCAAGTTACATGAAACAACCAATGAATCCATTTCATCATTTTTTCAATTGTTTGAAGCTTTGAAAAGTGCTTCCTTAAGAACCAGAGATAATTCTTACTTGAATGCATGTCAAAGAAACATTTGGCAATACACTTTCCATTGAAGAAATAAATGAGCCTAGGCTCACTTTCTACTTACAGACAGGTTGCAAATGGTTCCTAGAAAACATCACCAATACTTGCCCATGCGATATTGCTTTGTGTAAAAAGGAAAAGTATTGCATTAGGTCGTTCCTCCACTATTATTGGTTTTTGTGTGGCTTGTTGATTTTTTGATTCATCCTCAATGCATATGGCCTTGGTCCACTCCTGGTCATGAGGTGTATTAGGAAAAAGGCTTAGTGATGCTTGTCTTTCATTAATTTCAATCTTTCTCATATGATCACATGGCATTTGTTCTTGGCTACTTGATGAAACTGAGCTTCTGTCTTCAAGAGGAATAGGGGGTTGATAAGGCAGTTCATCACAATTAGAAGTGCTTGGGAAACTACATTTCTTTTTCTTATCTTCTGATTGTGAGGGATATTCATCATATCTTGGCTTATGGTCCCAATTTCTTAGTTTTTCATCCTTTAAAATTAGATTATCATCTTCTTCTTCTTTTTCAGCAACAAAAATATGACATGATGGTTGAAACAAGCTATTGTTGATTTGATTTGAATGGCACTTATTTGATATAAGTTCGTCAATAGACTGTTCATGGAAATCATTTTCATAATCATCATACAAAGGTGAATCAATGACCATTTGACTATTAATGGATGAGGGGATTATTACAATAGATGGGACAACTAGTTGTTCAGTGAAAACATCCTCATAGTCATTAAAACATGGCAAATCATGGCACACTGGTTCATTAACAGTAGGAGGGATTACAAAAACAACTGGTAAGCTATGAATTTTTTCATGACAAGCTGCAACACTGTTATCATGATGAAATAAATCTGAACCTAAGATGACCTCTTGACTTAAAGAATCGAGAAATGGAGGTGAAAGAGAAATGATGGGATGTCCATATTGATCTTTCTCTTGGGGACCTAGATTTTGACATGAATGATGCATTTCTTCTTCAAATTTAGGAAAATAATTATGAAACTCATCATATAAGTCCTGCTTTCTACAATCATCATCTTCATCATCACTGCTAGAGGAATCACTTGTTGAATCCTAAATATATGATGCATACCCCTCACAACAATTCTCAAAAATTCTTTCAGCTGGATAAATTATCTTTCAATGAGAATAAAAAACATCATGAAAGTCCTTCAAAGAGGAAATACTAGAAGCATGGAGTGTTCTATACCATTGCCTCGCATCGCCTTCCAATGAATACATGAACATTTTCATCAATATATCTTCATGATGGATGTCAAGATGTTGCATCAAAGCATGCAATTCATGAACATGCTCAAAAGGGTTGTCATCCTCACCTTCATAAAATCTGGGCAACAGATCTTTCCATTCATCATTTTGAGGCACAGGATGTGGATAACCATCTATGGCTAAGAAATTGAGTGGGGAAAACCTCCCGGCGAGGATAACCTTCATTGCCATTTAATTTGTCTCTTCCCCAGTGGAGTTACCAACAGATTATGAACAATGGATTTTCCATGGTGAAAGTGAAGTCTTGAAGGTGTCCAAATTTAGTCACAATCTAAATCTGGAGTTGTGCAGTGTCATTCTTCCTAGGGAGCTTTTCAATCAACTCAAATACATCCCCAACAACAACACCAATTATGTTATCACTAAAAGTCACACCTTTACTACAAAATTTTAAGCTCAACACCCATCATAATGTAAAAGATAATTTTGGTTTTGAATAGGTGGATCATCAAGAGGGATAAAGAAAGAGAGAGGGCTGCAAAATGTAGATTAGTAGGCTACACCAATGGGCAATGAAGTCACAAACATCCTACTCATCGAAGGCACAAAAGCTTCTCAATAGAAAACAATACTATATGCTGATAGGTGGAAGAATGAAGAAAGAAAACATAAGATAGAATGTTCACTAAACATATATCCTCTCAATTTAATGAATCAACAAATACTTGAATATAAACAATGATTGATGGGAAAAATACAATAGATCCTCTACTGCTTAGGGATCCATAAATCATTGACAACCTTTGATCCTCAAATATGCAATATATTCAAATAAGAAGAAATATAAACAAAAGAGTTACAATCTAAAATCAAATCTCTCATGAGTCTCCAATAATAGTAATGCTTACAATCCTAAAATGCCCACAGGCTTACAAATGAACACACATAAGAAAAATGCATGCTACATCTCTCTCTAGCCTCTCGTGGCTCATGAATCCACTTCTCCAATAGAGATCTCCTTCGTTAAATAGAAAATAACATACAAATAACCTTAGGAGTTTGAATCCCATCTCCTCCATTGGATTCTAAGCATTGGAGATAGGTGGCAACAATCAAAGAGACAAAAATCCAACACACTGCTAATTTTTAGGAATATGTTGGAAGTCAT
The DNA here is from genome assembly GCA_009831015.1 of Picea engelmannii. Classification (NCBI taxonomy): domain Eukaryota; kingdom Viridiplantae; phylum Streptophyta; class Pinopsida; order Pinales; family Pinaceae; genus Picea; species Picea engelmannii. The sequence goes on from ML799687.1 coordinate 109,090, forward strand.
TAATAAAATGTTTCCACCTTAGGAATATGTTGGAAGTCATTAATAATTTTTAGGATGGAGATAAATATTAGGTGCAGGTGTCCCTTTACATATAACCGATCCTTGATAGGCCATCTGAATCCTCCTTGACAGGTGGAAACCTCCCAACAAGGCGAATACCAAAAACCGTGATAGCTACAGGAAACTAGGTAGCACCGTTGTGCAGATTTGGTAGCACCGCTTCTATGTATAATATCTCTCAAACCATAACCCATTTTGAAAAAATGAGAGAGGTTTTTGTTATTTGGAATTTTATGAACAAAATTTTCCTCTCGATTTCAAAAATACTTTCTCAATTGTTCACAATCCAAGTTTTAAGTTAGTGACTCAAAACTGGTAAAATAACTCTGCACAATTTGTTTTCTGCCAAAATTTAGGTGGTGCCCACTTGTGTGTCTGCGTGCGATTGGGTAGCACAAATCCATGAGTGATTTTGTTTCTTTAACTTGGAGATTGGGCATAACCCAATATAATTTCAATTTTCCTTAAAATAAATAAAATATCCCATAACAATTGTATTCATTTGCCAAAATGAATAATGAAGTATTTATGCAACGCTGAGGCATAAATCAATCTTGTGTTAACATGATGAACCATCTAGGGATATAATTATAGGGGAAAATAATAGTTTGGAGGGGTGAAATTCTAATGATTATTGATTAAAAAAGACGAAAATAAAAAGGAACACTAAAGCAAATTATCTGGGGAAAATAAAACTAAGATAGATCAAATATGATTTGTTTAAAAAACACAAGGACTAGGAAAGGAAAACTAAAAGAACTCCTACTATGTACAAGACTTCAATCACAATGGGTGATTAGGAGATGTATTTTTTGAGGATTTGTCCATTGACAGGGAGCTCCTTCTCCTCTCCATGTAATGTCTTAAGTATGAAGGTACTGGGACCTATTTTCTGGTGGATTAGATAAGGTCCCAACCACAATTTTTGAAGCTTGGTGTGTTTTCCTTTTAATTCATCTTCTTTATCCCACTTGAGTACAAGGTCCCCTTCATGAAAATAGTTATTACCTTCAAATGATTTTTCAAACCATTTTTTGATTACTTCTTGTTGGTGAGTTAAGTTCATCTTAGTTTTCTCCCTTTCTTCTTCCATTTTTAATAGCATATTTAACCTCTCTTGCATCACTGGGAAAGCCTCATCATGGCTAGACTCTGCCAATTGTAAGGTTGGTAGAAGGTGTGGGTAGGTATGGTGGCCTCCTCTCCATAGACTAGGAAAAAAAGGGAGTTACCAATGGATGACTTGGGGGTTACTCTATCATCCAATAGGGCATTTGGAAGAGGAAGGTGTTAGCTTCTTTGATTGTCATTAACCATCTTCTTGAGGATGTTGATGAGGTTTTTGTTAGTGGATTATTCCAAGCCTTTACCTTGTGGATAATAATTTTCTAAATATTTAACTTTGATATTTCTTTCAAGAGAAAATTCAGTCAATTTCAGAGAAGAAAAATATTTTCCATTATCAAAGAGTAATGACTCAAGAACTCCAAACCTGGTGATGATATGAGATTGAAGGAAAAAAATCAGCTCTCTTTCATTGATAATATTGAAGGGAATTTACTCACTCGATCTCGTAAAGTAGACAATGATAGTCAGGATGTATTTTTGTGGATAGGAAGAATTGGGATTGATTTCCCCAATTACGTCTAACCCCCATTGTTGTAATGTATGTTTGAAAATCACTGGCTATAGGAGAAATGAGGATTTATTATCTCTTCCTTCCGGTTTTTGACATTGTTGGCATATCCTCACATATGCATGAGAATATTTGAACAAGAAGGGCCAGTAGTATCCAACTCTGAGGATTTTGTAAGAATTAGTATATCCACCATATTGTTCTCCAACTGGTCCATCATGTAGTTTGGATAGGACTTTCTCAACATATCTCTTTCCCATACATCTTAGGAATACAACATCACAGTTTCTTTGAAACAAAATTCGTTGGATAAGTTAGTATTGGGAGGATTTGAGCCTAAGGGCCCTTTTATTTTTGGCGTCCATATAATGTGGGGCCAATCCATGAGTCAAGTAGTATTTCATTTCATAGAACCATGGATATAAACTAGTTCAGATGTAACAAAATTCTTTTTCAAATATCTCATGATATTGATACATAAAATCTTCCTATGGCTCAATGCAGAGATATTTCGCGACCAGTTTTCATAGGCCTTGCCCTTTAACAATTTTTGCAGTTCCGATTTCCAAGTCATATTGTTTTAGGTTCGTAATCCAATTGAATCTCTTTTCTGATAAGTCTCTCTGTACTAGGAGATTTTTTATGGAAGGGTAGGGAACAATGACCTTGGTTTTATATTTAAGTAAGAATGGTTGAAAGTGCTTGCCAACTTTGAATGCCACATAGGCCTATTTATAAAATTCAGGATAGTTTAGCTTAGCTCCTTGTAGATACAAACTCATAAAAGCCACATGAAACTCATCTCCTTCTAGATTCTTCTTTGTTAAGAGAGTTGCAAATGCAATATCAAAGGAGAAGGTGCAAAGGATGAAATCTCGATAAACATTTGGGCTCAACAGTGAAAGTTATTACACAATATCTTCCTTTATTATATCGAAATCCTCCTTTTCTTTAGGCCCCCATTTGAATTGAACATTCTTTTTTATCATATCTTGTAGGGGTTTTACCATTTCGGTGAAGCTAGGGATGATCTGTCTTATGAAATTAATCCTCACAAGGGATGAATACATGGATTTATTATTGTGAGGGGGAGGGATATTAGAAATTACTTTGGTTCTCTCAGGTTCAATCTGCATACCGTGCTTGGAGATGATGAAACCCAATAGTTTGGCTTCATCAAGAACGATTTGGCACGAAGATTATGCCAAATATTTTATGTGTTCTCTTGTTTCTATAGGATTTTGTTGGATTTACTTCACACACACCTAAGATTTATTTTTTCTAAGGTTATTCCTTGTTTATTAGTCATAATTAGTCATTATCTAGTCTCCTATATTTTAGGGGAGAATATTCCACCTGGAGAATATTCTCTTTCAGTTGACACTTTAGTTTGACTAGTTGAGTTGAGTTTATATGTTGCATTGGTTTTGTCAACATGCAACATTGGGATCATCACCAACTCACTACTCTTTGTTCAGTCAGTTAACTGAAGACTAGTTGACTAGTTAACTCAGCTAGGTGGCAGTTCACTCCCGTAACTACCTAAGAGACTAGACTAGGTGGTAGTTTACTCTTGTAATTGTTGGTGTGTGTCCAGATCAATCTAGACCACCACTATGGCTCATTAGTTACTCATTTATTCTATATATATTCTAAATTATTCACTCTTTGAGTCTGGAATATGGTTAATGACAATTACTTCCATTCTTTCTATCTTGCTTCTTCTTTCTCAATTTCTCTCTGAAAATATGTGCAGTATTTTCTGGCTAGATCTATTATGTGAAATTTCAACACATTTACATGGTATTAGAGCCGACAGACTACTAAGCAAAAGCTACACCAAATTTTTTTTGCAGGTACTAAAGATTGAAGACATCAAAAGATGGATTATTCGCGAGAAATATTCTCACGCCTCGTAACTATTTGGAATGGAAGCCAAAACGTTTTCTTCATATTAGATGTAGAGGCTTGTACCAAATAACCATTGTAATGGAAGTATATCCTGATTCTGTCAATGAGAAAAATGACTTTCTCAAAAGACAAGATATGGCCATAGGAAGTATCGACATGTCTGTTTCTCCCAAAATTTTCCATCAATTATATGAACAATCAGAAGGATTAACTCAAAATGAATTATGGACTAGATTGGAGGTTCTATTTGGGAATAAATAATATTGTGAAGATTTCATGCAGGAGGTTGAACAACTAGAGCCAGAAGAGAATCCATTAGAAGATCGAGCCTCTTATTATGAAGAGTCTTCTACAAAAGTATTTTCAGAAATTTGTATTCCAATAATTGAAGATGATGTCTACTCCATTTCAGATTTATTTTTTGAAATTCATGTGGAAGATATATGGCATGCATCTAAGGAGTCACATGTAGACACTTTTTCATGCACCATGCATGCATGTAGGGAGACAAAAAGAGATACGCGCACATCAGACGCAATTCTGATATTTTATGAGAAACTTTTGCAGAAACAAATTGGAAATTTGAATTCCTCTCGAGAAAATATCCAATTTCAAAAAACAAATCATCTGAAACAGAGTCTGGAAACTGAAGTTATGATCGTTTCAAAATCAACAAAATTTCAGCATTTTCCATAAACGGCCGTACAATTTTCAAAATTTCATCCAAAGTTTATTTGGATATTATTCATTACAAGAATATAAATGTGAAATCCCCCAAAAATAAAACATTTTTTATTTTTGAGTGCTGGAAATTTATTTTCGTTTTTGGCAAATTTGAATCTAGAAAATTTTTGCCATTTATGGGAATTCCGAATTTCAAATTTAATAATTGTATTTAATTATTGTGATTGATGGGCAGAGATCTATTTGGACTCACCTAACTATTTGACTATGATACTTGTATCACAACAGAATATTTATATTAATTGCAGGAGGACAAATGGAACAACCATGTTAAAATCAGCTGACCATGACTCCATGAGTGGGGAACATGTTGGAACTGCCTCTGGGATGATTATTACAAGTGGAAAATCGGAGATTTGGCCACTGGCATCCCCTGAAAATCAGGGATTAAGAAAGCTGTGAAAATCCCCAAAGGAGGGAAAAAGACCTGGGCAAAAATTGATAAATAGCATATGCGAGGAGGCAGTACGTTGCCAAGTATGCTGGGAAAGGATTGCGAGTTCTCTTGTTTTCATGAGAACTACTAAAAAAGTGTGAGGAAAGGGGATAACTGCTGAAAAATTTGGAATATTGTTGAGGAGTCTCCAAGTTTTCCCTCATGGATTCATGGTCAAGCTAGGGGGTGAATCGAGCAAGTAGTTTTGGCTGCCATGTTCTACGGTTGGGAGGAACATGGTTGTTCCCTTTGTCTTCCCACGGATTGGATTTAGATATGTTGATCTACCCCTCTCTATTATGAATGGCCATGTTTTCATCCGATGTCATATTAAATCTGAACTGGAATAATTTCTATTCTTTCTTTTGAATGATTTGATATCTGATGCATTGTATTTGATTAAAACGAAACTATAATGTTTCCCATTTTTCTGTTCGTTGTGTGGAATATATGTCAAGGAAATACTTATTTATATATTTGTAATATGTCTGCGGGAATGTTCACATATATCTGTTGAGGTATAGTTATTTGTTGCAGAAGATGAAGTCCTTTCATAGTTATAGTCCGTCTGTCATCCCAGAGTTCGTAATAAACATCCAAACTCTAGAAAAATTGTTCCTCCTGTGAGTAAAATGCTAGATGGATGCACCTATAATCTTATTTCTATAAGTAAGTAAGGACAGGAGGAGATTAACGTCAATGGGGCAGATCCTCTCTGTAGTTAAAACCCCAAGAAACTGAACTCAGATCCCTCGGGACATCATTGACCAAACTCTGATGGAATGATATTCTTATTCATGTATTTACATAGATGCACAGATCTAATACTGTTGACATTTAATGCATTGATTAAAAGAGGCTCTAAGTGAATATAATAGGAGTTACCTTTTACATAAAACTATTACCCTAATGTAACCCTTTTATTGATTTTATGCGTATAAGACTCATATGATTAGACTTTTGGAATTCTGATAGATAAATGAATATTGAATCCTTCTACACCTATTGTCTCATAGAATAGAAGTAAGAACACCAGTAAAGGATAAAGATCAGGGAGTGATGATTATAGTGTGAAATTCACAGTAGAAGTAGAGTATTCTTTTCCTTTGCGTATAATTTCCTTAATTTTTCAACAGAAAAACTTAGTCCAACTTTCTTTTCACTTTTCGGAGGCTTGTGCACATCGATGTATGGATTATGAACTCATGAAGTTCCGAACCCCAAAACCTCGAAGCTTCCACTTTTGTCATTTCAGAAGTTTGTTACATAAGAGGGTTGGAGTACGTGAACTCACGAAGTTTCGAACCCTGGAACCCTGAAGCGCTAGTCCAACCTTCTCTCTTTTCGCATTTCTGAGTTTTGTTACATGAGATGTTGGGGCACTTGAACTCGAAGAATCTCGAACTCCAAAACCCCGAAATGCGGGTCACTTTTCGCAATTTCGAAAATTGTCCTCTGTTGGTGTTTGGATTTGTACTCGCGAAATCCCGAACACCTAAATCCCGAAATGCTGATCACGTTTCGTAATTTCGGAAGTTGTCGTGTGTTGATGTTTGAATTTGTACTCGTGAAATCCCGAACGTCGAAATACTGGAATGATGATCACTTTTCGCAATTTCAGAAGTTGTCGTGTGTTGATGATTGGCTTTGTACTCATGAAATCCCGAACTCCAAAATCTCTAAATGCGGGTCACTTTTCACAATTTCATAAGTTGTCATGTGTTGATGTTTGGCTTTGTATTCGCGGAATCATGAACACCTAAATCTCAAAATGTTGATCACGTTTCGCGATTTCAAAAGTTGTCATGTGTTGATGTTTGGCTTTGTACTCATGAAATCCTGAACGCCGAAATCCCAAAATGCTGATCACTTTTCGCAATTTCGGAAGTTGTCATGTGTTCATGTTTGGCCTTATGCTCATGAAATCTCGAAGTGCTGGTCACGTTTCGCAATTTCGGGAGTTGTTGTGTGATGATGTTGGCTTCTGTACTCACGAAATCTCAAACCTCAAAACCCTGAAGTATGGGTTCCACCTTTCTTTTTCGCGATTCAGAAATTTTTGTGTTTTGATGTTTTTGCTTTTGAAGTCATAGGATTCCAAACCCTGAAATCCTGAAGTACTGAGGCCACAGTCTTCTAGTCTTTTTTTTTCTTCATGTATTTGGCAAACAACGTGGCCCCTTTGTTTTGTGTGTTCGTCTTTGGAAAATTGCCAAAATCCATTTGAACTCTGTCTTTCACAAAACTATAGGAACAAGGTAGGAGTTATTGGTTATATGAACAACTCTAATATGGTAAGGAATGGACTGGTATAATCGATGGATAATCTTCATCCGAGATAGAGACAGAATAGAGATAATAGATAATCATTATAAGTCACTGTGTACAGGGAGTGATAAGTACATAATTTGTTGCACAGGAAGGTTTTAAACTAGTTACACAGATTTTTAGCGTGATGTTTTTTTTTAGTGTTGCTTGCCATGAAGACATGCACCTTTAAGTATTTCGAACTTTTCATAATTAGTTTATGGACAGAAATAAATCTTACCTTCTCCTAAATTATGAGCTTAAACGAAATTGAATTACGTCATAGAAAAAGAAAAAACAAATAGGGTGATTTTTGAGATTCATTACATATGGTATCAGAGAAAAAGTTACAACATTGGGCCTAAAGAGGGCCACATTAATTTCTTAGTATATATTTTGATTTATGAAAAAACTAATAAATCTTATGGTTACAGATAGAAATCCTTTTCTATTTTGTGTTGAAAAACGGCAGCTCAAGAAGGTGTAGAAATCAGGATGGAAGAGAATCCGCAGCAAGGACCTCCTGGAGATCCAAGACAGAGCAGTGATGGAAGCTCACCCACAGAGGTGTTGGGAAAAATGAGGAACCTTATTATTGAACTACAGGTTTTCAAGGCCGACAATGAAAATTTGAAGAAGGCATAGCAGGGAAAACAAGAGATAAATGAAGTCCTCCAGCGTAGTATAGTAACCAAGAAGAACCCAAAATATGATAACCCTAAGGAAGAGGTCAGCCAAAGGGCCTCCAAGAATTATGGTGCAAAAACAAAAAATGAGACAGTTCGTCTGAAGGGACACCTTCAGCCGAAGAAAAAACCATATCAGACAAAAAAATAAAACAAACAGACCACCTTGAAGGAGAATTTAAAAATATTAAACCAAGTACTTTTGATGGAGAATCCGAGACAGGAGAAGAAGCTGAGGCATGGTTGTTGGACATAAAAAAAAATACTTCCAAATCTACAACTATTCCAACAACATGAAGGTCAAAATGGCCATCTACAATCTGAAGGGGAAGGCCAGTATATGGTGGCAGGACCTGAAATTGGCCAAGGGCCTAAAGGAGAAACAATTAGAATGGTCTGACTTTAAGAAGTATTTCAAGAAACAATACATTTTTGAAAGATATTATGAGAGGAAGACGAAAGAATTTTACAAATTATGACTCAGACAAATGATGATGGAGGACCTTATAAATAAATTTATGGAACTATTAAGTTTTGTACCATACATCCGGGAGGACAAGGTAAAGATACAATGATTCTTAAGTTGTTTACCACAGGCTTACTGGGACAGAATTGAGTTTGACGGCCCCAAATCCCTGAGTGAGGCATTCAGGAAGGCACGAATGTGCTACACCTAGTATAAACAACGGGTAGAGTCTCCCAAGGCTCGGAAGGATAAGAAGCAAGATGCAATGCACTAGCAGAAGAAGGGATACCAACCAGATCCTTATTAGAATGCAGAAAAAAGTTTCCCAAGGAAGGATTTTCACTCCAAGCATCTGAAAACGCAAGGTAGAGGAAAGTCGGTACACTTGGGAATGAAGAAGTTTGGGGACAACTCTCATGAGCCATTAAAGTGTTGGGAGTGTGGAGAGCCTCATCTAAGGAGGAACTATTCACGTTTAATTGCAACAAACAACACTGTTGTCCACAATTGTAGGAAGCCTCAACAGTGGGAGACATGGGCAGAAGTCTACATTGGATAAATGCAGCCATAGATGGTCGACATGATGACCACTAGTCCTCGTTGGTATAAATCGAAGGTAAAATCCATGACACTCGAATTTTTGTTTTAATTGACCCTGGAGCTACATTAAATTATATTACTCCCGATGTAGTACAGTTGAATAAACTTAAGAAACAAAAGCATGAAAAATCTTGGCTTGTACAACTAGCAACATGTGCTAAAAGAAAAGTAGTTAACTTTATTTTTGATCTTGAGTTTAGCTTAGATGGTCAAAAGATAAGGACCAATCTGAACATACTACCACTAGGATCTTATGATATGATTATCAGGATGGATTTTTTGGAACAACACAAAGCAGTACTAGACTGTTATACAAAGATACTTAGCTACAAAGATAATTCTGGCACTGTTAGAACAACCCAAGGCATACCAAAACCTGTGTCATTTAGACAAGTGTCAGCGATGCAATTCAAGAAATGTATTAGAAAGGGATGTCAAGTTTATGCCATCCAAGTAATGAATCTATTAGAAAAAGAAGATAAGCCCAAGTTAGAAGACTTTGTTTTCTTACGTGAATTCAGAGACATATTTGTTGATGAGATACTAGAATTACCTCCTAGTAGAGAAATAGATTTCTCCATAGACCTACTACCCAGATCAACCCCCATCTCAAAAGAACCCTACCGAATGAGTCTACCAGAATTGACTGAATTAAAAATACAATTATAGGAATTGTTGGACAAGGAGTATATCAGACCAAGTGTCTCACGATGGGGCGCACTAGTCCTTTTTGTAAAAAAGAAAGACAGTACTCTAAGACTATGTATCGATTATAGACAACTGAACAAAGTGACCATTAAGAACAAATACCCCTTACCTAGGATAAATGATATGTTCGATCCATGGATGATTTTAGGGGCTAAATTTCGTTGATGGGCTAATTTTCCATGGTTTTTCCGAAAACGAGATTCGCTACTTTAAAAATGATTCGCCCAAATTCTATAGGATAAAATTATTTTACCTTAAAAATCGCCAAAAAATTATTAAAACTATATAAAATCCTTATAAATTTGAATATTTTTACAAAAATATCGCCAAACATTTATAGTTGGCATATGAAGGATTAGTAAGATTCGCCAAGGTTTCTACATTTTAAAACAAATTTCCATTCTTAAAATCATCCCTGGTTCGATCAAGTTGGTGGGGCCAAGATCTTCTCAAAGTTGGATTTACGATCGGGTTATCATCAAGTTAGGATAAAGGACCAGAACATAAAAAAAACAACTTTTCTAACAAGATACAAACACTACGAGTTTGTAGACATACCTTTCAGACTCACTAATGCACCAACCACGTTTATGTGCTTGATGAACAACATTTTTAGCCAGTACTTAGACAAGTTTGTAGTAGTATTTATCGACAATATTATGGTCTATTCTAAAACAGAGGAGGAACATGATGAACACTTAATAATAGTTCTGTAAATGCTAAGGAAACACAAAATATACGCAAAATTCAACAAATGTGACTTTTATCAAAAAGAAATACAATATTTAGGACATGTCATTTCCTCAGAGGGTATTTTCGTAGACCTGGAAAAGATGAAAGCCATTATGGAATGGCCAGTACCTAAGGATGTGGCAGATGTCCAGTCATTCATGGGAATCACCGGATATTATCATAGATTTATAGAAGGGTTCTCCAAGATAGCCTACCCTATCACGTCATTACAAAAGAAAGGGACCAAGTTTAACTGGTCGCAAAAGTGTCAAGACAGTCTTAACAAGCCAAAAGAATTATTGACATCAGCGCCCATTTTGAAGGTAGCAGACCCAGATAAATATTTCACAGTATGCGTTGATGTAAGTAAAGAGGGACTAGGTGGTGTTTTAACTCAGGAAGGGCGCGTGATTTGTTATGAGTCTCATAAATTAAAAGAACATGAGTGAAATTATGTTACTCATGACTTAGAATTGGCAGAGAATTCTTACTATTAACATATAATAGCGGGGTGAAATATCTGTTTAACCAACCAAAAATTAATGCAAGACAAGCAAGGTGGCTAGATTTCTTGAGCAAATTCGACTTCGAGGTCAGACATATCAAGGGTAAGGAAAATAAAGTAGCAGATGCTTTAAGCCGCAAAATCCATGGGTTATTTCGGATAAATATCAGCAGAGCAAAAAGTGATTTGGAACAAAGTGTAAGAACGACATCTGTTAACAATGGAAATTACACTAAGATGATGGCAGAATTTCAAAATAGTATCGCAAAATTAGATAAACCAGATATAAGTATCGACAAGAAGGGACTATTAAGATTTAAAAACAGACTGTACGTACCAGATTCAACAGAGCTTAAATTAACTATTTTGGAAGAAGTGCATAAGAAACCATATCCTGGCCATCCAGGCTACAAAAAAAAAATAACAACACTTGGGAAACTATTTTACTGGCCTATCATGAAGGGAGAAACAACAAAGTACTTGGCTAGGTTCCAAGATTGTCAGTAGGTTAAGGCCGAACACCAGCATCCATTCGGCCTATTACATCCATTACCAGTACCAGAATGGAAATGGGAGACCATATCGTTGGACTTTATAATAGGTTTGCCTAAAACTCAGAAACAAAATGATTCAATCATGGTTGTAATTGATAAACTCAGTAAGTTTGCACACTTTATTCCTATAAAGTCTACTTTTAAAGCTATTAATATTGCTGAAATATTCATGAAAGAAATGTTTAGACTACATGGTATTCCTAAAATGGTGATTTCAGATAAATTCACATCCGCCTTTTGGAAGGAATTGTTTGCAGGGCTAAATACTAATTTGAATTTCAGTATGAGTTATCATCCACAAATGGATGGATAGACTGAAAGGAAAAACCAAATCATAGAGGATATGCTCCGCATGTATGTAAGAACAAAGCCGAACAAGTGGGAAGACTACCTACACCTGGTAGAATTTGCATATAATAATGGGTACCAAACTTCAGCTAAGTTGAGCCCTTTCAAAATACTGTACAGCAGAAAGTGTACCACTCCAATTAGCTGGGATAACTTGGCTGACAGACTCATGGTTGGACCAGAGATGCTCCAAGAAATGGAGAACATGGTAAGGAAAGTACAACAGAACTTGAAAGAAGCACAGGACAGACAAAAGAGCTATGTGAATAAAAAAAGAAGACACTTGGAATTTGAAGTGGGAGACCATGTTTACTTGAAGGTCAAAGCCTGAAAAAGCTCACTGAAGTTAGGGAACTATGCCAAGATGGCACCCAGGTTTTGTGGGCCCTTTGAGATACTAGCTTGAATTGGACCCGTAGCATATCAACTTCCACTTCCAGCTAATCTAAGAATTCATAATGTATTTCACGTTTCCTTGTTGAAAAAGTATATTCATGACCCTACTCATATGATTGTTTGGAACTTGGTGTGGGTGGAACCCAAGGGTGATTTCCAGGTGGAACCCCTGCGCATTCTAGACCGAAGAGAAATAACACTTCGGAACAGAGTCGTCTCAGGCAAAGGCGCAATGGAAGAACTTTAGTCCTGAGTAGGCCACTTGGGAATTGGAGGGAGATTTGCGGAAATCTCATCCAATACTATTAGAGGGAAGTAATGGAAACTGAGGATAGTGTTTTACTAAAGGGGGAAAGGATGTGACATCCCCCAAAAATAAAACATTTTTTATTTTTGTGTGCTGGAAATTTATTTCCGTTTTTGGCAAATTCGAATCTAGATTTTTTTTTCCATTTATGGCAATTCCAAATTTCGAATTTAATAATTGTATTTAATTATTTTGACTGTTGGGTAGAGATCTATTTAGACTCAACTAACTATTTGACTATGACACTTGTATCACAACAGAATATTTATATTAATTGCAGGAGGACAAATGGAACAACCATGTTAAAATCATCTAACCATGACTCCATGAGTGGGGAACATGTTGGAACTACCTCTGGGATGATTATTACAAGTGGAAAATAAGAGATTTGGCCACTGGCATCCCCTGAAAATCAGGGATTAAGAAAGTTGTGAAAATCCCCAAAGGAGGGAAAAAGACTTGGGCAAAAATTGATAAATAGCATATGCGAGGAGGCAAGATGTTGCCAAGTATGATGGGAACGGATTGTGAGTTCTCTTGCAATTATGAGAACTGTTGAGAAAGTGTGAGGCAAGGGGATGACTACTAAAAAATTTGGAATATTGCTGAGGAGTCTCCAAGTTCGCCCTCATGGATTCATGGTCAGGCTAGGGTGTGAATACGGCAAGTAGTTTTGGCTGCCTTGTTCTATGGTTGGGACAAACATGGTTGTTCCCTTTGTCTTCCCATGGATTGGATTCAGATATGTTGATCTACCCCTCTATATTATGAATGGCTATGTTTTTATCCGATGTCATATTAAATCTGAACTGGAATAATTTCTATTCTCTGTTTTGAATTATTTGATATCTGATGCATTGTATTTGATTAAAACGGAACTGTAACGTTTCCCATTTTTCTGCTCATTGTGAGGAATATATGTGAAGGAAATCCTTATTTATATAGTTTTGATACATCTTTGGGAATTGTTACATCTATCTGCTGAGGTATAGTTATTTGTTGTAGAAGATAAAGTCCTTTCGTAGTTATAATCCGTCTGTCGTCGCGGAGTTCGTAATAAACATCCAAACTCTAGAAAAATTGTTCCTCCTATGAGTAAAATGCTAGATGGATGCACCTGTAATCTTATTTATATAACTAAGTAAGGAAAGAAGGTGATTAACGTCAATGGGGCAGATCCTCTCTGTAGTTAAAATCTCATGAAACCAAACTCAGATCCCTCGGAACATCATTTATAATGACCAAACTCTAATGGAATGATATTCTTATTCATGTAATTACATAGATGCACAGATCTAGTACTGTTGATGTTTAATGCATTGATTAAAAGAGGCTCTAAGTGAATATAATAGGAGTTACCTTTTACAGAAAATTGTTACCCTAATGTACCCCTTTTATAGATTTTATGCGTATAAGACTCATAAGATTAGACTTTCAGAATTCTGATAGATAAACGAATATTGAATCCTTATACACCTATTGTCTCACAGAATGGAAGTAATAACACCAGTAAAGGATAAAGATAAGGGAGTGATGATTATACTGTGAAATTCACAGTAGAAGTACAGTATTCTTTTCCTTTGCATATAATTTCCTTAATTTTTCAACACAAAAACTTAGTCCAACTTTATTTTTTTCTTTTCGAAGCTTCATGCATATTGATGTATGGATTCTAAACTCGTGAAGTTCCGAACCCCTAAACCCCGAAACTTCCACTTTTCACATTTCGGAAGTTTGTTACATAGGAGGGTTGGGGCACGTGAACTCACGAAGTTCCAAACCCTGAAACCCTGAAGTGCTAGTCCAACCTTCTCTCTTTTTGTATTTCAAGGGTTTGTTACATGAGATGTTGGGGCAGTTTAACTCACGGAATCCCGAACTCTGAAATCCTGAAATGTGGGTCACTTTTTGCAATTTCGGAAATTGCTGTGTGTTGATGTTTGGATTTGTACTCGCGAAATCCCAAACGCCTAAATCCTGAAATGTTGATCACATTTCAAAATTTCAGAAGTTATCGTGTGTTGATGTTTGGCTTTGTACTCGTGAAATCCTGAACGCTAAAATCCCGAAATGATGATCACTTTTCGCAGTTTCAAAAGTTGCCATGTATTGATGATTGGCTTCGTACTCGCGAAATCCCGAACTCCAAAATCCTGAAATGTGGGTCACTTTTTGCAATTTCGGAAGTTGTCGTGTGTTGATGTTTGGCTTTGTACTTGTGAAATCCCCAATGCCTAAATCCTGAAATGCTAATCACGTTTCACAATTTCAGAAGTTGTCATGTGTTGATGTTTGGCTTTGTACTCACGAAATCCCGAACACCGAAATCCCGAAATGTTGATGACTTTTTGCAATTTTGGAAGTTCTCATGTGTTGATGTTTGGCCTTGTACTTGCAAAATCCCAAACTCCAAAATCCCGAAGTGCTGGTCATTTTTTCAATTTTGGGAGTTGTTGTGTGATGATGTTGGCTTCTATACTCACGAAATCCTGAACCTCGAAACCCCAAAGTACGGGTTCCACCTTTCTTTTTCGTGATTCAGAAATTTTTGCGTTTTGATGTTTTGGCTTTTGAAGTCGCGGGATTCTAAACCCCAAAATCTTGAAGTACCGAGGCCAAAGTCTTCGAGTCTTTTTTTTTTCTTCGCGTTTTTGGAAAACAACATGGCCCCTTTGTTTTGTGTGTTCGGCTTTGGAAAATCACCAAAACCCGTTTGAACTGTATCTTTCACAAAAATATAGGAACAGGTTAGGAGTTATTGGTTATATGAACAACTCTAGTACGGTAAGGAATGGAATGGTATAATCGATGGAGAATCTTCATCCGAGATAGAGACGAAATAGAGATAATAGATAATCATTATAAGTCACTGTGTACAGGGTGTGATAAGTACAAAATTTGTTGCACAGGAAGGTTTTAAACTAGTTACATAGATTTTTAGCGTGATGTTTTTTTTTAGTGTTGCTTGCCATGAAGACATGAACCTTTAAGTATTTCAAGCTTTTCATAATTAGTTTATGGACATAAATAAATCTTACCTTCTCCTAAATTCTAAGCTTAAACGAAATGGAATTACGTCATAGAAAAAGAAAAAAAAATTAGGGTGATTTTTGAGGTTCATTACAATAAAGTGGATATGTGTGGAAATATCAGTGATGCATATACTTCATCAGATCCATGCAAACATCTACATATTCAACAAAATCTTCAAAGAGCACAAGCTTGCACAGTTGCGATGTAGCACCCCTTTTCTGGGTCTCCAATGCTTAAACACTATTAAGAGAAGACTATAACACCACTTTGTACATAAATTAGACAGATGTTATTTAATCCACATGCATTTAAACAATAAACACATTCAACATAGAGTATTCATATGAATTACTGCCATAATCAGCAAGCAATTATCTTTTCATATTAATTCATATACACAGCGGAAAACATGATACATAAGCAGCACATTCATGCAAAACATGATTAAAGCATAATCAGATACTTATCTTTATCAATGGTAGATTCCACCAACCAAGTGCAAGCCTTCCATGAACCTCCCAGCCTTATACCACACTGCTCATCAGCTCAACAGTGGGTCGCCCCCGAGTTGGGACTAAGCTCCACCCCAAGACAAGGAATACTAGGCTAGCTGAGGTTACATGGAAAACAACACACAACCATAAGGAAGGAATTCTCTCCCAGGAATCTCCCACGCTCACTGCCCACAGACCCTCATTCCCCACATGCATGTTCCACCCCAGGAGAATACACCTTCTATGTCACCTGGACAGTCCTTCGGCTACTAATCTCATTTGCCTTGGGTTACAGGAACAGGTCGGACCAGAAGTCTCTGGGCTCTGTGGCAGCTACAGGGTTCCTTCCAGGAGTCCTCTCCTTCCTCCGCGCACTCTCTCACCTGGAGAGAGTCGGTCACAGGCCAACAACCTATTCTACCAACCTCAATCACCTCTCTCACCTAGAGAGAGCATTGTACCACTGGCCAACAAGACCCCATGCAGTCCAGCACTGTGTGGTCACAACAACCCACGGGGAAAACACACATGGGATTTCCAATAGGTTCAACAATGGCAGGTCACTTCTTATTTCCCAATCCGCCAGCACAGGATAGACTCATGCTCTGGTTGTCGGGGATGCGTGAGAAACAATCCACGCAGGGGTCAACGCAGGTTAAAATTGTTCAGACAGGGGATGTACTGGCTATATCCGAAATCAACACAGGCTTTCCGGCTTTTAGGGTTGCACCAGGGTATTCTTACAGAGGTCAGACCGTTCATGTTCAGACAGTCAGGTGGAAGGGAGGAGCAAGAGCCTTCACGACTTACCTCATCTGTTTTATTTGCATGCATTAGGGTGGACATTTGTCACCCTTGAGACTGCATGCGTTCCTCGGCATGAATTACCTTTCTCATGGTTAGGAACTTAGGATAAAACATTAAATGGCACATGTTCTTTTGGAATAATAATAAAATATTATTCCCAGGATTAAGCCCTCTAGGCTTAGCCACTAGGCTCAACACTTAGCCCCTTTTCCCACCTTCAGCCCCTAATTCCTTGCCCACGTTATGGATTCTTAGTCCCCCTTCACTCATTCATCGTGGTCGGTCTGCACATGGTAGTGTTTATGTTTTATTAATTGTTCTGCATGATTACATATACAACAGCAGGCTCCTGGCCTTCAACACTTAGGCTCCCTAGCCTAACAACACATAAGCCTCCAGCTTATAAGAACTCGGCTCACCAGCCTATAAATCATAATTACAATTCCTTTCAGAACATGGTTTACTACGGGGCTCGACCTTGGGGACACTACAATTCCCCTCCCATTATTTTTGTACTATCCTGAGTGCAACTTTACACAACATCTGCAAGATTTTCAAAAAGATGCGGGTACTCTGCCCGCATAACATCTGCGTGCTCCCATGTTGCGTCCTCAGGACCGTACCAGGTCCACTGGACCCTTACAAGCTCCATAGCTCGATTCCATAGTTGTTTTATTTTCTGTCCAATATGCGCACAGGATGCACTTGCAGGACACTTTCTGGTTCCACCTGAATCATATTTCAATCGATTACATGATTAGCATTAGGTATATATATATTTCTTAAGTAATGAAATATGAGACACCTTAGGTACAGTCATGGATGCAGTAATGCAACCATATATGTAATGTATATGTATGTATATACAAACAAATTCAATAACATTAAAACTGTATACAACATACACAACATAGAATAAATAGAGAATTGTACTTATCTTTTGATTGAGAGACCTTCCACGCCGGAGCAGAGCTGTGACTCCATCAGGCAATGGCTTCCCAGGATAGCCATGGTCCACAATCCTTATCCACATGGCCTAGGCCAAGGTACCAGACCTCAGCAGCACTCCAACCATTCAAACCTCGGCAGTACTCCAACCAACGGTCTCTCATTCCCCACATGCTTGTTCCACCTGGGAGTATACACCTTCATAAGCATAGTCCATCGGTGCTACACCTCCCTTCATTTGGCTTGGCAACATGACAGACCGAACGTCTTAGAGCACCATGGCTCCAGGAGTTCCAACTACCCTCAAAGGTTTCCAAGCAGCATCTTCCCGAGATACTCTTTGTAGCCAACATTTTAACTTTTATCAACATCATCTCATCTGCATCAACCACATGCAGTTATCATGAGAGAACATACAAGAATTCATTTAGGAATTCCAATTAATTCGAAAGGAAATTCAACTTTTATTCTGAAAACATGACATCCTATTTCATGATTCATCTTGGTTGTTTCCACATTATGAATGCAATCATCCTTGTGATTTTTCCACAGGCACAAAACTGCCTACAATTTTCCTACAGGACTTCATCTTGCATACTCCTAACAAATTGTTGGTATTTTTTGTACATCATAATTCAATATGTACAACATCTTATGCAATAATCTTAGAATTTCTACACCTGGCAATTCAATCACAATTACCAAACAAATTGACCAAT
Source organism: Picea engelmannii (assembly GCA_009831015.1). Classification (NCBI taxonomy): domain Eukaryota; kingdom Viridiplantae; phylum Streptophyta; class Pinopsida; order Pinales; family Pinaceae; genus Picea; species Picea engelmannii. The sequence goes on from ML799687.1 coordinate 127,487, forward strand.
AGAATGACTCATCATTCTATGCATGCGCATGTCCACAGTTAACAACAGTAAGTTCATTATTTCAATTTTATGAACATAAAATTTTATGTAGTCTCCATTCTTGTGACTACCTGTCTTGTAACTTTCCTGTTGCAGTGTTTAACAGTTCCTAAAATGTTCTCAATTTCAGGGGTTAGAAACATTTCAGCCATCAACATAATTATTTCCATGCAATAATATATATGCATGTACTTACCGAACATATTCAACCATTGCACTTAGTATGAAATTATATCACTTATTATGCATGAGTGTGATTCTCAATGCATTCTTATTCACTGCACCTTGCATTGAATTACATAATGCTCTCTATCTTAGTCATGTATCTCACCATCCATGGGTTGGAATTCTGGCCAATGTGTTGCCACATTCTCCATACACTTCCTATTATCTTTCCAATTAATTGGATGCCTTCCATTCCGACCCGAACACTACACCAAGAATATAATTCAGCGGTATTCATTAGTGTTAGAAAAAAGGTTGCAGCCCAAGTTTATTAAAAAGTAGGAAGCTTTTGGTACCTAGTGTAGCTCAGAATCTTTCCATATATGTACCTTGCCATATCCAACCATGTCCTGGTCTCATACATGACTAGCTTTCTTGCATTCATTCTTGTAACAAGTTCTTGTCTTTTAATTCTTTGGTTATTACCCCATAACCAAATTAACATGACATTCTACTATGTCGATGTGTGCATTCAGAAGATAAAAAGATTTGAATTAACACAGGCCTACAGCCTTTACCACATCCGGCGGTATGCATTCAAATAATATAATCATGTGATTTAATAACATAACTCTGGCTGAGGAAATTCTTACCATAATTTCCTTTCAACAATTATGCAAAAAGAGTGATAAAACTCATACCTGCATGACTACCATTAAAAATTATACTACCTAAATATCTGATAGCAGTAGAATCTTTCATGCTTCTTTTATCAAACTTATAACCAGCTCTTCAGATCTCTGTTGCTTCCTTCATGAGGTAGAAAAATTACCAACAACACCTGTGACATGCAAGCATTCTTTCCTTGGGCTGGCCAATCAAGCCATAACATACTTACTGCCACAAATTGCAGCAACTTATTTCTCCCTATGACCCTTTTTCTTGTGGATCCAAGAAGCATTCAATTCTTCCAGGATTCCTACAAGTTTCTCCTACATGGCCACTGGCTATGACCACGCGCCTATCCAAAAAGGTGTTTCAGGATTTTGCGTATCGGGTGTTTCGATATGAGTCACCCTCGACTCTCTCTATCCCCGAAATCTGAAACAAGAGTCTAGCGCGTCCTATCTCTTCCTTTAACTTCCACCGGTGTGACCTCTAGTGAAATTTGAGGATTAGCTCTCCTCCTTTCTCTCGAGGTCCAAACTCCCGAAACCCTATTGCCTCAGATCAAAGGTCCACAGCTTTCCGGGTTCGACGGTCTTGGTCAATTCCTCGCGAATCGATAATTCGCGTTTCAGGGTTTCGAAAAATAGTTTCCCCTACTTTTCTTCCGGTCACTAGTTTTCCAAAATCTACGTGAGTTAGATCCAACAACTCAAAGCTCCTCGTAATCCAATGGTGTAGATCCTTTTTCTCGTGAATCAGGACTTCACGGTTCGTGAAATTAGAAAGCAGTTCTCTTCCCTCTTTCAACTTCCATCTTCATGAAATTAAAGTGTGTCAGATCAATGTTTGACACTCACCGTGATTCAATGGTCTAGATATTTCCTCGCGAATTGTATTTTTGTGTTTCAAGATTTTTGAGAACAACTTCCTCTGTTCTCCCAACTTTCGATTCTCCGAATTCCCGATGAAAGGAATCAATGCTTCGATCTTCCCTGAGATTGATGGTTCAATACCTCTCGTGAGACTTCGAGCACTGAATAACTCTTAGCGTTATCTTCCTTGCGTTTGGCTGGATTCGACGGATCACGGGTTTTTGGCACTTCTTCCTGGAAGCACTCCACCATCCAATTCTATCCTCGTTAATCTCTTTTCGTAATTTGGGACTTGGAGTGACGAAGAATTTGGCATGCGCTCCAAGTTCACGATCCCTGAATTTACGAAATGATCCAACAGTTCAAACCAACCACGATCAACGACCCACTTTATTCTGGATCCTAGAGTGGCGATTTTCTCCATCCACTAACCACCTTCCAACTTCTGGCTATCTTAGGGTTCCCCGCGATTTCGCGAGTTCTCCACGGAGAATTCTAACCATTCGTTCAAATTCTAAATGACTTCTTTCCAAATATCTTGGCATCAATTCTTCTAGAATTGACTTCCTCCCTAACTTGAAGGATTTCGAATAATTTGAAGGCTTCGATGGTGTTTTCCCTTCCGAGCTTCGGTTAGTGAAATTTTAACTTCACCTTACTGCGCACTTGCACTCGGCGTGTGAACTTGCTCTGTTTCTCTCAGAGATTTTAACTTAATCAGTCTCAAAGGGACTTAACCCTTCAGTGTTTTCCAAAAGACTTTTTGGTGTCCTCCTGGCACCCTCTACTCTCATCTCCTGGAGTCTTTCGAACTTAAAACACGTTCCCTCTATAAGCACTCCTTGCGCTGGATATGCGCACTCTTCATACCAAAAGTTCCACGCTATCTCTTCTGAGCTTCGTTTTCTGAACTGGAAGAATTATGTAATCTCTTCCATTTCTTTGCACTTTGTGGCAATTCAAATCAGTTATGGCACTCGTCAACCTTTTGCAATACAAATGCGCAGATGATTAGAATTTGTCAGGCCTTTGTTTCTTGACAATTCCTCATCTTTCATAACAATCGATGTTAAGAAAATGTTTCAATTTCACGACTTTTTCGAGCTCTGCTCAGCTCTGCAATTTTTGGGTTTTTGAAACTTTCATTTTCAGCATTTCGGGATTTTTGGCCTTCGGGTTTTCGATACCCGGGACTTCAGGTTTTCGGCAGCAGGGAGTTCATTTGCAGTGACTCCCAACCTTTTATCATTTCAATTTCCGAATTCTGAAAATTCGGTTTCCTTATTCCCCGGGCCCACAACATAGTTGTCGTCCTTAAAATCCTCTACGATTCTTCTGTCTTTGAAGATTTTGGGACTTTGGGTTTCGGTCCATGAAGATCCAATAGTTAAATATTCGTAACAATAGTCACCCTTTTTGCAACTCGCGATCTCGCGAGTTCGTGAGTCGAAGACCCTCGACTCATTTCCTCTAACCACCGATACCCAAGATGTGACACGGGTATGGCTCCCTCCTCACTAGCATCTGCTATGCATGACCGTAGTCTAGGGATAAGTGCTAGCACTCTTCACTACTCGCACCTTCGTGAGATGTGGTATCCAACCCTGGTGCCTCCCTTTCACGAAACCTCGAGAAGCGATGTTGACTTTTCTCCTCTCGTTCTCGCTACTTCGCGACTTCACGAGTTTCAATATCGAGCTCCCATGCCCTTATCTCGCGAGTCCCCAAAATCGTGAAATACTTTATTCTCCGGGCCCACAGCACAGTTGTTGCCCTTCACCACCATGGCATGTGGTATGTTCATGAGGCCCCACATCACTTTTTAATGATGTCATCGCGTCCCACCTCTCTCGCTTCTCTTCTCGACCCACTGGCACGTGGTACATCTCCATGTGTCCACATGCATTCCTAGAGAAATCCAACAGTCAGATCTTTCTGAGATCTATGGTGCAAATCCTTTCGGAGTTTCAGGGTTTCGGGTGCCGAAAGTTCGTGCATCCACACATCTTGACTTCCATTTGCCAAAATGTTGAATTCACTGTCTACTAACTTACTTGATCCAATGGTCAAGTTCTTCTCCCACGATCTACGGTGTAGATTGTTTCAAGATTTTGAGTTTTCGAAGGTGTTCACCTCTTCTCACCTCCCATCTCCCAGAACGTCGATTTTCTTCCGCATATCTAATGGTCGTTACAAAACCTGAGATTCCCTGAAAGAATCTCGTCCATTCATCGGGACTTAGCCACATGCTAACGTCTCGATGTTATGGGTCGGGATTTATCAAGGCAAGAGCCTGAGTTCCTGTCAATGGAACTCTCGAATCCCTGATCCCCAATTTCTCTAAACGGGTAATCTCTTGACACGTGGCCTTCTCAAATCAGATGATCCATGACCGCTCTGGGGTTTCCACCATGGAAAGTCCTGATCTCTTGTTACCAGGGCTCCCGATATCAAAATTCCCGATTTCCCAAAATGACAAATATCACGACACATGGCCTCCGTCGTTCGAACGGTCTAGATATATTTCGGGGAATTCACCCCTATTCACTGGGGTTTTAACCCTTGGATATCTCCTGACAGATCCAATGACTATCGGGTTTTCCAGCCGAGATCTGACGGCTCAGACGGTTCCTAACTAATTTGGAATTTCACGTATCGCGATTTCCACACTCCTGTGCAATTCCAAAGGGATTTAAACCCCATGCACACTTTCTATATCTAACGGTCACGAGGGCTCACCTTCCCTCCCAGCAAATCCTAAAGCTCCTACACTTCTGGTGTGGAGTTCTCTCTCCCTGTGGACTTATACGACACTGGTTGCGGTTTCATAACGCCACTATACCTCCTGAGCTTTAGAAACTCGTCAAGTAACTCCTTGACACTTTGGAGCAAACCAGGGTCTGAAATTGGCCTTCCAGACCAAATTTCCCCTCGCATTCTCAGTCCAAAGACCACTCCACTGGCCCATCTAGGCTCAGTGTCGAAACCTTGGCTCTGATACCAAACTGTAGCACTGCTTTTCTGGGTCTCCAATGCTTAAACTCTATTAAGAGAAGACTATAACACCACTTTGTACATAACTCATACAGATGTTATTTAAACCACATGCATTTAAACAATAAACAAATTCAACACAGAGTATTCATATGAATTACTGCCATAATCAGCAAGTAATTAGCTTTTCATATTAATTCATATACACAGCGGAAAACATGATACATAAGCAACACAGTCATGCAAAACATGATTAAAGCATAATCAGATACTTATCTTTATCAATGGTAGATTCCACCAACCAAGTGCAGGCATTCCATGAACCTCCCAGCCTTAGACCACACTGCTCATCAAGTTAGCAGTGGGTCACCCCCGAGCTGGGACTAAGCTCCACCCCAAGACAAGGAATACTAGGCTAGCTGAGGTTATAGGGAAAACAACACACAACCACAAGGAAGGAATTCTCTCCCAGGAACCTCCCACGCTCACTGCCCACAGACCTTCATTCCCCACATGCCTGTTCCACCCCAGGAGAATACACCTTCTTTGTCACTTGGACAGTCCTTCGGCTACTAATCTCCCTTGCCTTAGGTTACAGGAACAGGTCGGACCAGAAGTCTTCGGGGTCTGTGGAAGCTACAGGGTTCCTTCCAGGAGTCCTCTCCTTCCTCCGTGCACTCTCTCACCTGGAGAGAGTCGCTCATACGTCAAAAAACTATTCTACCAACCTCAATCACCTCTCTCACGTGGAGAGAGCGTTGTACCACTGGCCAACAAGACCCCACGCAGTCCAGCACTATGTGGTCACAACAACCCATGGGGAAAATAGACATGGGCTTTCCAATAGGTTCAACAATGGCAGGTCACTTCTTATTTCCCAATCCACCAACATAGAATAGACTCACGCTCTAGTTGTCGGGGATCCGTGCCAAACAATCCACGCAGGGGTCAACGTAGGTTCGAACTGTTCAGACAGGGGATGTACCGGCTATCTCTGAAATCAACACAGGCTTTTCATCTTTCAGGGTTGCACCAGGGTATTCTTATAGAGGTCAGACTATTCATGTTCAGACGGTCGGGTGGAATGGAGGAGCGAGAGCCTTCACGGCTTACCTCATCTATTTTATTTGCATGCATTAGGGTGGACACTTGTCACCCTTGAAACTACATGCGTTCCTCGGCATGCATTACCTTTCTCATGGTTAGGAACTTAGGATAAAACATAAATGGCACATGTTCTTTTGGAATAATAATAAAATATTATTCCCAGGCTTAAGCCCCCTAGGCTTATCCCCCAGGCTCAATAGTTAGCCCCTTTTCCCACCTTCAGCCCCTAATTCCTTGCCCACCTTATGGATGCTTAGTCCCCCTTCACTCATTCATCGTGGTCGGTCTGCACATGGTGGTGTTTATGTTTTATTAAGTGTTCTGCATGATTACATATACAACAACAGGCTCCTGGCCTTCAACACTTAGGCTCCCTGGCCGAACAACAGATAAGCCTCCAGCTTATAAGAACTCAACTCACTAGCCTATAAATCATAATTACAATTCCTTTTAGAACATGGTTTACTACGGGGCTCGGCCTTGGGGACACTACATGCAAGGTCTTCTTGGAGTGAAGGACATGGTTTCTTAGCAACTGCCTTTTGTTCCTTATAATATTTTATTTTATGCATTATAATTTGAGGGGGGGGTTTGTTCCCATGAGGTTTTCCCTCTTTCCTCGTTTAGTTTAGTGTATCTTTTGTATTTGGGTACCTAACATGGCCTCGTAGACAGGACCCATTCTTTATTTTCAGCATAGTGATGTTCACGGGGGGTGTTGGAGTTACTTCACACACACCTAGGATTTATTTTTCCTAAGGTTATTCCTTGTTTATTACTCATAATTAGTCATTATCCAGTCTCCTATAGTTTTGGGGAGGATATTCCACCTGGAGAATATTCTCTTTCAGTTGACACTTTAGTTTGACTAGTTGAGTTGAGTTTAGATGTTGCATTTGTTTTGTCACCATGCAACATTGGGATCATCACCAACTCACTACTCTTTGTTCGGTCAGTTAACTGAAAACTAGTTGACTAGTTAACTCAGCTAGGTGGCAGTTCACTCCCGTAACTACCTGAGAGAGTAGACTAGGTGGCAACTTACTCTTGTAACTGTTGGTGTGTGTCCATATCAATCTAGACCACCACTATGGCTCATTAGTTACTCATTTATTCTATATATTTTTTAAATTATTCACTCTTTGAGTGTGGAATACAGTTAATGAGAATTCTTCCATTCTTTCTATCTTGCTTCTTCTTTCACATTTTCTCTCTGGAAATATGTGTAGTATTTTCTAGCTAGATCTATTCTATGTAGGTTCAACAGATTTACAGATTTAGCACCTAGCGATGCCAAGGATTTTATATTTGGGATGGACAAGTGACCATCGTCAATGGTATCATGTGTAAAGTTAAATATCGTATAATTTTGAAATTGTTTGTGTTTATGTTTTTGAATTTTACTATTTGGTACCAATAGTTCATTTTTATTCATATGTATGTAGGCCGCCAATATATTTTTTAGGTATAGTAGTATTGTAGACCTTAGGCACCTATTCGTTTCTTTTGGGTTTCCTTTCTCCAGGCCTAGGGTATTGGAATCACTTGTACAGTCAGTGAGGGTCCATCACAGCCCACAATAGAGGTTCTCTCGGAGCAGGTTGTAAAACGTAGTGCTCCATCTTCCAGTGAATCTCCATCGATGCCTAAGATATTCACGGTGATGTAATGCATTCATGATAATTTTTTATGTTTCATGATTTTTTTTTTATGCATATTTGTTTAATTTTCTTGACTTAATATTTGTAAATGATGCAGGGTGGAATTGTAGAGAGATTGGGGTCATGAAGGAGGGTAACACCCTCATGATTGACAATTTCATATGCGGTGAGATTTCTTATGTTAAATTACAAAGTATCAATTTGTATGTCTATTGATTCATTGATGAAAAAAAATTATAACATTGTTTATTGTTTGTGCAGTCTCTAGAGCGTCAAAGCATGCCTAATCCTAGAACCTCTCGAGGTGCACCCCAATGCATCTCCCATACTCTCCTTCGGGATACACAACCTCCCGATCAAGGATCTCATAATATCGTATTATCCGAGACAAATTGTCTCTTTGAAACCTTGATGGATTCACTTTGTAACTAAACACATGCCCTTTCATCTTCTGGTGCAGGTCTTATGATACTCGCAACATCCTCCTGCATGCTTCAAAAACCTCAAGTTTCAGGTGCTAGCTGCTTTTTCACTAGCCCCTTCACTAGACCCTTTATGGATGTGACCTCGAGCTATGACTTCATGTAGACACATGATTATGGGAGCAACCAAGAGTGGCTTGAAACCAAACTACCTTTCTCCCCACAATTCACTACCAATCATTATGTGTTCCTTTTGAAATACCGTGGTTTTGATTATGGCCCGCTCTTGAATTTTTTAAGTCGGAGCACTTTCTGTCCCCATAATTCAATGTGACTATTGATATTGTGATCTCGGTAGTGCTTCCTCACCGACGACTGAGATATAACTCCTTTCCTTCCTTCTCTTTAGAGCACGCTCTCCCAGATCTTCACGATCTATCGAGGCGTATCCCTTTGGAATCAATGATTATGATTTTCTTCGGTAATCCGAGCTTCGGAGTTATCAACTCTCAACCTTCACTTTCTCCCACAATGATTTCATTCGGATTTTGCGATCTATTAGCGCATGTCTCCTCAGATCGACGAATACGATTAGCTTTATCTTTTCAGGTTTCAAGGTTCTCTACTCTCAACTCTTGCTTCCTCTAAAATGGTTATCTTTTGGAATGCTAGATCTATTGACACCTATCCCTAGAAAATGGATGACTTAGATGAACTCCCGCTCTCCTACCTTTGAGAGTTCTTGTTCAACACTTCATTCTTCTTCCAGAGTGACTTTCTCTAAAATGGAAGATCTTCCACCATGTGTCCTTCTAAAATCAGTGGCCCTGTCCCTCTTCAGGACTTCGGCCTTCAGAAGTCTCAACTTTTCCATGCTTTTTTTCCCCAGAGAGTTTTACCCAGAGTCCACGATCTAATGAAGCATGTCCTCCCGTAGATCGAGGGCTGCCAACTACTTTGGCTCTTTGGAGATTTTGCCTCCTCCTTGTCTATGAAATGTCTGAAGTGTCTTCGCTCCGGAGTTGTAGATCATGCACTACTTGTCCCTTTTGATGATGAAAAATCCCTAATCACTTCGGGACTTCGAGACTTCGGGACTTTGGAAAGTCTACTCTCATGTCCATACAAAGGGTTAAGGTCTGTGCACTTTACCTTGATCAAATGGCTGTTGGTCCTTGTGATCATATCCAATGGTAGTTTTCTCTCCTCCTCTTGAACTTTGGACTTCCTCCGACTTAGAAGGTTTTGTAAGTGTTACAAGGCTTCAGCCTTTGATCCTCCTATGAGTCCGGTCTCTTGGATCTCATCTTCACTCATGAAAGCGCTACCCCTTTTGAGCTTGGTTCCTTTGAGGATTTCAATTTCCTACACACTCCTTGCATTCCTAAGATCTCAACAAAATCAGATCGAAGGATTTCTTCAAAAGAAACTCTTCCCACACTCCTTACACTCCTTTGTTTCAGTTCTTCAATGCTTAGTCACTCCTTGATGTTGTGCACTCTTTGCACTTGTTCTAAGTTCTCTTCATTCCTTTTGAACTCTTTTGAGTCAATTCAAGACTCTGTCGATGTACTCCTTCAATACGTTATGCACTCCTTGCATATGAGTTCTCAGAATAAAAATGATTAGAACTTATCCAACTCATCATAAATTCATATGATCAATTCCGTAAAATCATACATAAACGAAATGAACTAAAACACACACAGAATGTATCATCCATTCAATCACACATCAAAATGAACGTTGTCCAAGGAATTGGAACAATTATGTGTTCTTTATTCATTCATGAAACAAATTACATAGTATTAGAGTTATTCACTACATCTTTCTTATACTCTACTACTATGTTATATTTGATACTCCTCTAGCATTTACTTTTACAATATAAAAACAAATATATCTAAGTAGTGTCTCCTCGAGCTCTTCTCCATCCTCTATGCAACCTATCCTATCAGGTTATAGGGGTTACCTACTTTGTCCTATTACAATAACTATTAGTTATTACCAGATAAGAGTTGACACTCTCTATCTACAACTCCTTACAGTCTTATAAGACTTTACAGACAAGATATATTTATAAACATTGTTTCCAAAATATCTCAACAACTCGTTATGTTGTTGTATGCTGATATGTTGTATACCTACCTCCACGTTTGCGTCTTTGACTTTGAAAGTGATTCTCCTGCATCATACTCCTCAGGCTAAAATATTCATGGACTCATGTCCATGAGCTCTTGCGTTGTTTTTCCATGCTTCAAAATATCAGTTTCAGTGAACCAACTTGAATATTCCACCAGATGATCTTTCCACTTCACTAATTATTCATGATATGTCTTCCTCCTGGTCTCCTTTCCAACTCTCTATTCTATGATTTTCTCCATCTGAGGTTTTTCGACTGTGGGCAATTGTTCTTCCCACTAAATTTCTTTCTGAACATCTGATTGTTTGGCATAATATCTCATTAAGGATATAGGTCTGCAACATCGATTATCGGTGATATCCCAACATTGTATGGAAATCCAATCTCATAAGCATTGGCTGCAAATTTTTTGAGAATCCTACATGGTCCTATCTTATTCATCTCTAGTTTGTTATATGTTCCCCTTGGAAATCTTTCTTTGCTCAAATGAGATAAAAATTTATCTCCTACTTCAAATTGAACTTCTCTCCTCTTCTGATCAACTATGTTCTTCTATTTCAGATTGTTGTCCTATAGCTTCTCTCTGACTATATCATGGAATTTCTACAATTGTGTTGCAAAATATTTTGTGCCAACACTTTTAAATTCATCTTGGTTCAGATCTCTCAATTATGTAATCCCTCTTGGTTGTATACCATACACAATTTCAAATGGAATTTTTCTAGTGCTCCTGTTCACTAAACTGTTAAATGCAAATTTTGCTTGTTCCAGAATCTGATCCCATTGATGATCTTTTTCAGTGACTAAACTTCTTAACAATTTTACTAGAATCTTGTTTACTACTTCATTATGTCCATCTGTCTAAGGGTGATATGTTGAACTAAAGGAAAAGTTTGTCCCCAGCCTCTTCCATAGAGTTATCCAAAAGTGTCCTACAAATTTTGCATGTCTATGTGAGACTATGCTCCTAGGAAATCCATGTAGTCTCACCACTTCTCTGAAAAAGAATTTGGCTATGTGTGTAGCATCATTTGTTTTCTGGCATCGTATGAAATGTGACATTCTTGAAAATCTTTCCACCACAAAAAATATGGAATCGATCCCTTTCTGGGTCCTAGGAAATCCCAATACAAAATTCATACTAATTTCATCCCATGGACTTTCTGGAATTGGTAATGGCTCATACAAACTAGTGTTTTGTTGTCTTCCTTTTGCACACTGGAAAATTCTACATTTATTCACAAAAATTTTCACCTCTTCCCTCATACTCAACCAATAGTATGAATTGCTCAGCTATCAAATGACTTATCATGACCAAAATGTCCAACTAAACCTCCACTATGTTTCTCTTTCAGCAGGTTATCTCTCATTGAGCATCTTGGTATGCATAGTTGGGTCCCTTTGAACAATAATCCATCCTGGATCAAATATTTTGTCCATGGGATTCTATCTCCCAACAAAAGATTCTTACATGCCTCATAAGCCTCCTTAAAATTTGGATCTTCTCGATACATTTCTTTGAAGTGTTCAAACCCTAAGGTCTCCACTTGGAATTCTTGTACAATTAAATTCCTTCTTCTCAAAGAATCAACAACTTTGTTAGCAGTTCCAACAATATGCTTAATAACAAAATTAAAATTCTGCATAAATTCTACCCATTTAGAATGTCTTTGATTCAACTTTTCTTGCCTAGTAATAAACTGCAAAGCTTGATTATCATTGTAGAAGACAAATTATTTAGGAATTAGATAGTGCCTCCACTTCTTCAAAGCTTCAATCATTGCATAAAATTCTTTGTCATATCTGGAATAATTCTTCTTGGTGTCATTTAGTTTCTCATTGAAATAAGCAACTGGCCTATTATCATGACTCAAGACTGCTCCAATAGCTACTCCACTTGCATCACATATCACTTGAAATGTTTTTCCAAAATCCAATAAGACCATAATTGGTTGTTATGTGATCTTCTCCTTCAACAGTTTGAAACTTTTTTCAACTTCCTTTCTCCAATTAAAAGACTTGTGTTTCTTCTTCATAGTGTCTAGCATGGGTGTACATATACCACTAAAATTTTTGATAAACTTTCTATAAAAAATTGCTAACCCATGAAAATTTCTTACCTCAAATATGCTTCCTGGAGATGGCCATTCTTTGATTTCTCTCACCTTTTCTGGTTCCATATTCAATTCATTTGAAGAGATAACAAAACCCAAGTATATGATTTTTGTCTTCATAAAAGAGTTTTTCTTCAGATTTATCAACAAATTTTCTTGCTTCAACCTTCTCATCACCGATGTCAAATGTTTTAAGTGTTCTCCCTCTGTCTTATTGAAGATTAGTATGTCATCCAGATACACTATGACAAAATTTCCTATGAAGTCTTTCAACACTTCATTCATTAATCTCATAAATGTGCTTGGGGCATTTGTCAATGCAAATGGCATGACCAACCATTCAAACAAACCTTCATTTGTCTTGAATGTTGTCTTCCATTCATCTCCCTCTCTCATCCTTATTTTATGATATCCACTCTTCAAATCTATCTTGGAAAAATAGATTTCTCCACTCAAACAATCCATCAAATCATCCATCCTAGGTAAATGAAATCTATACCTAACAGTGATCTTAATGATGGCTCTGAAATCTATACACATTCTCCATCCTCCATCCTCCATCCTTCTTTGGACTCAACACAGTTGGTACTGCGCATGGGCTTAGGATTTCCCTGACTAAACCTTTATCCAATGATGCAGATGCCTTTTTTACGCACTCTACGTCCGCTCATGGGATCGTTCAAATTCCCCTTTGAGCCAAATTAGCTCTTTCGATTCCCTGCTAGAATCCCTGATGAAAACCCGATACACAGGTCCTTCTCTTTTCCCTGTCATGGCCTCTGCATGCGCCTGTGACCTTTCCCCAATTTAATTTCAGGTTTCGGGGTTTTGTGATCCCGGACGTCAAGAGTTCCTATCTTCTTGAACTTCTGAACTTTGATTTGTCGATGTGCTCCTTTTAGCCTTAGCCCCGCCTGGATAAACTCCTAGTCCATGTGACCAATTCTCATAAGACCACAGCCTTATATTCTATCGGGGTTTCAGACATCGCAATGCTGAAATGCATAAACCCCGGGTCATCAAGATTCTCGATATCCCGATCCACGATTTGACGATGTGGCTCTCCTATCGGGACCTTTCCTGAAAGATTCGATCGCTGCCACGTGTCCTCCTGTGATGGATGGTCATGATCGCCTCTCGCAATTTCATGACTTTTGATGCTCGAGAATCCTTGTCCTCAGGATTCGCGAAACGCTAAACTCCTATGCGCCGATTTGAATTTTCTATCAAGACTTTCCCTGATAATCTGGATCTTCACCACGCGTCCCCAATAGATGGATGGCCCTGATCCAATCTCACAGTTTCAGAGTTTTCGATACTCCGATGACAGAAATTCTCTGTCAACTGAAAACCCTAGTAGCCGATATACCAACAAGTCGCTTGATCTATGCCATGTGTCTCCACAAACAGACCGTCCAGATCGTTCCCGGGACTTTCACCCTGGATATTCCCGATCTCCTGTCCTTGAGACTCCCGATTTCATGAACGTCAATATCCCGATACCTATCGGGACTTCTGCCTGGTGTGAAAAGGGTTAAACCCCATGCACCTCCTGTTCGATCCAACGACTGACGGCATTTCTGAATGAGATTCAATGGTTGTCGATCTCCCCCTTCTATATGCTTGCTCTGATGCTCCCTGGACGTAGAAACCAATGGTCCAGATCTCCTTCTCCATCCGATCTAACGGCAGCTGTGCTCCCTCCTGAGATTGCACACTTACTTCCTGCACTTGGAAAAACTCCAAGTTCCCAAAGGCCTCGACCTTTTCCTTTCTTCTCTGTGAGCTCCTTTGCCTGAGTTCTCACCGTGTGTTCTCCTCGACGTTGTTCCTCCCGAGCTTTGCTCCTTTCTAATCCTCGAAGGATTCTTCAACTCCTGCACCTCTACAGGGTATTCTCATGCACACACAATGCTGCTATCTCCTGAGCTTCTCAACCACTCAGACCCCTAAGGGATTTTATCCTTCTTTCTTCTCCCTCAGATGGAGAATGCTTGGATTCCCTCCTAGCTATCCTTCTGTTCAAGCAACTTCTTGCTGAGTCTGTAGGGTGTTCAACAACCCTGTGAAGATCCCTCAGTGGATTCTTCCTCTAAATACAGAACTCAAAGAGTTCTCTTCTCTTCTGTGCCTGCACACTTACTCAATGCCCTCTTGGCAGAGTATCTTCTCCCATAACATCCCACAGTTCTTTCCTCTATGCACTCCTTGCACCTGCTCAATTCCCACCTGGCAGAGCTTCACAGAATCCTCAGTGATTCTAGTTCTCCTTAAGAACTCACAGCAGAGTTCTTCTCAATGCACCATTGTGCATATGCTCAATGCCCACTTGGCAGAGCTTCACAGAACTCCTCAGAGTTTTTGTTTGCAACTGTGTTATTCCCTCACAGCCTTGCCTCCAAGGTGTTCAACAACCTTGAGGTCTTCCCTAAGTTGTTGATTCTAGCTTTTTTTCCCACCTGGCACGTCTCTGTCTGACTCCACAGAGTTTAGAAGTGCATCCTCTATGCACGGCTATCAGAACCCGCAGTGTTCTGTCACACCCTCCTAGTGTGAAGCCTCAAAGACTTCTCAAGCCTGAAATCAAGAACTCCTGCAAATGCCTAACATACATCTACAACATACATTCATATCATAATAGAACACTCACAGACACCCACATAACACAGAATTACATGCAGGAAAAACTACTTTTGTTTATATTAAAATGGCAAATGCCTGTTTGTACAAGGTGTTCTTGAGCACGGCCTATAACAAGGTCTTGGCTCCTTCTCTCTTATGCTCTCTACTCGCAGATCATCACACAACTAACTTCTACCCCCCTACCAAAGAGATACAATCGATCTTTTTACATGAGGGGGATCTTCGATCTCTTCCCTCCAATCTACCTACCCCATTCAATTACATTGAATGGGCTATCTAGTCCAGCATCTGGATCTAGATCTCAGCCTTACAAACATTAAAGGCATTCTTATCTACAACCTACACAAAGGCACGGTTTCCCAGCTCAACAACTTAAACATTAAATTACATTCAATTTCTAAATCAAAATGAGGACTGTACCTCTCTTCATCTTTGAGTGTGTGCGCTTGACGTGGCTGGTTGGCTGGCTGGCTGACGTGGAGAGATTCTCCTACATCATACTTCTCAGCTACAAAATTCATGAGCTTCCCATCTCTGATGTTGAAATCCTCCTGGATCCCAAATCATTCTCTGGAGCTGTTCATCCGCTCCATCTTCCTGCTGCTGTTGTTGCTTCTGTTGCTGCACTGCTTCTTCTTCCTTTCTGCCCAGCTACTCCTTGCTGGAAGTCTCTCCTAACCTCAACATCAGCCTTCTGATCTCCTTGACCACTGCATTCAGTTGCTCTAGTGGTTGGTCTTGTTCATTCAGTCTCCTCAGCTGCAAAACTTTTCTGCAGATGGGTAGATCATCATGACCTCCCATGCCATCTTCTTCATCTTCATCTGTGGCCTCAAGTTGCCACTCTGCTATAGACTTCAGCTCTACAGTCTCTTCCTGATTGAATTTCTATTCAGTCACCTTCTCTGACAAATCAACTTCTGTTAGTTCTCTTGCTGGCTCTGGATTGTTCAGCCAATCCTGCAATATCTCCAACTCCATCTCCCATGGAGTGAGAACTTTATCTTTTGCTGTCATCTTCAGTGCTACAACTTCTTTTCTTTCAGCTTCCTAGATGAAAGCGTTGAGCCATTCCTCATAATGCTCATTCTCTTTTTCTTCTTGGGCAGCTTTAGATATCTGCTCCAATCCTTTTGTGACAGTCTCAGCTAGTTGTCCTCCTGTTGTTGTTGCATCTGCAACACAGATTTCTGCCTCCTCTTGGGCAAGTGGCAAGAATACTTTGATTCACCCAATCATTAGAAGGTCCCTCAGATCCTCCTCTTCTGTCAGCTGCACATGCTGATCCAAACTCACCTTTGAGCTCATCTGCTCTGTCAGCTCCTCAGGCTGATTCCAATTCGTCGGCTCATCCCTGTCCACCTGGAAATATGGGATTTGTTCACTGCTCTCCTGGCAGATTATGAGATCAACTGATCCCATCTTCATCAGCACTCCTCGCTGATTTGAACTCACCTCTGAGTCCATGAGACCTTCAGACAGTCTCCTCTGCTCATCCCTGCCCACCTGGCAATATGGGATGTTTCCACTGCCCTCCTCACAGTCTTTGAGATCCCATAATGACCTCATTTCATTGCCTGGCTATCAATGTGAAATTCCCTAGCTGTCCTCTTGACAGTCTCTGATATCCCGCAGTGATATCAACTTATTTCCCACATGGAAAACTGGAATTTCCTCTCTTCTCTCCTGGCAGTTCTTGAGGTCTTCAACTGACCCCATTTCACTCTCTTCACTGAGAATTTCCCAGTCTCTGGTTCACATATCTGAACGATTTCTTTAGGTCCGTCGAGGTTTTCAGTATACCTCAACCATCCTTTTAACAACCTTCATTGTCTTATAACTATCAACTCCTTGACTGACCATTTTACTTTTGGTTTCTTCATGGGCCATTCATACACCCATCTCTGCTTGGCTTTCTACTACATCCGTAATGCAATCTTTTCTATTTCTTTCTCTATATCAACGAGCTCTTCACCTATATCTTTTTGGCTCCATAGCTCTGAGTTTTTCCTTCCATCATATCTACGACCTTCAGTAGCCATGTTGTTGTCTTTGTTTGCTCTCCTAGCAAACCTATTGCTGTCACTCTGCATCCCTGAGTGTCCCAACTTCATTCTACAGTCCTCCCTAACTGTCCTCTTGATTGCTGCCTACCTACAAACAACCATCACAGAGTCTCCAATGCTCTGTATTCCTTTACTTTCTCTCTCTTCTTGAAATATATAAACAAAGTTCTCACTCTGATACCACTTGATGCAGATGCCAATTTTTTATGCACTCTACGTCCGCTCAGAGGATCGTTCAAATTCCCCTTTGAGACAAATTAGCTCTTTCGATTCCCTGCTGTAATCCGTGATGAAAAATCGATCCACGGGTCCTTCTCTTTTCCCTGTCACAGACTCTCCACACACCTGTGACCTTTCCCCGATTTAATTTCGGTTTTCGAGGTTTCGTGATCCCCGACGTCAAGAGTTCCTATCTTCTCGAACTTTCGAACTCCAATTTGTCGATGAGCTCCTTTCAGCCTTAGCCCTTCCTGGCTAAACTCCTAGTCCATGTGACCAGTTCTCATAAGACTGCAACCTTATATTCTATCAGGGTTTAGGACATCGCAATGCCAAAATGCATAAACCCCATGTCATCAAGATTCCCGATATCCCGATCCATAATTTCCCGATGTGGCTCTCCTATCGGGACCTTTCTCGGAAGCTTTGATCGCTACCACGCGTCCTCCTGTGATGGAAGATTCTAATCACCTCTAATGATTTCACGACTTCTCATGCTCTAGAACCCTTGTCCTCAGCATTCGTGAAATGCCAAACCCCGATGCATCGATTTGACTTTTCTATCGAGACTTTCCCCGATAATATGGATCTTCACCATGCGTACCCAATAGATGGACGACCCTGATCCAATCTCGCAGTTTCGGAGTTTTCAACACCCCGATGACAGAAATTCTCTGTCAACTCAAAACCCCGGTAGCCGATATACTGACGGGTCGCTCGATCTTCGCCATGTGTCTCCACAAATGGATGGTCCAGATCATTCCCAGGACTTTCACCCTGGAGATTCTCGATCTCCTGTCCTTGAGACTCCCGATTTCATGAACGTCGACATCTCGATACTTGTTGGGACTTCTGCCTGGCGTGAGAAGGGTTAAACCCCGTGCACCTCCTATCCAATCCAACGGATGACGGTATTTATGAATGAGATTGAATGACTGTCGATCTCCCCATTCTATATTCTTCCTCTGATGCTCCCTACACTTAGAAACCAACGGTCCATATCTCCTTCTCCAGCCGATCTGACGGTGGCTTTGCTCCCTCCTAAGCTTGCACACTTACCTCCTGCACTTGGAAAAACTCCAAGTTCCCAAAGGCCTCGACCTTTGCCTTTCTTCTCTGCAAGCTCCTTTGCCTGAGTTCTCGCCGTGTGTTCTCCTCGATGTTGTTCCTCCTGAGCTTTTCTCCTTTCTAATCCTTGAAGGATTCTTCAAATCTTGCGCATCTGCAGGGTATTCTCATGCACACACAATGTTGCTATCTCCTGATCTTCTCAACCACTCAGACCCCTAAGGGATTTATCCTTCTTTCTTCTCCCTCAGATGGAGAATGCTTGGATGCCCTTCTGGCTATCCTTCTGCTCAAGCAACTTCTTGCTGAGTCTGCAGGGTGTTTAGCAACCCTGCGAAGATCCCTCAGTGGATTCTTCCTCTAAATACAGAACTCAAAGAGTTCTCTTCTCTTATGTGTCTGCACACTTACTCAATGCCCTCCTGGCAGAGTATCTTCTCCCAGAACATCCCACAGTTCTTTCCTCTGTGCACTCCTTGCACCTACTCAATGCCCACCTGGAAGAGCTTCACAAAATCCTCAATGATTTTGGTTCTCCTTAAGAACTCACAGAAGAGTTATTCTCAATGCACCACTGTGCATATGCTCAACACCCACTTGGCAGAGCTTCACAGAACTCCTCATAGTTTCTGTCTGCAACTGTGTTCTTCCCTCACAGCCTTGCCTCCAAGGTGTTCAGAAACCTTGAGGTCTTCCCTAAGTTGTTGATTCTAGCTTCTATGCCCACCTGGCACGTCTCTGTCTGACTCCGCAGAGTTCAGAAGTTCATCCTCTGTGCATGGATATCAGAACCCGCAGTGTTCTGTCACACCCTCCTGGTGTGAAGCCTCAAAGACTTCTGAAGCCTGAAATCAAGAACTCCTGCAAATGCCTAACATACATCTACAACATACATTCATATCATTATAGAACACTCACAGACACCCACATAACACATAATTACATGCAGGAAAAACTGTTTCTTTTTATGTTAAAATGGAAAATGCCTATTTGTACAAGGTGTTCCTGAGCACGGCCTGTAACAAGGTCTCGACTCCTTCTCTCTTCTGCTCTCTACTCGCAGATCATCACACAACTAACTTCTACCACCCTACCAAAGAGATACAATCGATCTTTTTACATGAGGGGGATCTTCAAGCTCTTCCCTCCAATCTACCTACCCCATTCAATTACATTGAATGGGCTATCTAGTCTAACATCTCAATCTAGATTTCAGTCTTACAAACATTAAAGGCCTTCTTATCTACAACCTACACAAAGGCATAGTTTCCCAGCTCAACATCTTAAACATTAAATTACATTCAATTTCTAAATCAAAATGAGGACTGCGCCTCTCTTCAACTTTAAATGCGTGCACCTGATGTGGTTGGCTGATGTGGAGAGATGCTCCTACATCATCCAACAACTCTTGTACTTGATTTTTGACTTCCTCATTCTCTCTATGTGTTAACACATAAGTTTCCTTGTTTGGTAAACTAGCTCCTGTAATAAGTTCAATGTTAAGCTCTAATATTGGCTCATTACCCCTTAATTAGGGCATATTATATTAGTAATGTTATTTTATTTATGTTGGCTTTAGGCCATTAGTTTTAATTATACCTCCTAGTCTCCTATATATACCAAGAAGACATTTTCATTTTGAATCATCTTGTACTTGAACATTTAAGTGGGGTAAAAGGAGGTTGCCCCCTCGAAGATACTTATTATCTGAAATCATCTCTTTTTTAAGGCGTTGAGTACTTTTTCTGAGGTTTTTCTATGCTATATTGATGTTTGGTTCTTAACATATGGTATCAGAGCTCAAGGTCTTGGGGTTTCGCTGCTACAACTGAGACACCTTGGAATTTTCACTATAACTTTTTTTCTACAAAGTTTCAGAAGGCATGTCTTGGAGAATATTTAGTATACACATCAAGGTACGTTGGGTTCAAAATTCAGATTCTGATTGCATATACTTTCAGAGATACATCCTATACAAGACAGGGTTTTGCAATCATTCTGAACTGAGTCATTGCGACCTTTTTGCTATAAAAACGTTTATATAATGTTTCAGACTCTGAAATCCGGAGGATATTTAATGAAATTATAAAGGTATATTTGGTAAAAATTTCATCTTCTGGGTCATCTTAATTTGTAGATACAACTTGTGTAAGATAGGGTATCTGACTAGTCCTATTGACTAGTCTCAAAAAGGTGTTCCAGGTAAAAAAATCATAACTTCTTCCTAGAGTATCCAAATTGAGTGGGACTAGTTTCATTGGATCATGGACATTCTATAGTATTTCTGGTACGAGTTTCAAAATTTTATATCGATTAGTTTGGGCGGGGCACACTATACAAGTGATATCTCCTGGAAAGGCCAAAAATCGGCAAGTTGTGGGGAAGTTACTGTAAACTCCACTTGGCACATACAATTTTGATAAGACCTGTGGAATTGCAGAGAAGAAATATCAAAGAACTACATAAAATAAATTTTCATACCCATAAGGTTTGAAACTTGGGAGATACAACAGAAGAAATAGTGTCTAGCAGAACCACCCCAAAATCAAGGTTCAAAAGTGATACTTGGCCAACACGCCACCGAAAAAGGGAACTTCTACACCAACTAAGCCTCCAGAAAATCCTACCTAGACTCTTGATGAAGGTGAAGAAATGCGTAGGGACATAAATGATTTGCAAAATAAGATAGTAACAAAAGATGAACTACAAGAGATGATGGATTCAATGGAAGCTAAGTTGGATACTAAGATGGATGGTTTAAAAGGGGAGATCATGGAAGTATTGAAAAATTTCGTAATAGAGAAGACATCTGAAAGTGAAAATGCATCCCATGAAATTCATGATGAGGACACAAGGA